>CM038631.1:40966354-40996354 GCA_021554675.1 Leuciscus idus
TCCTCGGAACGCTGCCAGATCCTGCAGGTCAGTGTGAGGAACCGGGATCTGTTAATGAGCCGTTTGCTCCGTCTAATCGCTCATCTCGTGAGGATTCAGCGCGTTAAACACACTTCAGATCTTATATTCAAACACACACTCTCAGAAGGTTCGTCATCTAGAGACTCGTCATCAGAGCTTTGTGTTAATTAGCGGATCATTCATTTAATTACACTGCTGATGCTCTCTCCACTCAGATTTATTTCTACAGCGCTTTAATCATTTGTTAACAAACAAGTATTCGTTACTTCAGTGACCACACTGTTTCTGCATTAAATAATTACATTGTTTAAATTTATACATTTAATCGCTCATTTCTGAAATACACAACAGTTTCCTCTGAGAACAGATCACTCTAAACTGTAATGTGGACTCATGCACTTTCTGTAAAGCTGCTTTGAAATGATGTGTATTGTGAAAAGCGCTATATTTATACAATACAGATTGTTTCACAGTAATAAAACAGTAAAGGAACAGAATAACTAATGCAAACTTCATCAAATATACGACAAATTCGATTCCAGCTATAAGCAGCTCTAAAATAACAACAGTGTCAATTCAGTTAGTTTATTCAGTTCAGTTCAATAACAGTGTAAAGTTAAGCGGTATTTAATTCACTTTGAGTCAGTTCAATGTTGATTCAGTTCAGTTCAATAACAGTGTAAAGTTAAGCAGTTTTTAATTCACTTTGAGTCAGTTCAATGTTGATTCAGTTCAGTTCAATAACAGTGTAAAGTTAAGCAGTTTTTAATTCACTTTGAGTCAGTTCAAAGTTGATTCAGTTCAGTTCAATAACAGTGTAAAGTTAAGCAGTTTTTAATTCACTTTGAGTCAGTTCAAAGTTGATTCAGTTCAGTTCAATAACAGTGTAAAGTTAAGCAGTTTTTAATTCACTTTGAGTCAGTTCAAAGTTGATTCAGTTCAGTTCAATAACAGTGTAAAGTTAAGCAGTTTTTAATTCACTTTGAGTCAGTTCAATGTTGATTCAGTTCAGTTCAATAACAGTGTAAAGTTAAGCAGTTTTTAATTCACTTTGAGTCAGTTCAATGTTCATTCAGTTCAATAACAGTGTAAAGTTAAGCAGTTTTTTAATTCACTTTGAGTCAGTTCAATGTTGATTCAGTTCAGTTCAATAACAGTGTAAAGTTAAGCAGTTTTTAATTCACTTTGAGTCAGTTCAATGTTGATTCAGTTCAGTTCAATAACAGTGTAAAGTTAAGCAGTTTTTAATTCACTTTGAGTCAGTTCAAAGTTGATTCAGTTCAGTTCAATAACAGTGTAAAGTTAAGCAGTTTTTAATTCACTTTGAGTCAGTTCAAAGTTGATTCAGTTCAGTTCAATAACAGTGTAAAGTTAAGCAGTTTTTAATTCACTTTGAGTCAGTTCAAAGTTGATTCAGTTCAGTTCAATAACAGTGTAAAGTTAAGCAGTTTTTTAATTCACTTTGAGTCAGTTCAATGTTGATTCAGTTCAATAACAGTGTAAAGTTAAGCAGTTTTTATTCACGTTGATTTAGTTCAGTTGATTCAGTTCAGTTCAATAACAGTGTAAAGTTAAGCAGTTTTTAATTCACTTTGAGTCAGTTCAATGTTGATTCAGTTCAGTTCAATAACAGTGTAAAGTTAAGCAGTTTTTTAATTCACTTTGAGTCAGTTCAATGTTGATTCAGTTCAGTTCAATAACAGTGTAAAGTTAAGCAGTTTTTTAATTCACTTTGAGTCAGTTCAATGTTGATTCAGTTCAGTTCAATAACAGTGTAAAGTTAAGCAGTTTTTTAATTCACTTTGAGTCAGTTCAATGTTGATTCAGTTCAGTTCAATAACAGTGTAAAGTTAAGCAGTTTTTAATTCACTTTGAGTCAGTTCAATGTTGATTCAGTTCAGTTCAATAACAGTGTAAAGTTAAGCAGTTTTTAATTCACTTTGAGTCAGTTCAATGTTGATTCAGTTCAGTTCAATAACAGTGTAAAGTTAAGCAGTTTTTAATTCACTTTGAGTCAGTTCAATGTTGATTCAGTTCAGTTCAATAACAGTGTAAAGTTAAGCAGTTTTTAATTCACTTTGAGTCAGTTCAATGTTGATTCAGTTCAGTTCAATAACAGTGTAAAGTTAAGCAGTTTTTAATTCACTTTGAGTCAGTTCAATGTTGATTCAGTTCAGTTCAATAACAGTGTAAAGTTAAGCAGTTTTTAATTCACTTTGAGTCAGTTCAATGTTGATTCAGTTCACTTCAATAACAGTGTAAAGTTAAGCAGTTTTTAATTCACTTTGAGTCAGTTCAAAGTTGATTCAGTTCAGTTCAATAACAGTGTAAAGTTAAGCGGTACTTAATTCACTTTGAGTCAGTTCAATGTTGATTCAGTTCAGTTCAATAACAGTGTAAAGTTAAGCAGTTTTTAATTCACTTTGAGTCAGTTCAAAGTTGATTCAGTTCAGTTCAATAACAGTGTAAAGTTAAGCAGTTTTTAATTCACTTTGAGTCAGTTCAAAGTTGATTCAGTTCAATAACAGTGTAAAGTTAAGCGGTATTTAATTCACTTTGAGTCAGTTCAATGTTGATTCAGTTCAGTTCAATAACAGTGTAAAGTTAAGCAGTTTTTAATTCACTTTGAGTCAGTTCAATGTTGATTCAGTTCAATAACAGTGTAAAGTTAAGCAGTTTTTTAATTCACTTTGAGTCAGTTCAATGTTGATTCAGTTCAGTTCAATAACAGTGTAAAGTTAAGCAGTTTTTAATTCACTTTGAGTCAGTTCAATGTTGATTCAGTTCAATAACAGTGTAAAGTTAAGCAGTTTTTTAATTAACTTTGAGTCAGTTCAATGTTGATTCAGTTCAGTTCAATAACAGTGTAAAGTTAAGCAGTTTTTAATTCACTTTGAGTCAGTTCAATGTTGATTCAGTTCAGTTCAATAACAGTGTAAAGTTAAGCAGTTTTTAATTCACTTTGAGTCAGTTCAAAGTTGATTCAGTTCAATAACAGTGTAAAGTTAAGCGGTATTTAATTCACTTTGAGTCAGTTCAATGTTGATTCAGTTCAGTTCAATAACAGTGTAAAGTTAAGCAGTTTTTAATTCACTTTGAGTCAGTTCAATGTTGATTCAGTTCAGTTCAATAACAGTGTAAAGTTAAGCAGTTTTTTAATTCACTTTGAGTCAGTTCAATGTTGATTCAGTTCAATAACAGTGTAAAGTAAAGCAGTTTTTAATTCACTTTGAGTCAGTTCAAAGTTGATTCAGTTCAGTTCAATAACAGTGTAAAGTTAAGCAGTTTTTTAATTCACTTTGAGTCAGTTCAATGTTGATTCAGTTCAATAACAGTGTAAAGTTAAGCAGTTTTTAATTCACTTTGAGTCAGTTCAATGTTGATTCAGTTCAGTTCAATAACAGTGTAAAGTTAAGCAGTTTTTTTAATTCACTTTGTGTCAGTTCAATGTTGATTCAGTTCAGTTCAATAACAGTGTAAAGTTAAGCAGTTTTTTAATTCACTTTGAGTCAGTTCAATGTTGATTCAGTTCAATAACAGTGTAAAGTTAAGCAGTTTTTAATTCACTTTGAGTCAGTTCAATGTTGATTCAGTTCAGTTCAATAACAGTGTAAAGTTAAGCAGTTTTTTAATTCACTTTGAGTCAGTTCAATGTTGATTCAGTTCAATAACAGTGTAAAGTTAAGCAGTTTTTAATTCACTTTGAGTCAGTTCAAAGTTGATTCAGTTCAGTTCAATAACAGTGTAAAGTTAAGCAGTTTTTAATTCACTTTGAGTCAGTTCAATGTTGATTCAGTTCAGTTCAATAACAGTGTAAAGTTAAGCAGTTTTTAATTCACTTTGAGTCAGTTCAATGTTGATTCAGTTCTATAACAGTGTAAAGTTAAGCAGTTTTTTAATTAACTTTGAGTCAGTTCAATGTTGATTCAGTTCAGTTCAATAACAGTGTAAAGTTAAGCAGTTTTTAATTCACTTTGAGTCAGTTCAATGTTGATTCAGTTCAGTTCAATAACAGTGTAAAGTTAAGCAGTTTTTAATTCACTTTGAGTCAGTTCAAAGTTGATTCAGTTCAGTTCAATAACAGTGTAAAGTTAAGCAGTTTTTAATTCACTTTGAGTCAGTTCAAAGTTGATTCAGTTCAGTTCAATAACAGTGTAAAGTTAAGCAGTTTTTAATTCACTTTGAGTCAGTTCAATGTTGATTCAGTTCAGTTCAATAACAGTGTAAAGTTAAGCAGTTTTTTAATTCACTTTGAGTCAGTTCAATGTTGATTCAGTTCAATAACAGTGTAAAGTAAAGCAGTTTTTAATTCACTTTGAGTCAGTTCAAAGTTGATTCAGTTCAGTTCAATAACAGTGTAAAGTTAAGCAGTTTTTTAATTCACTTTGAGTCAGTTCAATGTTGATTCAGTTCAATAACAGTGTAAAGTTAAGCAGTTTTTAATTCACTTTGAGTCAGTTCAATGTTGATTCAGTTCAGTTCAATAACAGTGTAAAGTTAAGCAGTTTTTTTAATTCACTTTGTGTCAGTTCAATGTTGATTCAGTTCAGTTCAATAACAGTGTAAAGTTAAGCAGTTTTTTAATTCACTTTGAGTCAGTTCAATGTTGATTCAGTTCAATAACAGTGTAAAGTTAAGCAGTTTTTAATTCACTTTGAGTCAGTTCAATGTTGATTCAGTTCAGTTCAATAACAGTGTAAAGTTAAGCAGTTTTTAATTCACTTTGAGTCAGTTCAAAGTTGATTCAGTTCAGTTCAATAACAGTGTAAAGTTAAGCAGTTTTTAATTCACTTTGAGTCAGTTCAATGTTGATTCAGTTCAGTTCAATAACAGTGTAAAGTTAAGCAGTTTTTTTAATTCACTTTGTGTCAGTTCAATGTTGATTCAGTTCAGTTCAATAACAGTGTAAAGTTAAGCAGTTTTTTAATTCACTTTGAGTCAGTTCAATGTTGATTCAGTTCAATAACAGTGTAAAGTTAAGCAGTTTTTAATTCACTTTGAGTCAGTTCAATGTTGATTCAGTTCAGTTCAATAACAGTGTAAAGTTAAGCAGTTTTTAATTCACTTTGAGTCAGTTCAATGTTGATTCAGTTCAGTTCAATAACTGTTACAGTTCATCACTTCTGAAATGAAGTTGAGACCTGCTGTAAAGCAGAAGAGAATAGTGTTTTTTAGAGTCCTGAGTAAACGAGTGAATATGAAGTGTGTTTTAACCCAGGCCTTCGACGCCTTCATCTACATCTTCTTTGCGCTGGAGATGGTGGTGAAGATCGTGGCTCTGGGGATCTTCGGCCAGCGCTGTTATCTGGGCGACACCTGGAACAGACTGGACTTCTTCATCGTGATGGCCGGGTGAGAAGTGCTCAAACACACACGTTATACGGGTTTGATTCCTGAACACCTGAACACCTGAACACCTGAACACCTGAGCTGAGGAACACCTGAGCTGAGGAAGCGGGATGATGAGCTTCTCAGTTCAGGTCAGGAGTGATTCATGATGCTGATATTCTCATACACTGTAGTAAAAAAAAAAATTTCAAATACATTGGACAAATACATTTTTTTAAAATATATTTTTGTTTAATAATATTTTAGATTATTATTTTAAATTTTGAGGGGATTTTATGATACTCTGCAATATTTAAACAATTTGTTTGAGCTATTTGTTCCATTTAAATTAATATTATTTTATTTTTCAATAAATGCAATATTTCAGATTAAAATAGAGGGGAGGCCTTTCCATTATTTGAAGTGAGAATAGTGCGTTCTGAAGGCGTAAATAAATATTGACAATATTTTTTTAAATATTATTAAAAAATGATAATAATATAATAAAAATAATAATAATAAATGCTTGTGTAATATCGTGATGTAACCGCCTGTACCGCTGCCTATATACACATATCCAGAGGCTTTTGGATTCCCGTAGCCTAGGCTGCCTACAGAGACGCGGTGTGTTGACGGCCTGCTTATGGGGCGGGCAGCTAGCGGATCGTTAGGAAAGATTAGATGAATGTGATCAAAAAAAATTTGGGCCTGAAATCACTGATACAACCTTTAAGTATCAGGTTTTGCATTATGATTACAATCAGACATTAAAATTTAGTTTGAAAGGGAACACACGGAGAGATTTTTGTTGTTTGGTTTTTGATTGATAATTTAAAAATCTGACAGAAATAAGGGATGGATAGCAATAATTCAAATCACTTTATACAAACATTTTGAAATGAAAATGTAATTGTCTGTGTATTCTGCAGTGGGTTGAAATGGTGATTTTATTTCACACATTTGCAAGATCCTGCTCTTTTTCAATTACACTAGATCAAATGTGTGTGTGTGTTTATTTTGGAGAATAACCCGTACATTGCTGTACTTTTATCATGGTTTTACAACATTAATGTCTCATTTTAAACCTACAGACCAATGGCTCACGATGTTTCGCTGCGAATCAAACCTTCTGTTTCGCTGACGTGTGTGTTTTATTTGTGTCTACAGTATAGACTCTGATCAGTCAGTAAATCAGTGTGTGAAAGCAGGACAGATGGAGATCTTTAATGAACGCCGGCTCTGTGTTTGCATGTGTGTGAATATGTTGAGCATACGATCAGATGCCAGAGATCATCACACCAGCTGTGTGTGTGTGTTTGTGTGTGTGTTTGAGGAACTTCTGCTGGAGATTCAGGCGCGCGTGAACAAACGTTTAACGTGTGTGTGAGACTGCTGTGTTAGACACATGAAATGTGTGTTTTTAACGTGCGTATATGTGTGTGTGTGTTTGAGGAGCTTCTGCTGGAGATTCAGACTGCTGTGTTAGAGACATGAAATGTGTGTTTTTAACGTGTGTGTGTGTGTGTGTGTGTGTGTGTGTGTGTGTGTGTGTTTAGGGTGGTGGAGTATTCGCTGGACCTGCAGAACATCAACCTGACGGCCATCCGGACAGTGAGAGTCCTGCGACCGCTCAAAGCCATCAACAGAGTCCCGAGTGAGTCCTGGTTCTGCCGTCCGTGATTGTGTGGATCAAACGTGATTGTGAGGGATTCATCAGCGCTGAAGAGGAGACGAGCTTCTTCACACGAGCCTCTAATCAGATCAAATCCTCCTGAGGAACCATGAGCACTGCAGCCACAGAGATCATGATCCTGAAGATGAAATCACTTTAACATTATGAGGATTAGACACTCAGGACCCTATCTCACACCCAGCGCAATTTACTTTGTACAGCGAATCGATGCATGTATCATTCCTATTTTGCACCCGCGCACAGCGGACTCTTCCCTCCACAGACGCACGCCGGTAAACTAGGGAATGAACTTGCACTCGTGTTCCGGCACAAACGTTCCCTGGTGCTATTTTGCAGTTTCAGAAAACAATTCCGCCACTGACCAGGAGAAACCTAGTCTAAAGTCAGCGGCGCGTTCAGATGCTATTTTAAGGGCGCATGCTTGGCCATAATGTAGCGTGTGCACAACACACACACACTTTGCTTCTCTCATCTACACAGCAGTTCTCATTTTTTGCAAACTATTCATAATTACAAGGAAAAATATTCCACACGAAGGAAATCATTGTTGTGTCCATGAAGATGTGAAAAATATGCATAAATCTAGCTTACACATTTACCCAAATTATTATACGCCCGTTTAACCGAAGCTAATTTGTGTGTGTTTCTCCATCCCCAATGTCACTTCTCTGTGTTTTACGGCCCTGACGAGAACGTCGGTCTCCTCGGCTGTGAACCGCTCCTGGCGTGCGTCTGGCAAATCCGCCGTTATAATAGCAATCCGCCATGGAACAAGCGCGCCTGCTCTTAAAGGGAATGTGAGATGACGCTCTGATTGGTTTATTTCACGTTACGCCCAAACCACACCTATGAGTAATGAAGCTACTTCAGACCAACTCATTTTAGATTAGCGTCGGAGAGTCATTTATCCCGCCGGTATAATAGCAACAGCGCCCGAGACCCGCCCACAAAGTTACCTGCGTTTCGCGTTTGATGCTTGCGTTTCAGATCGTTAAAATAGGGCCCACTGTTAGGGTTGCCAACCGCTCCGTATAATACGGAATCGTGCCGTATTTAAGGCATCAATGAAGCGTCCCGCATGAAAGCTTTGGACATAGGCCTACGCTCTAAATTGAGAATTGAGAAACAAATCTTTGTTTGACTTGCAAACATAATGTTCGCGGAAGGCTTTAAGACCCAGCAGAATCCTCTACCGGCTGTCGCTATCAGATGTCGTTACCAAAAAAAAATCTTTCACTATTGTAAGTTAATATTAAATAGAGAGAAACATTTTACATTAAAGTATCTTACCGTAGGCTACTTGGTTGGACCTCGTTATTGAAAATTAAATAACCAATAAAATCTCAAGCACCAAAAGCAGCCTATGCTCACCATCTCAGTTCTCTTTACCATCTTTATCTCAGTAATGTTCAATTGTGTTGATAAAGATACATTTCTAGTTTCAACATTATTTGTTCTTCAGAAAATGTGCGACTATTTACTCATGGATCCACATTAACATCCCTATATATTTAACCATTTTCGGCCTTAAAAATTAAGAAACCAAAAGAAAAATTTGTTAAGAATTAGAATCTAAAAGGATATTAAGATATTTTTAATATGAGTTGCAGGCATGCAAACTTTGGGCAAAAAACAAAAGTAGTGTTTTTTCCCATTTTTAAAGGAAAGTTTCTGAAATTTGGTTGATTTTTCCATGAAATGACCCAAATGTGTTTGTCTGAGAAGCTTTGACACATCTGTTGTACACAGATTTAACTGCAGATGCTGAAGTGATATGCACTGTGTGGGATTTTGAGTGTCCCTTATTCTGTCCTTTATTTTCCTATAAAGAACCACGATTGTCCCTTATTTCCTTTCCATAACTTGGTAACCCTACATACTGTCGACCAACCCTAACACAAAACTTACTGCATTTTAACTATAAAAAAAGTTATTTACTTTATTTTTCTACTGTTTTTTCAAGGTTTTGGGAGATTTGTTCAGGTTTAGCTCACGTTCTCAAAACATCAGCACAAAACATTATTTATACATCATTCAAAAGTGCAGGGTATTTATATTCAGTACATACATATGTATATGCATTTGTAGTATACTTTGTAGCATAAAATAAATGTATTTAAAATACATTTTAGTATATTTATTTTTCACTAGGGTGAGGAAGCACATGATTTCTGCATTGTAATCAGTATTTGTTTTTATTTTCCAGCAGAAACGCATAGCAAAATGACTGAAATTAATGAGAAAACTGAAAATAAATTCAAAATAATTCAAAATAATAGCATCTAAAAGCATCTCAGCGCGACTGAGACTCTCACAGCTCCTCGAAACTTTCAGTTAGTGTGTCGGATGAGACTTGCTCGTTATTTATAATGTTTTTACTTCACCTCACTGTAAACACTCGAAGACGAGACCTCCGCAGATCTCAGTCAGAAACGCCTTCACAGATCCTCACATCTGTGCCTGTCAGAAACATCTCAGAGAGTTTGCTCTTCTGCTCTTGCTCTCGGTGTAACTCGTGGAATCACGTTAAGGCGTTTGAGTTTTGGGATTAAAATAAGGTTTTGATCCTGAGTAGAGATTGAGTAGTATAAGGATAAAGACTCTGATCCAGCGCTGATGTGTTTGGCCTGTGAAGTCGAGTGTTTGTTTCAAAGCAGCTTTTCAGCAATTCATGATGTTTCGAATATCTTAATATCTTCATGCCTTATAGTTGCGTTTATCAGATTAGAGCTGTGCAATAATATACAGTCAAAACAAAAATTATTCAGACACCAGATATAATTTTTTATATTTTTCACTAGTGTGATCAGGACACTAGTTCATTTATGTAAGTGAGGAGAGCAAAATAAAGTAAACTGTGACATATTATACCCTAATATTCTACATTCAGTGACTACCAGTAAAACTTTGGGAGCAATAATGATTGGGACACTTTGAGCTGATCATGTTTTGCTGAAGTGTTTTGTCTTTAATTGCTAATGCTCTTTTTACACACAGACTGAACAAAATGAAGCATTGCTTGGTGATTGGTTGAGCTAAACTGGTATTATCTAATTGTGTAGTTAAATTTAACAGCTGACAGATATTCAACATAATTCATGTGTGAGACAGTCTAACAGAAGGACGGACAAAACCAGTCAAATATCAACTGAGTTCTGCTCATATTTTATTACCATTTTCTAAACTATAGTGAATAAACTGAGATAATGTGAGAAATGTTGAAGGAGTCTGAATATATTTTGGTTTGACTAGTTATATTTTGTGATGATATAAACAATATGCTTAGCGTAAGTGTACTGTATGTATCTGGCTAACTATTCATTTGTTATCTGGTGATATTGAAAATGATGAAACCTGTGTGGTTTTGAATGTCAGATTGTTATAATTTGTGTGTGTGTGTGTGTGTGTGTCAGGCATGAGGATCCTGGTGAATCTGCTGTTGGACACACTGCCGATGTTGGGGAACGTTCTTCTGCTCTGCTTCTTCGTCTTCTTCATCTTCGGCATCATCGGTGTTCAGTTGTGGGCGGGGCTTCTGCGCAACCGCTGCTATCCGGAGGAGAACTTCACCCTGTGAGTCTGAACCATAGACTGTAAAACAATATGTTTGTAGTGTGCGTGACGTTACACGAAGTGTTTCTGAAGAGCATTTCTGAAGCCCATAGAGCCGGCCGTCGCCATCTTGGCAGCGTCACTGGCAAAGCGGGACGGGTGGTCACCCTAACTTACATACTAACACAAGCTATTACCTAAAGTGCCCAATTACGCTTCTTTCGAATATTCCCTTTCATATAGTGTGTAATAAATCTGTTTTGAATGTAAAAACTCTACAAAGTTTCAAAGATCAAAGTGCAGATTAATGGAGTTTTTGTTTCCTAAAAGAAAGGTTTGTAACTCATTAGCATAATGCCAGCCTGTGGTCTTGATTGGCTGAACAGCGTCTCTTAGCTCCGCCCTCTGACACTGTAGTGTATCTGAGACTGGGAGAGTTTGGTTCGTGTTGTTCGTGTCGAGAAGACGCTGTTTTCTGAGATCGATACGGTAAACCCACACCATCATTACTGTTCGTATCAGTGTCAGATTCAGATATGATAATGAGCGTTTGCTTTCTGACCAATCAGAGCAGAGCAGCTCTCAGAGAGGCGGAGCTTAGAGAGACTGAATCTCCGAACGAAGCGTTTCAGACACTGAGAGGAAAGAGCTGATGTGCAGTGGAGATTAGGAGAAAGTGTTTTTTGACTTTTGATGCATGTAAATCTTTTGTAGGAGACTGTAGGAAACTAAATGAGGAAGTTTTAAAGTATCATACAGGGCTGTACAGATGCTACAGATGTACAGATGCTAGATGTTACGAAAAGATTGTTCTGTGCGATGAATAAATGTGCCACTGTAGCACGCGTGCGATACAGTTTTGTAAACTCCGTTACTTGTGTTTGTTTTCAGACATGCTAACAGTCGTTTTAGACTTGTGCTTATGCGATATCACGATTTCTGGATGATCGTGGATGATTTAATGTCTCCACGATCTGCTTTTGAAGAAATATGGTAGTATCGTACAGTGCACAATCAGCTGCAGTTCTGGCGCCTCAGTCCCAGTACTGTAAAACTCGACGTTCATTCACCTCACATGTTAACGCAGCGGTAGAGTTACACTCCCGGGACACTGCACTTATTCGCAATCACAAAAGTTCATTATTTGCTCGTGCTTTAAAGCTTTGCCAGGTAAACATTTCATTGGCGCCCGAAGCGCGCGCACACTGTCAAACGGCGCCAAACTGGACTTTATCTTTCGCGTCTGAAGGTTTATAAACACAGTTGGTTATGTCTAAAGTGAATGAAAACAGATTCTAGATGCGTGCAGGTCTTAAAGGGATACTTTACCTCTGGAACGATGAATGTCGTTTATTTAAAATAGGTCATTTATGTAGTAGAAATGTGAAATTATTTTTGAATTTGGAGCTTTCTAGACTGAGAAAAGCCAGAAAATGTATTTTTGGCTCATGTGGATGAAAGACAACAACTCCCAGAATGCACTTGCTTCGCTGCCCTACGAGGACACTCCCAAGCCACGCCTACCGGTAAGAGAGCGCAGTTAAACAATTAGGCTAGGCTACTAGTTGACTCAAAACTTAAAAGACGCCGTTTTATCGTGAGTCTCGGTGACGAGTCTGCCCGGGATTTCGAGATCGCCAAAAATGTCCGGGATTCGTCTTTTGCATTCTACAGTCGCCATTCATTATGTTTACTGTGGCGAGAACGGCGCGAGGCCAGTGGCGTGATTACTGATGAGCGACACCGGTCTCGTAGGCTATCTCTCACAGAGGAGCGGGAATTTTCTTAGCAATGCTAAAACGCAAATCAACCGATCACTTGTTTAGCGTTCATGTAAACACTACATTCAGATTCACCAATCGTAATAAATTCAGTTAGATTGAAACAAAAGGTGTGCATGTAAACAATGATTGGCGACTGCAGAAAGCAAAAGCCGAATCCCGGACATTTTGAACGATCTCGACGGCCGGACATGTCTGGGAAAAAGAGGATGGTAACCCCTACTACTCATCTTTCTCCACAGAACAAGAGCCTTTTAGCTTAGCTTCCAAAAAAAGACGGCAGACACTGTGTACATTCTGTGAGTGAGATCCCCCTATGGGCGGGTTGAGAACATGCGGATCTAGCTCCTAGCACTGGCTGTAGTCTCTAGCCTCGGGCCAAAAAGTCCTCAGATGACGCAAAACATCGTTTTGAAATCAGAGGATTTTTTCCAGACAAAAAAATACATAAATCTCTCGTCTCAGGGGGATATGAGGGAGGGAAGCACAGTAATTCGAAAATACTACAGGTTTTCTACTAATACAAAGCTTAATGCTAAATCCTGAAGTATCCACCTAGTAAACATGCTCTCGCTTGTTCTTAAAGGGATAGTTCACCCATCCTGTATTAATTTCTTTCTTGTGCTTAACTCAAAAGAAGATATTTTGAAGAATGTGGGTAACCAAGCAGTTGCTGGTCATCAATGACTTCCATAGTACGAAGAAAAACTAAAAAACTTTTAGGAGTCATTGAGGACCAGCACCTGTTCGGTTACTCACATTCTTCAAAATCTTCTATGTTCAACATAAACATCCGGTTTAAAACATTTTGAGAGTGAGTAAATGATGACAGAATTTTAATTTTTAGGTGAACTATCCCTTTAACATTAATAAAACAACAAAAGAGAAAATCACTCACTACTCTTGACGGAAGAAGTTTAATACAGTAGTTTAAAGAGAATCAATGTATAATTTATACAGTGAAGTGTATATAGCGTTTTGTTTTTATGATTGTTCATTACATTTCTTTCATGAATGCTGAATAAAGCACTGTTTATTTCATTTGAATATTATGTTGTGTATCTTTGTTCTTATTTTTAATTACAAATATAAAATATAATGACATTAAGATTTTGATCTCCGCCCACTTTGGCCTAAATGTCTGCCATTTTTTTTTTTATTATATATTTTGTATCCTTTTAAGGCTTTGTTTTTAAAATAGGAAAATTATTACTCGCAAAATAGTAAAACCAACATAAAAAAGAATCGTGATAAAATCATGAATTGTGATTTTCCTGAAAACAATCGTGATGTGATATTTTTGCCATATCGGCCACCGTACGAAACCTTCATCCTCTGTCGCACCAGTGCTATGTGCAAACAAAGTTAGCGCACAGCCCTGTCATAATAGGGCACTTTAACCAGCGCTCCTGATGGTTTCTGATGGAACGTGAGTTTCTATTCTGGTTCACATTCACATCCCTGAAGGCTCTCCTGGGGTTTGAGGGTCGTGCCGCTCTTGACCGGCGTAAACTCAGAGCCTTTGCTGAGCTCACGGGGGTTGAAGACATCAGTGCATCTGTCACCATGATCCCTCATTAGAGCGCACTGCAGATCCCTCACCGGAGCGCACTTCAGCGAACACAAATCATTATTAATGATTGAGAATCAGTGCCGAATGCAGTTTAACTGCCATCTTTCTGTGTCTCGAGGACCAGTGACGTATGAAAGGAGCCAGTGCTCACCGGGGCAAAAATATAGTCAGAAATAATGCAAAATTCAGTTTCATGGATGTTTAGAATCCGTTTACTCACACAGTGCATGTTTAAAATACAGAAATCACAATGTAATGGAAGTAGCCACAGATCTTTTTTTTCTGTATTTTGATGTAAATTCAAGTGTAATCCATAATAAATAAGTAAAAATGCAAAAAATGCTTTTATTACTCAGTATTTTTCTTGTTTCCAGTCAAAATATCGAACAATTCTTAAATCAAGAAGCATTTACTAGATGAGTAAAATACCATTAGATATTAAGTCTTGTTTTCTAGGGGGAAAATCGAAATAAAACAAGCAGAATGATCTGTCAATGGGTCAGAAAAATAATGTTAATTCAAACAGATTTTTCCCCCAGAAAACAAGACATAAAATCTAATGGTATTTTACTCATCTAGTAAATGCTTCTTGATTTAAGAATTGTTAGATATTTTGACTGGAAACATGTTTTTTGGACCGTCCGCCGTTTCCCTGGAGCATCTAGTTTTGACATTCAGACTAAAAACTGAGATGAACAAACAAATCTTTCACAGTAAAAGCAACAACATGCATGTCCAAAATAGATACGATTATCTTTTTTCTAAATGTGTTGATTTTATAGTGAATGATTCATTTGTGTGGGTATGATTTTTTTTAGAACTTGTTTTGACCTCATAATTTTTCAATTTTCATTCATGCCGAGTTTATAAGACTGTACCCGTATAATCGCTCCGCTGTAATCTGCTAAATGCAGCGGTACGGCCTGATATTAGCTATTATAAACATCAGCTTCCTGATTTTCTGGAAAGCTGCTTTGAAATAATGTGTATTGTGCAAAGAGCTGTACAAACAAGACTGACTGACTCGACTTTAATGCTCATAAAAGTACATTTTTCTTTAAACATAAAATATATCTTCATATTTCTTTCTATTGAGAAATGTGAGCTGGACAATCTCTCTCTCTCTCTCTCTCTCTCTCTCGTTCTCTCTCGTTCTCTCTCTCTCTCTCTCTCTCTCTCTCTCTCTCTCTCTCTCTCTCTCTCTCTCTCGTTTCTCTCTCTCTCTCTCGCTCTCTCCTCGTTCTCTCTTCTCTCTCTCTCTCTCGTTCTCTCTCTCTCTCTTGCTCTCTCTCGTTCTCTCTCTCTCGCTCTCTCTCTCTCGGTCTCTCGTTCTCTCTCTCTCTCTCTCGTTCTCCTCTCCTCTCTCTCCTTCTTGTTCTCTCTCGCTCTCTCTCTCTCGCTCTCTCTCTCTCTCTCTCTCTCTCTCTCTCGTTCTCTCTCTCTCTCTCTCTCTCTCTCTCTCTCTCGCTCTCTCTCGTTCTCTCTCTCTCTCTCTCTCTCTCTCTCGTTCTCTCTCTCTCTCTTGCTCTCTCTCGTTCTCTCTCTCTCTCTCTCGCTCTCTCTCGGTCTCTCTCGTTCTCTCTCTCTCTCTCGTTCTCTCTCTCTCTCTCTCTCTCATTCTCCCTCTCTCTCTCTCTCTCTCTCTCTCTCTCGTTCTCTCTCTCTCTCTCTCTCTCGCTCTCTCTCGTTCTCGTTCTCGTTCTCTCTCTCTCTCTCTCTCTCTCTCTCCTCTCTCTCTCTCTCTCTCTCTCTCTCGTTCTCTCTCTCGTTTTCGTTCTCGTTCTCTCTCTCTCTCTCTCTCTCTCTCTCTCTCTCTCTCTCTCTCCCTCGTTCTCTCGTTCCTCTAATGTTTCTGTGTGATGAGTGATGGTGCACAGCAGGGGCTGCTGGGAGAATTACGGCTTTGACCTTGTTATGTCACACATGTGGCGACTCTGATAATGGAGGGTGTGTGTTTCAGCGTTAGGAGAGCACACACACACACACACACACACACACACACACACACACACACACACACACACCACACACACACACACACACACACACACACACACACACACAGATTCACCAAAAAACACTTTAGTCTCACTGTGAGATTACTCTCACACACACTGTTTCTCATCCGTTGAGGGTTTTTTCCGCAGAACTTTGAAGTCTTTTTTCAAAATAAATGTTATAGATATTATTGTGAATGATTCTTTTGTGCATATGCTTCTTGTTTTGGTAACACTTTACAGTAAGAATTCAATTAGAATAGTTAACTACATTAGTTTAAGTCGTCATGAAAGTGAAGTTGTGCTGGTCTTCTCTCCTCTATTGTGTCGTATATCGAGTGAAACGCTTCTGGAACAAGAACAAATGTGGGCGGGGCTTGATTGTGTCTGTGGGGAATTGATTGGATGGTTGTGGGTTGCTATTGGCTGATCTCATGTGAGTGACAGGTTATAGCCCCGCCCTCGTCATCAGAGAAGAGAAGAGATGCTGAAGAGGAACTTATTCTCATTCAACATTATTAAAACTATAATGATGCGCTCCCATAAATCATGAACAATAAACATTTCCATTTTGATTTAATGCCCGCCTTTAACATAAACTAATATGAATATATGCTGTAGAAGTATTGTACGTTGTTTGTTCAAGTCAATATCAACATTTATTAATATTTTTTTTAAATCAAAGTTGCATTAGTTAATGCAGATATAAATATATTGCTCATTGTTAGTTTATATAAGCTAGTGCATTATCTAATGTTAACAAACTAGACACTCCCTTTTTTTCCCTTTTTTCCCTTTTTTTGTTTAATGTCATAACTGGATCTTCGGGTGAAACAGTTTCTCCAATCATTTAGTGTGTTTAAACTCCGCCCCTTTGTGCCACGCCCACATCTCAACATCCAATCAACAACTGATGGAACGAACCCAGGTCTCCGCCCTACATGTTTCCTCTTTTCCGATATTCTCTTGGCTGTATGTCACAATATTTCGTTTTCACCGTATTTTTTGAGACGTCTTGGACAAAAACGTACTCTATCTCACAGTAGGATTGTGTTCCCACGTTCCCTCTCAATCCCAGCCCTCCCTGCAGGAGATCTCTAATCTCCTGTCTTACTTCTGCTCTATTTTTAACACATCTCTGTCCCATCGGTCTTTATCAGAGCCCACTGAACCCAAGACGCTTTAATAACCACTGACGGTCCTCTGATTCCAGCTGACGTCACACACACACACCTCGGCCTGATCACTGCCAGAACAATCTGATGAATACACTCGCGTTCACAGGTTGACAAATGTTTAGATGTTTCTGAAAGAGTCTCTTCTGCTCACCAATACAGTAAACAGTGAAATATGATTCCAGTGTAAATCAGCTGTTTTCTATGTGAATATATAGTAAAGTGTAATTTATTCCTGTGATCAAAGCTGAATGTTCAGCATCATTACTCCAGTCTTCAGCATTCAACTTTAACATTCTGTTCTGTTGACATCAGATCTGTGTGGAAATGCCGACGATCAGCTGCTGATAGATGAATAAACGCTCGGCCCTCTCTTTCATGGTGTTTGTCCTCTGTAATCTTCTGAAATATCATTCATTTGCTCTGAGTGTTTGATCTGTGCGTTTGCTGTGTTCTCGAGTTTATTAAAAGCGTCTCAATGGCACCTTTGTGATCATAGAGAAGGAGCGCTGATGAAACCTCTGACCCTCTCGGCTCTGTTGAACCATCTGTGTGTGTTTCTGTTCTCCTGGAGGTTTTGCTCTTTATATTCCACAGAAATACTTCATGACTGTGATGATGAAAGCTGCGGCTCCGAAACCTCGTGAGCAGAATACAGTCAGAAGTTTGAGATCGGTAAGATTTTTAAAATGTTTTTAAAAGAAGTCTCTTATGCTCACCGAGGCTATTGTGAAATATTATTATAATGTAAATCAGCTGTTTTCTATGTGAATATATAGTAAAGTGTAATTTATTCCTGTGATCAAAGCTGAATTTCAGCATCATTACTCCAGTCTTCAGTGTCACATGATCCTTCACAAATCACTCTAATATGATGATCTGATGCTCAAGAAACATTTATGATTGTTATCAATGTTGAAAACAGTTATTTAAATTTTTTACATTTATTTGATGAATAGAAAGTTCAAAAGAACAGCATTTATCTGAAATAGAAGGCTGAAGGATCATGTGACACTGAAGACTGGAGTAATGATGCTGAAAATTCAGCTTTGATCACAGGAATAAATTACACTTTAAAATATATTAAAATAGAAAAGTTATTTTAAATTGTCATAATATTTAACAATATTACTGTTTTTTTTTTTTAATCAAATAAATGCAGCCTTGGTGAGCAGAAGAGACTTATTTAAAAAACATTAATAATCTTACTGACTGGTGGAGTATGCTGGGAGTATTTCAGTCTGGTAAAGCGAGTCGAGTCGTCTGTGCCGTCATCTATATAGAGTATTCAGATCAGTCACTGATGGCCTATGCTGGTTAGGATGCTTCCTAGGTTTTGGCACTGGTGTAAAGTATTGGAGTAAATATAATTAGTTACTGTACTTAAGTATCTTTTTGGCTACTATGTAGTTTTACTGAGTATCAAACATATGAGCAACTTTTACTCTCTTCTTGACTACATTTATAAATAAGTAAATGTACTTTTTACTCCAATACATTTGTGATGAGTAATGCAATTACATTTAGCATGGCACCTAACGTTTTCTGCTCCAGTTTGTTTCTGCTATAAAGAAGTGATATCGTCGTCTAAGGGTATTGAAGGAACTATATCTGTGTGTTTTGCCTTTACTCACCCAAACTGGTCAACAAGGCTGCTTTACACGAGTGCGAGTGTATTACAGTTTTTTCTGATGGCTTAAGCACATTTTTTGTAACTATTGGCTATTTTTGCAAAACTCTACACACAAATAAGAAAACCTTTCACAAAATCAGCAAAACATTGTAGTTCTCTTGCAAAAGCTAATAAACCTTGCTTAACTCTTCAAACCTTCGTAAAAATTGTATTTTCGTATCAAACAGTTAACACAAGCCATCACATTAATAAGCAAACAATGCGCCAACTACACACTGGTGGTATGAATAAAAAACACATCTGGCTTTTGCTTTCTCTGTGCACAAGGTAGGCTATGTCAGTTTGAGGTCATACTTTTGTCATAGTTCTGTAAACATAAGGGATCCAAACTTCAAGTATTGGTGTATATTTACACACATCAAAACAAACACAAGTGTTTTTTTCCAAGTCAAAACACAAAATAGTAGTTTCACTGAAAAAAATAAATTAAATAAATCAGTCTACATCGTGTCGTCTCTCTGGGTCCGGCCACAAAATTTCGTCTACATCACATGCAATGTCCTCTAGTCCAAAGCACCGGGGAAAATATCTTCTGGAATGATGCCTGGTCAATATCCCCACATGCCTCCTCCATTGCCTGTAAAAGGGCTATGCGTTGATGGGGATGACGGTCATAGACCTTCCAGCGCCAGGCAGAGAAGAACTCTTCAATTGGATTCAAGAATGGAGAGTATGGGGGGAGGTTGAGTACAGTGAAGAGTGGGTGATCTGTAAACCAGTTGCGGACCAAAGCAGCCCTATGGAAACTAACATTGTCCCATATGATGACGTATCTGGTCTGCTGAACATGTCATGTAAGGTGTCCCTCCTACTTCTTCACCTCTGCGTCCTCTTCCTCCTACTTCTTCACCTCTGCGTCCTCTTCCTCGTCCTCCTCTTCCTCCTCCTCTTCCTCCTACTTCTTCACCTCCGCGTCCTCTTCCTACTCCTCTTCCTCCTACTTCTTCACCTCTGCGTCCTCTTCCTCTTCCTCGTCCTCCTCTTCCTCCTCCTCTTCCTCCTACTTCTTCACCTCCGCGTCCTCTTCCTACTCCTCTTCCTCCTACTTCTTCACCTCTGCGTCCTCTTCCTCCTTCTCTTGCTCCTCCTCTTCCTCCTCCTCTTCCTCCTACTTCTTCACCTCCGCGTCCTCTTCCTACTCCTCTTCCTCCTACTTCTTCACCTCCACGTCCTCTTCCTCTACCTCCTCTAATTCTCACTCTTCTCACTCTTCCTGCTCCCTCCATTGTACTCCACACAGACAGCTTACCTGTGGCTTATTTATAGTGCTTAGGCGGATTGCAAAGTGAACTAATTATCTAAAACAGTTTTCACATGTGACAGTGTGCCAGACAGTTGGCAAAATAGTGTAAGTAATAGCCATACATGTGTATAGTTTTGCTAGGAGTGTGTTGATCATTTGGAAATTGAGTGTAAAGCAGTGAGTTGTGTTTACAGTTCCGCAAAAACAGTGCTGTGCAGTGGATTGTACCTACAGTTTTACAAAGTGTGTGTTACAAAATTGCAAAATGAGTGCAAAGCAGTGTTTGTGCTTTTAGTTTTGCAAACTCAGTGAGTGGTTTTGCTATAAGTATTAATAGTTTTAGAAATTGTGCTATAAGGATCATGGTTAGGGTTTAAGCATTCAGAAAAAACTGTAACAGGTAGTTGCTGAATCGTAGGTGTTTGATTTAGGAGATGCGGTCGTGATAAGGCCGAAACCAGCACTTCCAGTGCAAGACCAGTAGACTTTGACTATTTAATTGTACTTAACTTTATTTTATTTATCCACTATATTGATGATACCGTCTTTGAAGGATATTTACTTACGGTCTTTTTGTGTTGAGCTCAACTGAGACGAGAGTTTGTAGATGTTTAAGAGGCTGTTGTGTTGACCTTTATTTATTGCAATATTTATTGATTTTAGAAAATAAGTTAGATGCATATATTCCTGTGAAATTTAGTTTGATAGTATGTTGTCGGTATAACATGGGCATCCCATAATAACCCGGCAGAGGTTTCTACCTGTTTTGTCAAGTGTATGTTTGCAATTAGACAGGTGTGTGTTTGCAGTGAGAAGTGTGTTTGCAGTGAGACAGTTATGTGTCTGCAGTGAGAAGTAAGTTTGCAGTGAGACAGGTGTGTGTTTGCAGTGAGAAGTGAGTTTGTAGTTAGACAGTTATGTGTCTGCAGTGAGAAGTAAGTTTGCAGTGAGACAGGTGTGTGTTTGCAGTGAGAAGTGAGTTTGCAGTTAGACAGGTTTGTGAATGCAATGAGAAGTGAGTTTGCAGTGAGAAGTGAGTTTGCAGTGAGACAGGTGTGTGTTTGCAGTGAGAAGTGAGTTTGCAGTGAGACAGTTATGTGTCTGCAGTGAGAAGTAAGTTTGCAGTGAGACAGGTGTGTGTTTGCAGTGAGAAGTGAGTTTGCAGTTAGACAGTTATGTGTCTGCAGTGAGAAGTAAGTTTTCAGTGAGACAGGTGTGTGTTTACAGTAAGAAGTGAGTTTGCAGTGAGACAGGTGTGTTTGCAGTGAGAAGTGAGTTTGCAGTAAGACAGGTGTGTATTTGCAGTGAGAAGTGAGTTTGCAGTGAGACAGGTGTGTGTTTGCAGTGAGAAGTGAGTTTGCAGTAAGACAGGTGTGTGTTTACAGTGAGACAGGTGTGTGTTCGCAGTGAGAAGTGTGTTTGCTGTGAGACAGGTGTGTTTGCAGTGAGAAGTGAGTTTGCATTGAGACAGGTCTGTGTTTACAGTGGTTGTGTGTCTGCAGTGAGACAGGTGTGTGTTTGCAGTGGTTGTGTGTCTGCAGTGAGACAGGTGTGTGTTTGCAGTGGGAGTGTGTCTGCAGTGAGATAGGTGTGTGTTTGCAGTGTGAGTGTGTCTGCAGTGAGACAGGTGTGTGTTTGCAGTGAGAGTGTCTGCAGTGAGACAGGTGTGTGTTTGCAGTGAGAGTGTCTGCAGTGAGACAGGTGTGTGTTTGCAGTGAGAGTGTCTGCAGTGAGACAGGTGTGTGTTTGCAGTGGGAGTGTGTCTGCAGTGAGACAGGTGTGTGTTTGCAGTGGGAGTGTGTCTTTAGTGAGACAGGTGTGTGTTTGCAGTGGGAGTGTGTCTGCAGTGAGACAGGTGTGTGTTTGCAGTAAGACAGGTGTGTGTTTTCAGTGAGACAGGTGTGCGTTTGCAGTGGGAGTGTGTCTGCTGTAAGATAGGTGTGTCTTTGCAGTGAGAAGTGAGTTTGCAGTGAGACAGGTGTGCGTTTGCAGTGTGAGTGTGTCTGCAGTGAGACAGGTGTGTGTTTGCAGTATGAGTGTGTCTGCAGTGAGACAGGTGTGTGTTTGCAGTGTGAGTGTGTCTGCAGTGAGACAGGTGTGTGTTTGCAGTGGGAGTGTGTCTGCAGTGAGACAGGTGTGTGTTTGCAGTGGGAGTGTGCCTGCAGTGAGACAGGTGTGTGTTTGCAGTGGGAGTGTGTCTGCAGTGAGACAGGTGTGTGTTTGCAAATAAACACGATTTCTCATCTTGCAAATCAATTGTTTATTTTCACTGGCATGTCTCATTTTCGCTGTAAGGTATCTGTACTTTTACTCTAGTATGGTTTTCAGGGTTTTGGACACATCCCGTGTTTGACTGTGTTCTTTCTCTCAGCTCCACAGGTGTGGCACTACCTGCTCCGTATTACTCTCTGGATGAGGAAGACGAGCGGCCCTTCATCTGCTCTCTGCCTCAGGATAACGGGATCATGTCGTGTGGAGACGTTCCGGCTCGGCGTGTTTCGGGACATCAGTGCTGTCTGGACGTGGATGATCTCCTGCATCATCAGACTCTGGGTCTCATGACCGAACCCTTCATCAACGCCAGCGCCATCGTACCCGGACTCTGCGTCAACTGGAACCGTTACTACACACGCTGCCACACTGGACACAGAAACCCGCACAAAGGAGCCATCAACTTCGACAACATCGGATACGCCTGGATTGTTATTTTTCAGGTATTTTCTCCTGGGAGACTGCAGAGCTTTCCAGCTCGTATGATGTGATTGATGTGCTCTGTGCTAAATTTGAACTTATTGGAAGAGAAATCTATTCCCAGAGAACTGTATGAAGTGTTTTTCTGCTAATGATGGTGTGTTTAGGTTATTACTCTGGAGGGCTGGGTGGAAATCATGTATTACGTCATGGACGCTCACTCATTCTACAACTTCATCTATTTTATTCTGCTGATTATTGTAAGTACACACACACACACACACACTCTCAATCTCACACAGATTTATGAGTCTGTTCTAAAAGAGCAATATACATTATTTTATTTGACATGCTGATGATTCATTTTGCTGATATTGCCTGTCTGATATTCTTAACCAACTAATTAAGCCAGTTCGTCAGTTTGTGAATGATTTTATTATCACTAGATGCATATATTCCTGTGAGATTTAGTTTGTAGTATTTTGTCAGTGTAACATGGGCATCCCATAATAACCCGGCAGAGGTTTCTACCTGTTTTGTCAAGTGTGTGTTTGCAATTAGACAGGTTTGTGAATGCAATGAGAAGTGAGTTTGCCGTGAGATAGGTGTGTGTTTGCAGTGAGAAGTGAGTTTGCAGTGAGAAGTGAGTTTGCAGTGAGAAGTGTGTTTGCAGTGAGACAGGTGTGTGTTTGCAGTGAGAAGTGAGTTTGCAGTGAGACAGGTGTGTGTTTGCAGTGAGAAGTGAGTTTGCTGTGAGACAGGTGTGTGTTTGCAGTGAGAAGTGAGTTTGCAGTGAGACAGGTGTGTGTTTGCAGTGAGAAGTGAGTTTGCAGTGAGAAGTGAGTTTGCAGTGAGAAGTGTGTTTGCAGTGAGACAGGTGTGTGTTTGCAGTGAGAAGTGAGTTTGCAGTGAGACAGGTGTGTGTTTGCAGTGAGAAGTGAGTTTGCTGTGAGACAGGTGTGTGTTTGCAGTGAGAAGTGAGTTTGCAGTGAGACAGGTGTGTGTTTGCAGTGAGAAGTGAGTTTGCAGTGAGAAGTGAGTTTGCAGTGAGAAGTGTGTTTGCAGTGAGACAGGTGTGTGTTTGCAGTGAGAAGTGAGTTTGCAGTGAGACAGGTGTGTGTTTGCAGTGAGACAAGTGTGTGTTTGCAGTGAGAAGTGAGTTTGCAGTGAGACAGGTGTGTGTTTGCAGTGGAAGTGAGTTTGCAGTAAGACAGGTGTGTGTTTGCAGTGAGAAGTGAGTTTGCAGTGAGACAGGTGTGTGTTTGCAGTGAGAAGTGAGTTTGCAGTGAGACAGATGTGCGTTTGCAGTGGGAGTGTGTCTGCAGTGAGACAGGTGTGTGTTTGCAGTGAGACAGGTGTGTGTTTGCAGTGGAAGTGTGTCTGCAGTGAGACAGGTGTGTGTTTGCAGTGAGAGTGAGTTTGCAGTGGAAGTGAGTTTGCAGTAAGACAGGTGTGTGTTTGCAGTGAGAGTGAGTTTGCAGTGAGACAGGTGTGCGTTTGCAGTGGGAGTGTGTCTGCAGTGAGACAGGTGTGTGTTTGCAGTAAGACAGGTGTGTGTTTTCAGTGAGACAGGTGTGCGTTTGCAGTGGGAGTGTGTCTGCAGTAAGATAGGTGTGTCTTTGCAGTGAGAAGTGAGTTTGCAGTGAGACAGGTGTGCGTTTGCAGTGGGAGTGTGTCTGCAGTGAGACAGGTGTGTGTTTGCAGTGAGACAGGTGTGTGTTTTCACTGTCTTTCTCTCTGAATCTCTGCCTTACTTCACAGGTGGGCTCTTTCTTCATGATAAACCTGTGTCTGGTCGTCATAGCGACTCAGTTTTCGGAGACGAAGCAGCGCGAGCACCAGCTGATGCAGGAGCAGCGAGACGCCTGTCTGTCCTCCAGCACACTGGCCTCGCGGGCCGAACCCGGCGACTGCTACGAGGAGCTCTTCCAGCTCGTCTGTCACGTGCTCCGCAAGACTCGCCGACGCCTCGCTGCGTTCCTCAGAGCGCTCTGCCGAAAACACACACTCCAGCAAACACACGAGAAAACACACGCCAACGGAGGGAGAAACAGCCTCCAGCAACACGGTGAGAAGAGGAGGGGGACTGAACAGTCACATGATGGAGTGTGTAAGGACCCTTACGAAAAGAAAATATATTTCCCAATATATGAATGATCTATAAATTAAACGATATAACAGTATTTTTGAAAATATACTGAATAATATATAGATGTGTATGTGACCAGATATGGTTCTGCATGTGTAATATACTGCAGATATATTTACTCATGCAGCATGTATAGAGAACTATATAATGTATATATTTCTTATGTTTTATAATTATTTACATTATAAATGTTTCATAGTTTCAAGCTAGTTAACAAAAGCACAAGTACACCTGCATGTATTAAAGTATTTAGCCGAGAGACTATCACTGTGCTGAGGAGGGCACAGACATTACTCTTAATATAGTAATTGTAATCTTAATGGTAACTTCACCACAGGCTCGACTCTTAATCAGCACAAATCACACATACCAGAAAACCTTTTAAATTCCAAAATAATAGAACATTAAACACTAACAGATCTTAATATTGAGCAAAACAGTCAGAAGCAAAGCATGCTGGGAACTAGAAATCTGTTGTAACTCATTCTGTGAATGTGTGTGTATATATATGAGTGAACATACATTCACATTTATATGGGAACATGTGCAATATGTGTACACAATAAAGGATACAACTTTCTGAATATTAGATGTAATGCAATTTTTGTCTTCATTTATTAATATTTTAAATGTATTAATATATAGCCATACATGGTCAATGCATATATTGCAGTATATTGAACAATATAATTACTAGTTTCCCATATATGGAAACGTATCATGATATTGTATCATATTTTGCAGTATATTCCCATATGTTTTGTTCTGTAAGGGCACTCTGAGCACTTCTCTCACTGTACCGCAGATGGAGCCACAACTCCCGCGCCAGTGGCCAATCAGGAGACAGAGGAGGAGGCAGCAGAGGAGAAGGGGGCGTGTCAGAGGCGGAGCCAAGAGCTGTGGGCGGAGACGAGGGTCAAACTGTGGGGCATCGTGGAGAGTAAATACTTCAACAGAGGAATCATGGTGGCCATCCTCATCAACACCATCAGCATGGGCATTGAGCACCATGAGCAGGTCACACACACACACACACACACACACACACACACACACACACACACACACACAGGTTTTTATATAGATTTATTACATGGCTCTGTGGAATACTTGATTCTGATTGGTCAATCGTGCCGTATATTATTCCCAGATAACCGCCGCTGAGAACAGAAGCACAGGCTCATCCGGGTCACTGAAGTCATCAGCGCTACACACTCGCTAGGAACACACACACACACACACACACACACACAGAGAGAGAGAACGACACACACAAACCCTTCGGGTGTGTGTGTGTGTGTGTGTGTGTGTGAGATCTCAGAATAAACCCCCTTCGTGTGTGTGTATGTGTGATCTCAGAATAAACCCCCTTCGGGTATGTGTGTGTGTGTGTGTGTGTGTGTGATCTCAGAATAAACCCCCTTCGAGTGTGTGTGTGTGTGTGTGTGTGTGTGATCTCAGAATAAACCCCCTTCGGGTGTGTGTGTGTGTGTGTGTGTGTGTGTGTGTGATCTCAGATTAAACCCCCTTCAGTTATGTTTGTGTGTGTGTGTGTGTGTGTGTGTGTGTGTGTGTGTGTGTGTGTGTGTGTGTGTGTGTGAGAATAAACCCCCTTCAGGTGTGTGTGTGTGTGTGTGTGTGATCTCAGAATAAACCCCCTTCAGGTGTGTGTGTGTGTGTGTGTGTGCGTGTGTGTGTGATGAAGACCTGATCCTGATCACCCTGTCGGGTTTATTCTGAGATAACGGCTGGATGTTCGTTATCTCTTTCGTGATGATGTTAGCTAAAGCTCATCCCAGATCCAGCTCTAAACATCACGAACCTGATGAAGTCAGCTGATGATCTGCTTCTGTTCCTTCAGTTGATGAGAATCTCTCTCTGTCTCTTCATTGGTTTTGTTCATTACTTCAGTTAATGGTGTGTTTCATGCTCTCGTTCTCTCTCTCTGTGTGTGTGTGTGTGTGTGTGTGTGTCCAGCCAGATGAGCTCACTAATGTTCTGGAGATCTGTAACATCGTCTTCACCAGTATGTTTGCTCTGGAGATGATCCTCAAGCTCACGGCGTTCGGAGGCTTTAATTACCTGCGCAATCCCTACAACATCTTTGATGGAATCATCGTCATCATCAGGTAACAGTGAAACATCACCTGACTATATTTAAACATGTTAATCTGTGTTAAAAGTTGGGAAAAAAGTTTAAAACCGTTGTGCTGCTTCATATTTTTGTGGAAATCGTCATACATTTTGTTTTTCAGGATTCTTTGATGAAAAGAATAGGATTTATTTGTAATACAAACAGACATGATAAATATCTTTACTGTCACTTTTGATCAATTTAATGTCCCCTTTCGAAAGGGAACTCTACACTACGTCATATGACGCTTTGGGGGAACGCCTCAGGCGTGACAGGTGTCTGAAATCAATATCAACTCACGGCAATCATGTTGACCGGCAACAGCCGGACGTTCTCGAGGGAGCGTCCTGTGCATACTGTGAGTGTTTCTCTATGAGAACGCTCCACTCTCGTCTGGCTCTCTTCTCGAGGGAAGAGAGCTCAGCATCTGGACCTCGTGGTTCGGGTCCCGCTCGTGCCGAGGCAGAGCGGCGACTCGCTTCATGGGGCTCCCAGATGGAGCTCGTTGACAGTCTTGAGAGGTGTGTAAACCTCTCAGACGCGTCATCGACTGGCGAGAGCGAGCTGCAGGTGGATGACGGAGACGATTCTCCTACTGGTACTGCAGCGAGTGCTCTTCAGGACGGGCAAGAGATGGCTGATGAGGATGAATTAGACCCAGAGCCTTGTCAGCCATCCTGCCCCGTGTATGCTGAGCTGGTGGACGTTATGGGGCGCGCCGCCGACAAACTTCAGTTGCCATGGCAGCGCGCTCGTGGAGAGATCGCTCGCGGCAGGCTTGACGATCGATTTCTCCCTGAACATAGGCCACCAGCTCAGGTGAGCCTTCCATTCCTTCCTGATCTCCACACTGAGATCGAGAGGGCTTGGAAGAACCCATACTCTGCCCGTATTCACCGACATCAGCGGGGTAATTTCGCTGATGTTGAGGGGATCGGGGAGCATGGGTATGTGTCGATACCGCCGATTGACGAGACATTTGCGAACTATCTCGTGTCTGGGCGGGTGTCGACACTAAAAGCTCCAACCCTGCCATCCAAACCGCTCATAGTAACAGCTCGTTTGAATGGCAGAGCATACACAAAAGCAGGTCAGGCCGGCGCTGCTCTCCATACCATGGCAGTGCTGCAAGCATACCAGGCCAAACTGCTGCGGGATCTCGACCAGGGGGCGGGGCTGTCCCCTGAGGCGGTTGCTGAGCTGCGCCGAACCACAGATCTGTCTCTCCGGGCCACTAAACAGACTGCTGCCGCGATGGGTCGATCGATGGCGGCGATGGTGGCCACGGAGAGGCATCTGTGGCTTAACATGGCTGATATCGGGGAGAAAGAAAAATCCTTTCTCCTCGATTCACCAGTTTCGCCATCTAAACTTTTTGGCACCTCCGTGGAGGCAGTGGTTGGAAAGTTTAGGGAGGCGAAGGCGCGCTCAGCTGCTTTTAAACATGTATACCGCTGAGATCCGGGTCCAAGCCCAGGCAGGCGGGAGGCCCTGGTCCCTCTCAGTCCGAGGACCGTAGACAGGACCAGAGGTCCAGTGTCGCCTTTCGTGCGCCCCTTCCATGGAGGAGTAGGACACAGAGAAGGCGAGCCTCCCGCAAGAAGAGGGATCTAAGGGAGGTCATCCAGCGCAAACACGCACCGCGTAAGTAAGGGTTGATCTCCCTGGAGGGCCTTTTCTACCAGCCCTCTCTCTCTTCCTGACTCCCCAGGCGTTCTTGCTACATCAGGCCTGGGGCTGGGTCCATGATGAGAACTATGTTCTGATGGCCCACCTTGGCTTGGTTAGTGTGAGCGCCTCTTTTAGGCATGTAAAAGTGGTGGACCCCAGGTTTATTGTGAACTTCTGGTGAAGTCTTCACTCCGCATGCTGCAGGTGAGCTGATTGGTCTTTTAAGGATATCTGCGTGTACAACTAACACTGACATTTATTTCTTTACAGACCTCATTCCCTGTATAGACCTAGGGGGTCATACTTGCAAGGAGGAATAAGGTAAAGTAAGTTTTGGACTTCAGGGCCCTGAAGCCGCCCCCTGTTAGGTGGCTAGAACGATTAGGAAGAAGCTAAAGAAAAACTTGGCTTCCTTCATGAGTATGTGATGGCCTTATTTTCATAACATCTTCAGAGAACTATGCGAGGTGTGCCACAGCTCATTCCTGTGAATAGCCTTTCGAGCTATTAGCCACCCAGGGGTAGAGTAGTTGGTCTTTCTTAAAGGGATACTCCACCGTTTTTTCATATTAAACTATGTTATTCCCTTAACTAAGACGAGTTAATACATACCTATCTCATCTCAGTGCGTGCACTTAATCGCTCTGGCGCGCGGCCTCACTTTGATAGTACTTAGCTTAGCCCAGTATATTCAATGGTATCTAACAGCAATGAATTTAGAAGTGACCAAACACATCAACGTTTTCCCTATTTAAAAACAGTTACACGAGTAGTTATACGATCAAGTATGGTGACACAAAATAAAACGTGGCGCTTTTCTAAGCGGGTTAAAAAGGATAACAATAATGTATGGCGGAATAGCACTTTTGGGAATACTTCGACTCGGCGCAGTAAAAAGTCACGCCTGATCCTCTTTCTCTCACTTCTGTCAATAGTGGGAAGAGGATCAGGCGTGACTTTTTACTGCGCCGAGTCGAAGTAGGCCTACTCCCAAAAGTGCTATTCCGCCATACATTATAGTTATCCTATGAAAAAACGGTGGAGTATCCCTTTAAAAAAAAAAAAAAGAGGGATTTTTTGCTTTTAAGTATAGACTGACGCTAGTGCTTCAGATAGGTCTTATGTCCGACCTATCGGTTCGTTGACATTGGTATCCTGAGTATATCGCTCCCCTGAACTCTGTAAAAGAGCGAGTTTCAGTAGGTTGAGTGGTTTTGCAGCCCCCAACAAATTAGGCTGTGGCCCCTCCGAGCCCTCAGGTAGATCTATGCTTGTAGGCTGGCCCTCACCCGGGCCGCC
>CM038631.1:41004346-41016846 GCA_021554675.1 Leuciscus idus
TGTGCATGAGAGTGTGTGCGTGTGTGTGTGTGTGCGTGTGTGTGTGTGTGTGTGTGTGTGTGTGTGTGGATGTTATGAGTCAAGGAAACATTAGTGCAGATAAATGTTATTAAAGAATCCCCAAGCAGAGACTCATCTGTGTGTGAGTGTGTGTGTGAGTGTGTGTGAGTGTGAGTGTGTGTGTGTTTGTGAGAGACTAAAATTCTCTTGATAATGTGCGTTGGACGCTCAGCCAAGGCTTTTGGGGTTTCCATAGCAACCCCTCTTTTAATTGAGGCAGCCGTGTGTATCGAGGGAGAGAGAGACGAGCGAGTGAGCTTGGGTTAAATATAGTGTGTTGAGCTGTTGTTCCTGAAGTCACGTGCCGTCGGGAGATTGTGGTGGGAAAGAGTCTGTGGGAATTTGTAAAAAATCTGTAAAAACCCAGGCAGAAAATCATACAGATGCATGTGTGTTCAATTAAAACGTTTCACTCTACCTGAATCACTCATCTTGATGATGTCTGAACTATCTCACGTTAATGACGTTAGATGTGAACGCTGATGCTTCGTCACCTGACGCGCGTGAGCCGGACTGTGTGTGTGTGTGTGAGGTCAACATTAGAGATTAGCCGCGGAGAACACAAGTTTCTATGGCAACTGCTTTTACCACTCTTGCTGCTAAAAATGAGCGAATGCAGTCAGCAAGATCAGAAACACGTCGACTGCAATTACCCCCCACACACACACACACACACACACACACGACTGCGTAAAGTTTACTCATCTTCAGTGTTTTAAACAGCTTGTGCCGTTAGGAGTCAAATGTTTCTTCAGATTCCCTCCTCTCTCTGTAGCGCCACAGCCGCAGTTCACATAGATAGAGGTGAATGGATGGATTAATGGATGGACTGACAGACAGACAGACAGACAGACAGATAGATGTTCAGGAGTCAGGCTCCACACCCCACCGCAGAACAGCCTTCTTCTCCAGCTTATCCAGCCGCGTGGCGTCCCTTTTCTTAATGCTGCTTCCCCAACACACCACAGCATAGAAGAGGACGCTAGCGATGAGCGTTTGGTAAAACATCTGCAGTAGCTTCTGACAGATGTTGAAGGACCCTAGCCTTCTCAGGAGCGACTCTGTCCCTTCCTGTATAGGGCATCTGTGTTCTTGGACCAGTCCACCCTTACGGAACCAAAATATATTTCCCATATATGAATGATCAATATAATTAAATAAGTACTAGTTTCCCATATATGGAAATGCATTATGTAATATATCGCATTATAAACCACGATGGTGTGTGAAAACTTTCTAGGCATGTAGTAAGGACCCCCTTTACGCTTCCCGCTAGCCTTCGTGTCTCTGTCTGCTCTTACTGTAGTGAAGCCGGGTAAATCCACGTTAGCATCCGGGATGCTAGCCGTTAGCTATGTCTCAGTGAAACACAGTAAACTGCACTCCCTGTAGATCCTCACATTCTTCACCAATGCAGCCAGTTTATCGGTTTTGTTAGCCAGTGAGTTGACATTCCCCATAAACCACAGACGGAACTAAGGGCTTGAATCTCCACCGCTTCTCCCTGCGCCTAGCCTCGGCATCCCCAGTACGGCCGTCTCACCTTTCGAGGTAGATGGGGAACAACATCTGAGAGCGAACAGCTGTACTCTCATGTAGACAAGTCCGTGGCCGTTATTCAATAATAAAAAGTCCATATCCATAGGATGAAATAAAAGTATGATAGAACAGCACTATACTAAATATATAATGACAAAGTTAAAAGTAAAAGAGGGCTTTAAAAGACCGAAAACACGAGAGCTGAAACAAAGCTACTGGAGGAGCTGCCACTCATTAGATGGAGACAGACTGAAAGATAGACAGATAAACTGGAAGACGGATAGATAGACATATAGAAAGTTAGATGGGTTGACGGCCAGACTGATGTATAAATAGGCAGATAGATAGACAAATAGATGGATAGAAAGGCAGATGGACAGATGGAAAGGCAGAGACAGATGGATAGATAAACAGATAGATAAACTGGATGATGTATAGATAAACAGATAGATAAACTGGAAGATGGATAGAGGCAGATAGGTAAATTGATAGATGGATAGACAGACAGATGTCATTAGGAATCAAATGTTTCTTCATTTTTCCAGATATTTTTCAAATTAATGTGTTTTTCTTCCTCTCTCTGTAGCGCCACAGCCGCAGTTCCCAGTACCACCACTGGGGGCGTCCTCCGCTCACCCATCCTGGAGCCGCCGGTGCAGCTGGAACAGTGGAGGCCTGAGGGCCGGGGGGGGCATCGGGGGCAGTTTGCGTGTGCGCAGTGTTCACTCTCACCCCGCGGAGCACGAGTCTCTCCTGCCCCCCCCCCACCCTCCCTGTCCCCGCCGGGCCCGTCTCTCTCTCTCTCTCTCGCTCGAGCTGCCCGAGGTCCTGCAGCGCCCTCCTCTGGCCCGGATGAAGAGCGAGGTCCTGCAGCGCCCCCCCTCTGACCCGGATGAAGAGCGAGGTCCTGCAGCGCCCCCCTCTGGCCCGGATGAAGAGCGAGTCTGCTGAACACCAGGACTGTAATGGGAAGACCCCGGGCCCTCAGGGGCCACTGCTGGGAGAGGTTTATCCACAGCTCAACGCACGCAAGGACAAGAACAACCTGGAGGAAGACACTGACTATGTGAGTGTAGATGGATATACAAACTGACAGATGGATGGATGGATAGGTAGATGGATGGATGGATAGGTAGATGGATGAGTGGATAGGTAGGTAGGTAGATGGATTGACAGACAAATAGATTGATAGACGGATGGATGGATAGGTAGATGGATTGACAGACAGATGAATGAATAGGTAGGTAGATGGATGGATGGGTTGACAGATAAACAGATGGATAGATAGATGTATATACGGATAGGAAGTAGATGGACAGACGACAGATAGATAAAATTAAAAGATATATATAGAAAGATAGACAGATGATAGCTCTGTATAGATAGATAAACTGAAAGACGGTAGATGGTCAGATATGTAGATGGATGGATGGATTGATACCTAGATAGGTAGATGGACAGATGGATTGAGTGACATACAGATGAATTGACAGATGGATGGATGATGGATAGGTTGATGGATGGGTTAACAGGTGGATGGATGGATGAATGGATAGGTAGAGGGATTGGCAGACAGACAGATGGTTGGATAGGTAGATGGATAGGTGGATGGATGGATAGATATGTTAGGTAGATAGGTGGATGGATGGATGGATGGATGGATGGATGGATGGATGGATAGGTTAGGTAGATAGGTAGATGGATAGGTCAATGGATGGATGGATAAGGTGGATAGGTAGATGGATAGGTGGATGGATGGATGGATAGGTGGATAGGTAGATGGATGGATGATGGATAGGTTAGGTAGATGGATAGGTGGATGGATGGATGGATGGATGGATGGATGGATGGATGGATGGATGGATGGATGATAGATAAATAGGTTAGGTTAGGTAGAAAGGGAGATGATAGGTCGATGGATGGATGGATGATGGATGGATAGGTGGATAGGTAGATGGATAGGTGAATGGATAGGTAGATGGATGGATGGATAGATAGATAGGTTAGGTAGAAGGTAGATGGATAGATGGATGGATGGATGGATGGATGGATGGATAGGTGGATAGGTAGATGGATGGATGGATAGATAGATAGGTTAGGTAGAAAGGTAGATGGATAGGTGGATAGGTTGATGGATGGGTTGACAGATAAACAGATGGATGGATAGATATATACGGATAGAGAGGTAGATGGACAGACGACAGATAGATCAATTAAAAGAGATATATAGAAATATAGACAGACGATAGATCTGTATAGACAGATAAACTAAAAGATGCGTAGATGGTCAGATATGTAGATGAATGGATGGATTGATACCTAGATAGGTAGATGGACAGATGGATTGAACGACATACAGATGAATTGACAGATGGATGGATGATGGATAGGTAGATGGATAGGTTGATGGATGGGTTAACAGGTGGATGGATGGATGGATGGATGAATGGATAGGCAGAGGGATTGGCAGACAGACAGATGGTTGGATAGGTGGATAGATAGGTGGATTGATGGATGAATAGATAGGTTAGGTAAATAGGTAGATGATAGGTGGATGGATGGATAGATATGTTAGGTAGATAGGTGGATGGATGGATGGATAGGTTAGGTAGATAGGTAGATGGATAGGTCGATGGATGGATGGATAAGGTGGATAGGTGGATGGATGGATGGATGGATAGGTTAGGTAGAAAGGTAGATGGATTGGTGGATGGATGGATGGATGGATGATAGATAGGTTAGGTTAGGTAGAAAGGGAGATGATAGGTCAATGGATGTATGTATGGATGGATGGATAGGTAGATGGATAGGTGGATGGATAGGTCGATGGATGGATGGATGGATGGATAGGTGGATAGGTAGATGGATAGGTGGATGGATAGGTAGATGGATGGATGGATGGATATACAGATAGGTTAGGTAGAAAGGTAGATGGATAGGTCGATGGATGGATGGATGGATAGGTAGATGGATAGGTGGATGGATGGGTGGATGGAGGGATGGATGGATAGATAGGTTAGGTAAAAAGGTAGATGGATGGACTCACAGAGACAGAGAGACATACACAGATGTACATAGAGAAACTGACAGATGAAAGGATAGACTGATGAATGGATGGATGGATAGACTGATAGATGGAGGGATGCACTTCTCTCAGCTCTGCTGTTGAATCCATTATGCTAAATTCAGACGATTGTCCCTGAGAAGCAGAAAAAGTGGAATAAAGTCCTGATATTCTCTGAGCCGGACGTTCTCACAGTTTTAAAAGTTCTTGAGCGAGGCCTTTTGAGTTTGAGTTTGAGCGTATCATTAGAAGAGCGCAGGAATCATCCCGTCTGACAGAGGACTGAGGAGAAACTCGGCTCATTTCAGCTTTTAATAAACGTCTCATCAGTGAACTCCAGCAGCGGCTGATGTGGAGAATAAACAACATGTAGAAGCTCATTACGAACAGTGACAGCAAACACAACAGCCCAACTCCTCTGGGCACAGCAACTGTCCGATCGCATGAACGTGGACGTCAGACGGATGTATTAATCCTCAAATATTACTCCGTTTATTGGAAATGTCTCCCAGGGAAATTGAAACTGTTATTCAAAGTTAATTGGAAAGAGTTACCTTCATCTCAGATAATCAGAGTCGTGTGTGTGTGTGATACGCAGAGCCTGTGTTTCCGTATCCAGAAGATGATGGAGGTTTATCGTCCTGACTGGTGTGAGAAGAGAGAGGATTGGTCCATTTACTTATTTTCCCCCCATAACAAGTACGTATTTACTGAAAGACTCTCATTCTGCTCAAATCTGTTCAGTCGCTCTGACTGAGTGATGAGAGGAACTGTACTTCACTACTGTACTGATGTATTATTTTACTGTACTCCAGTTCTGTTAAAACTGAATACTTTTACCTTTACTCAGTTACACTTTACAGGGTGAAAATTATACCTTTAACTTCACGTAGACTTTAAAGTACACATGTCTTAAATCATTCTCAATTATTTTAGAAATAAATAGTATTTTATGTATCCTAATGCGATGTTGAAAGACGCCGGTTAGTAAATGATGACAGAACTAACCAGTCCTTTGAACTACAGACTCTCAGATCTGATCAGATTACTTGTAATGGAGTAAAATGTTTGGTTTTTGGATTTTACACCCCTGATGTTTTCTAAATCAGTGCGACCCTTGATCTGAACTAGTGAATGGAGTCATTAGCTGTGTGGTCGCGTCTAAACGTCAGACGTCACTGTGCTCACTGTGAAACACCAGCGCCCCTGTCCTGTCTGGTCTGGTCTAGTCTGGTCCAGTTGGAGGTTATATTGAGCCATCAGGGGTGCGTATGTGCAGGTGAACCTCATCACAGCTTCAGGCCACATCTACATTAATCCGGATACATTTCAAAACGGCGTTTTGGTTTATAAAAGCGTCTTCAGGCGTTTCCCGACGTCTCAGTGTGAATGAGAAACTTTGGAAAGCGCCTATAAACACTAAATTCACCTTTACTGCGCATGCGTAAACCCTCACACAAGCTCACTGAGACGATACAGACAAAAAAAAAAAAAAAAAAAAAAAAAAGTTATTGCGCAATTCTTCTGACAGGATCATTTTATTTAGCAGAATATCTCCTCATTCACTGATGGTCAGGTCGCTCTCACTCACCACTGTATGTTTGGTCTAAAACACTGAAACTGTTCTCATGTTTCACTGCAGCAAATGTGAGTGAATTTTCTGTCATGTGTGCAGGACTGTGATATGAAGAGTGTGTGAAGTAACATATTATCAACAGTGTAAAAGTGAACAGCTCATCAACAGAGGACAATACCGCTATTAACATCAATATCTTATTGGTACAATATGCGTCACATGACTAAACTTCCCAGCAAACATTGGTCCCGACGGCAACGTCGTGTCCCTGGCCAAAAATAGTCGCGGTATGACGGCATAAATCGGTAAAAATATGTAACACAGAACATTTCCTAAAAAATGCATTCAGATACATGTGTGCATGTCTACAGTTATCTGAGGTTGCATGTATAATTGTTATTTTGACTTTTAGCTACGTGTAGTTCAATATATACCATGTTGTGTTTCGGGTGAGAGAGGACGTCACCCATGGCGACGTCCTTTTACACGTGCATTTTATAGTCCATCATGACCCTCTATGAAATCAATTGTGATAAAGCTGTGCTTAATCCTTGTGTGGTTAATACTGCAATAATTAATTAAATTTTTTATTAAATTAAAGTTTTAATAAGTTGTGTGAATACGTCCACTGACGTCCTTTACACGTCTATAGTATCGGGTGAGAGGACGTCACCTGGCGACGTCTTTTACACGTGCATTTATAGTCCATCATGACCCTCCATCATGGAATCCTTGTGAAATATGCAAAAGCTGTGCTTAATCCTTGCATGGTTAATACTGCAAAAATTCATTTAATTGCCCAAGTAGTTTTTAAGAGGTTGTGAAGACGTCCACTGACGTCCTTTACACGTCAAGGCTGTGAATACACGTCCACTGACGTCCTTTACACATCTAGTCAAGCAAGACAGAAAAAAACCCCCCAGGAATTATCTTTATGAAATACACGAATTGTATACAAAGTAAATATATTTACTTTATCTTGTTTAAATAAATTATAATCACACAGTTCCCAGTGTGGTTAAGTTAATGCAAAGCCTCTGCATTTTAGTCATTATTTCAACCTTAGCCTACCTTACCTTTTCGGTAATGTTGTGTTTTTTTTTTTGTTTTTTTTATGGAATGTATGCATGTAAAACAGAAATATATCTGGTCACCATTTATGTCTGAGTTGGATGTAATTGCCAAAACTGTGCTGCCAAGATGTAACAAAAGATCTCCCGACATTACCAAATCCCGCGATAGGTTAGATTATCTCACGAGATGTTAACGCGTTTTCCCCATAGACTCACTCCGGAACACTGAAGTTTGAACAACCACGAAGAGAGGAGGAATTGAGGCCCATATTATTAAAAATCTACTGTTGGGTACGTACATTTTGTATTATTAGATTCACGTGCTAGAGTTTTACTTGTTTGACATGAATGAACCGAAAGAAATGATGCCCACATTGTCAACTGAAATTGGCTAACTGAGTTTGGCTAAAATTAGCTAGTAGGCTAAAAGTTGCTTTGAACTTATACAACGGTATACCATAGTATAAAGTATGTTTAATGATACAGTCAAAGTTATTACTGTAAATTATTAATGTAGCCTTTTGAGAGTTTCTTTCAGAAAGTAAATTATCTGAAGTAGAATGAAATGTTTAGCTGGATTTGAACATGTATGTTTTCAGTAACTGCTTTAAAAATTTTGTAATTTTAGAATTGCTAAACATGTCTATTCAGGGGACATCACAGCCCACCTGTCTTTATCAGAAATGTCCTGTTCACTTTCTCACTGTTACACACCTAGTTAAGGCTCTTTCTCAAGGGCACCACAGTGGTATTGAAGAGGCAGGGGACAAATGCTGTTTTGAATTTAGCTGAAGACCATACAAATATTTTGAAAATAAGTGCATGTCATTTACCTCAAATTTTTAATTTTCATTTATTTTAAAAAGAAATATATTCTCTTCCCTTAGATGCTGTGAAGAGGTGGAGCCCACATGCTACAGACACTGAAATTGATGCAGCAATGGCAGAACACCTGAAACACACTCCAGGAAGAGCTGGGGGTGGTGGATACAAAAAATGAGCCAAACAATGTGTTTAAGGGATAGTTCACCCAAAAATGAAAATTGTCATCATTTACTCAACCTCATGTTTCAAACCTGTATACCTTTCTATGCTAAACACAAAGATGTTTAGAAGAATGTTTGTAACCAAGCAGATGTCGCTTCCCATTAATAATCATTTTTTCTCCAATAATGGTAGTCAGTGGATGCTCTATTTGCTTGGTTACAAACATTCTTCAAAATATCTTCTTTTGTGTTCAGCAGAAGAAAGAAACTCATACAGGTTTGGAATTTGGTGAGTAAATTACATAATTTTCATTTTTGGGTGAACTATCTTTATATAATAATTCAGTATTTTGCAATTGGTATTTTAGTTTGGTTAACAAATCGAGAGCTTAGAATTATAAGGTTCTATCTCCGTTTATTGTAGTTTATAAAGCATCAAAGTTTTTAAACTCGGTTTATGTTTTGTGAGATGGAACCTTTTATTTTATTAATAACTACTAACAATTTTTTTTTTTTTTTACAAAAATAACACCACACAGGCATTAATAAACACCTAATGGATCAGATTGTCAAAAACTCAATTTCAACCAAAAGTGGAGATAGAACCTTAAAATTCTAAGCTCACGAAATGTTAAACATTGAAAAAAATAAAGAGAAATTTTGGCTGTTCAATATCAATAAAATGTTGTGCTTAATCAGAACATGCTTCTTTTTTGCTTATGTCCACAAATAATGTGTTATTGTTTTTGATGTACACGTGATTAAAACGTTTTATTGACGTTCAGGTCTGACTGGACCAATTTTGGACCTTTTTAGAACCTTTGTCAAGATGTGTAGGCTAAACCTCAAGACTTGATTGTCTTTCACGATGTTACACAATAGGTGTGTGATTATTTTATATGCAGGCTTATATATACACTTAAATTATGCAGCAACACATTTAAACACATATGACGACGCATTTAGACGTCCAGGGACGCGCAGAAGAGACGTGGAATTCACGGCCAGAAAAGACGTGGAATTCACGGCCAGAAATGACGTCGGTTCAACTTCCATTTTGGAACTATTTTTCAACCATGACGGGACGTCTCGGACGGACGTCTTTTCAACGGTCATTAAACGTCCAAATGTTTGCTGGGTTACATCATCGGTTTTAAACTCCTGTGTTTTGACAGTCCACACTACAACACGGAAACTGAGCGCTTTCAAAAAGCTTCGTTTTCATTGATAAAAACGGCGTCTCAGTGTGAACGGAAGACAAGACGGAGAGAAAAAGATGCGTTTTCAAAGGAAAGCGTGTGAGTGTGGACAAGGCCTCAGTGAGACTCAGATCTGATCGCTGGAAGAGTCTCGCATGTCCTTCAGTGCGCTGGAGCTCATGACAGAACTCTCACACACACACACACACACACACACACACTGAGTCTCAGGCCTGACACACAGCATGTGTGCAGATTAATGCTCATATGAGCAGATCAGCCGACTCACGATCCGGTCCACAGCAGAAAATATGGGGTTAGAACTGTTGCATTATTCCAGATAAATAGATTGAGATTCACAAATAAATGCAAAGAGATTCACAAAAATTTGTGAACTTCATTTACAAGCTTTGTGCTTTTCAATAAATTATATGAGATATTTACAAATGTGTTTTGTCACACTCTGCCTGGCATTAACCCTCTGAGGTCTGAGCTGTTTTCTGGCCCTGGAGGTGTTCTGACATGCTCTGACATTTGTGCTTATTTCTGTTACTTGTGACATTGTCATGGCTAAAGTCTTATTACACTGTATTCAGCACAAACTCTGCTACAATAATATATCAGCAGCATGTATGTAAAAGTTTGTAGTTTTGAGATAATGACATTTATGCATGGTTTGTGAAAATTGTCACTGAAATAAGGCCATGAAACCCATACTGATTTTTTCTTCACAAGACTTTTGAAAATTGTATGACATAGCCTAGAATATTTGCTCCAAAACTATGTGAAAATCACCCTGACTGCTCATTCAGATAAGACAATATATTGAATTAAAATTTCTAAGACGTGTTTTGTGTGAGAAAGCCATATGCGAAGAGGCGTGATCATCTCATGAATATGTAAGCCTTCAACACCTGAGAAAGACAAAGACACTCCCCTAACTGCCCTATTAGGAGCTATCAGGCCCTGTCATTCAGAGCAACCTTGCACAAAGAATGAGGAGATTTAAAAAAGAATGGCTTTTAGATTGTTTGGATTTATTTACAACACAACATAATCCAAAAATACACAACAAATGACAAAAGAGCACATTGAAAACAATGATCCAAAGACAGAGACCTTTGTGCCATTCCTAAAAACATTGTACATACCTTTCATTTCCAAGGTGTTTGATTTTCACTTTACCATGTTCATGTACAGAGACTCATGTGAATGTTGAAGTCAGCAGGACTCAGTTGCATCTGGTCCCTGAAAGAAAAGAAAAAAAGTGAACATACTGGTATCAAGAGAAACTAGGCCTGCACGATTTTGGGAATACATTTTAGATTTTTCTGGTTAAAATTGCTTTTTAAAATTCACAGAATACACACACACACACACACACACAAATGTTTCCAACAATATATAATATAATGAACACCATGTTTGTTGTGCCTTGTAGGCATAAGCTATGTGCAGTACTGCATAAAATAATTATAACAATAACCTATAGCAGCCTATAAATCTTCCAAAAGATTTCAGTAACAATGCTAGAGAAAAATATATTGATTATCTTATGTTACTTCAAATGTTTCCATTCGTTATGATGATATGAAATGAGATAATAGTAAAAACATAAAGCCTAATGTTTGGTGCATTTTTCCTTTCAAACGCGATCGCGCTCCAAAATATGATACATTCAAACGCACAGCGAGCTCCAAAATATGATACATTCAAACCCACAGCGCGCTCCAAAATATGATACATTCAAACGCGATCGCGTTCCAAAATATGATACATTCAAACGATCGCGCTCCAAAATATGATACATTCAAACGGGATCGCGCTCCAAAATATGATACATTCAAACGCCATCGCGCTCCAAAATATTAAACATTATGGTTATACATATCTATGTTTGAGCAGATATCCACAAACAGTATTTAACAGTAAACACGGGTCTAAATAGTATAATATTCACCATATATCTAGCAACAGTTCAACTGCAATGTGAAGTTTATGCAACAATACCATAAACTAATAAGTAAGAATTTCTTACCTTTCATCTTTCTTGTCTTCAAATCGCGTTCTTCTTCTTCTGAGTTAAATCCAATGTAAGCTCAGACGTGTCTTCCAAACTCGACGAAAAGCAGAGACTTGTGAAGTGTTTTGGTGTTTTGTGTTTGAGGTAACGAGGGCGTTCGCGTCCCATGTGGACGATTTGCATGTGAATCACTTTTGCGCGAGTGGGCGTGTCGAATTAAAAGTAATTAGCAAGCGTTTGAGATACTGGACATCCTGTTGGTTTTATACAAATTACTTAAACAGAGAATATTTGTTTTCAGTTTGAATCCGATCATTTAAAAGTACACACTTAGATGTGTATAAAGGTATATGGCTCATAAATGTGTGACAAGTATTCGCTGAGTTTTGTTTCAGTTTATAGACGTGCTCAAGAAAAAAAAGTTCACCGCGACGGAGAGGCAGAACGCACACCCTGTTTATTTTCTTTATTTTACAAAAGCACAATGTTTTGATTTGATTGTAAGTGGACACATACAAAAGTAGAAATATCACAGATTCTTTTTTTATATTTCTTTTTTCTGTATAACCATAAATGACGGAGTAATTTAAGTTTATTGTACTACAATGTGAAGAAAATCCAGCAAAACGCGGGGGGCGCGTTTGCCGACCTCAGAGGGTTAATTTGTGAATCGCTTCCTTGCATTTGATAAAGAATGAATAACGTGACACTTCCATAATGCGTTGTTCCCATAACAGAGATGTAAAGCGCTGTTTCTCTGGCATTTACAAAGGCTCATAAAATATAATACTATGGTTTGGCTTGATAAGCATACTAATGGTCTTAAAAAATCCAAATTTGAAACATCTTTTAATGTACCAATTTAATGGGCTTTATTCTTCCTATTAGAGCCAATGCAGAAGAAAGTGCAGTTATTTCAGGGCAGGACCGCCCTGATTGTTAAGCAAATCGTGATTGGATAGAGCGAGAGAGTGCTATAA
>CM038631.1:41019346-41034346 GCA_021554675.1 Leuciscus idus
CTCGCCCCGCCCCTCTGTTCTGTGCGTACACCGTTTGTAACACAATAACACAATAACCATAACGCGTTGTTCATTATAAACGTGGGATTATGAATTATATTGAGAACGTCGTACATAGAAAACATGCCGTAACGTACCCTGAGTGTAAAAATAGCCGCATTCATTGTGAAGCGTGCAAGCGATTTGCAAAGATTAATATAAAGATTAATATAAAGGTCAATAAAACGTTACACTCACTTCAGTACTTCTGGAGGTGCAGCAGGAACACGAATACTGTAGTTGGTACTGATCCTTTTTTCAGGAGCAGCTTCTTGGCAAATAACCAGCTTTTTACTGATCCTCGTTTGTAAAGCAGTCTGGTGAAATGATTTGCGCAAACATGAAAGCATTGACGTTGATCGTGGGGAATATTCCCTTCGAAAACAAACTCAGCCACTGCGTCTTCAGCTGTACGGATTTAGGAACATCAATATGACTGCTGTGTTCTTTATTACACCCAAGAACAGAACACCACAATCGCTTAGACACCATTCTACTCAGTGCTCCAGCTATCAACACTGAACACGCCGGTCGGCGCGTGCTATGATTGACAGCTCGCTCACGAGGGCGCAAGGGCGGGTCTGTGTTGAAACGCTGCTGTCAATCAACCATCGTGGGAGGGGTGTCGATTTTGTGACGTCACAATATCGAACAGCTTGATTTGAGATGGGAGGAAACATATAAGAAGATTAAAAAAAAACACTGGATGGATTTTTATCATTTTATGATGGTTGTGTACAGGCACTGCCAACACACATTTCAGTACAATCAACTTGTAAAAGTGCGTGTACCATTATATGACCCCTTTAATGTTACACATTAAAATGAAAGATGACATACATGAAAGGGTATAGTGTAAGTATAAATAAACAGTAGTTCTGTCAATCAATTAAAATAAATTAATAATTAATTGTATTAATTTGCTTTTGTGTAATTAATCGCACCTAACATTAAAGTTCAAATGTAATTTCACAGTTAATCTACAAATTAATGTAGAAAAAAAAAAATTTTCTCTCATGTCCGAAGAGTGTGTGTCCGAAGAGTGTGTGTCCGAAGAGTGTGTGTCCGAAGAGTGTGTGTCCGAAGAGTGTGTGTCAGAAGAGAGTGTGTCAGAAGAGTGTGTGAGAAGAGTGTGCGTGTCAGAAGAGTGTGCGCGTCAGAAGAGTGTGCGCGTCAGAAGAGTGTGCGTGTCAGAAGAGTGTGTATCAGAAGAGTGTGCGTCAGAGTGTGTCAGAAGAGTGTGCGTCAGAAGAGTGTGCGTATCAGAAGAGTGTGTGTGTGAGAAGAGTGTGTGTCAGAAGAGTGTGCGTCAGAAGAGTGCGTGCGTCAGAAGAGTGTGTCAGAAGAGAGTGTGTGTCAGAATAGTGCGCGTCAGAAGAGCGTGTCAGAGTGTGTGTCAGAAGAGTGTGCGTCAGAAGAGTGCGTGCGTCAGAAGAGTGTGTCAGAAGAGTGCGCGTCAGAAGAGTGCGCGTCAGAAGAGTGCGCGTCAGAAGAGCGTGTCAGAGTGTGTGTCAGAAGAGTGTGCGTCAGAAGAGTGTGCGTCAGAAGAGTGTGCGTGTCAGAAGAGAGTGTGTGTCAGAATAGTGCGCGTCAGAAGAGTGCGCGTCAGAAGAGCGTGTCAGAGTGTGTGTCAGAAGAGTGTGCGTCAGAAGAGTGTGCGTGTCAGAAGAGTGTGCGTCAGAGGAGTGTGTGTCAGAGGAGTGTGTGAGTGTGTATCAGAAGAGTGTGTATCAGAAGAGTGTGCATCAGAAGAGTGCGTCAGAAGAGTGCGTCAGAAGAGAGTGCGTCAGAAGAGTGTGCGTCAGAAGAGTGTGTGTATCAGAAGTGTATCAGAAGAGTGTGTGTGTCAGAAGAGTGTGTGTCAGAAGAGTGTGTGTCAGAAGAGTGTGTGTCAGAAGAGTGCGCGTCAGAAGAGTGCGCGTCAGAAGAGCATGTGTCAGAGTGTGTGTCAGAAGAGTGCGCGTCAGAAGAGTGTGTCAGAAGAGTGTGTGTCAGAAGAGTGTGTGTCAGAAGAGTGTGCGTCAGAAGAGTGTGCGTCAGAAGAGTGTGCGTCAGAAGAGTGTGCGTGTCAGAAGAGTGTGCGTCAGAAGAGTGTGTGAGTGTGTATCAGAAGAGTGTGTGTGTCAGAAGAGTGTGCGTATCAGAAGAGTGTGTGTATCAGAAGAGTGTGCGTATCAGAAGAGTGTGCGTATCAGAAGAGTGTGCGTGTCAGAAGAGTGCGTGTCAGAAGAGTGAGAGTGTGTGTATCAGAAGAGTGTGACAGTAGACAGAAGGCAAAGAGTGCTGTGAAACTTATCAAATAATCATGCAGAGGTCCAATATTATAAAAGATTTATGAAGTTTTAAAAGAGAAATCTCTTCCTTGTCTTTCTGTGGCCCTCAACCTCAAAATCACTCATTAAAACTGCACAAGATTGATTTAACCCTATAAATCCTGCACACTTCTACGAGCTCTAAATGATCAACATGAGTGATTAGGCAAGGCAAGTTTATTTATATAGACATTTCACACACAATGGCAATTCAAAATGCTTTACATAGAAAGGAATTAAAATATCACATTATGGCAATTCAAAGTGTTTTGCATAGAAAATAAGCACAAAATAAAAGCAAAGGGAATTTAAAACCGTTATAAAAGGAATTAAAAGAGATATATGACAGTTATATAATGAGTAGAGAATTAGAGTAAAATGAATTAAAGTATTAAAAAGATGATACATAGAATAAACTTATCATCTGGCAAAACACCGATGTCTCATATTTTGCATATAGTTTTACTCTGACACTGTGTCTGTGGTGTTTATACGCCTAAGAATTCCATTGGTCTCCGATGGACCCGATTTTTCCCTAAAATCGGACAGGAGGAGCTCTAGGACTGACCTCGGGTTCACTGCTCCATCAGTCCACACCCAAAAAAAAAAAAACATTTGTCGGAAGCTCTAGGAATGGATTGTATCCAGTCCGCACCCCACAGAACCTCGAGTTTAATCACGTCAGACTCACTCCACCACAGGCCCAGGCCATCAGCATGGCTTCATCTCTCAGTTTCTCCAATTAAAGGACAAATCCAGTGAAAAATGAACCTAGGGGTAATTAACACATGGTTACCGAGTCGATCGTTCCCTGGGGTGCGTTTTCATGATAATCGAATGTAAAGAGTTTTATTTATAAAAACAGATTAGCTCATAACACTAGTATATTGGGCACAGAGTAAGTAAAAACAAATCGCAAGTTAATACCACTAACAAGGCTCAAAATAGCCTCACACTAACACGGTAGCATAATGAGGGTCCATACATGCAAACCGAAGCATTGAGAACTTTGTAAGTGTACAGACAGTTTAATAAGAAGATACTTTATAAAGACAGTACATTACGCGTTTACATGCAGGATCCATCTTGGAAAACAGTCTCGACTAGTCGAGCAACGAACGCCGCGCTAAGTGAGCTGGTCGATAGGAATTACGCATAGTGAAATCTAACGTAGCACGGCGTTCGTGACTCGATTAGTCGAGACTGTTTTCCAAAATGGATCCTGCATGTAAACGCGTAATGTACTGTCTTTATAAAGTATCTTCTTATTAAACTGTCTGTACACTTACAAAGTTCTCAATGCTTCGGTTGCATGTATGGACCCTCATTATGCTACCGTGTTAGTGTGAGGCTATTTTGAGCCTTGTTAGTGGTATTAACTTGCGATTTGTTTTTACTTACTCTGTGCCCAATATACTAGTGTTATGAGCTAATCTGTTTTTATAAATAAAACTCTTTACATTCGATTATCATGAAAACGCACCCCAGGGAACGATCGACTCGGTAACCATGTGTTAATTACCCCTAGGTTCATTTTTCACTGGATTTGTCCTTTAAGTCATTTATGTTTGTCTCTTATCCAATTTTCAGTGCCATTTGAGTTTAGAATCAAAAGGAGGATGCAGAAATAAGAGACAGTGTATTCAGTTGGACGTACGGCGGCACAGTGCTCATTCTGTAAATGCACAGCTAAACAGAAGTGTTCTGAGTCTGGATTTGAATGTGATACTGTAGGAGCACATCTGATCTCTTCTGGAAGCTGGATTTTATGTCATATCTGCGATACTGTTATACAAATCTCATTGATTTACATTACAAGCATCAGAATTTCATCTTTTTGTCCATATAAATATCAGCTTTGCATCAAAGTGCATATTTGTATATAAACTGTCGTGGAAATTCTCAATCTGACTTCACCAGCGACAATACAAACAACCTCCAGTCGTCATTATAATTAATGAAATACAATACTACAGTATCAATACAATACTACAATACTACAGTATCACTACAATACTACAGTATCAATACAATACTACAGTATCACAACAATACTACAGTATCAATACAGTACTACAGTTACAATACAATACTACAGTATCACTACAATACAATACTACAGTATCACTACAATACTACAGTATCAATACAATACTACAGTATCACTACAATACTACAGTATCAATACAATACTACAATACTACAGTATCACTACAATACTACAGTATCAATACAGTACTACAGTTACAATACAATACTACAGTATCACTACAAAACTCCAGTTACAATACAATACTACAATACTACAGTATCAATACAGTACTACAGTTACAATACAATACTAGTTACAATACAATACCACAGTATCACTACAGTACTACTGTTACAATACAATACTACAGTATCAATATAATACTACAGTATCATTACAATACTACAATACTACAGTTACAATACAATACTACAATACTACAGTATCACTACAATACTACAGTATCAATACAACACTACAGTACCAATACAACACTACAGTATCACTACAGTTACAGTACAATACTACAGTTACAATACAATACTACAGTATCAATACAATACTACAGTATCAATACAGTACTACAGTTACAATACAATACTACAGTTACAATACAATACTACAGTATCAATACAGTACTACAGTTACAATACAATACTACAGTTACAATACAATACTACAGTACCAATACAATACTACAGTATCAATACAATACTACAACACTACAGTATCACTACAGTTACAGTACAATACTACAGTTACAGTATCAATACAATACTACAACACTACAGTATCACTACAGTTACAGTACAATACTACAGTTACAATACAATACTACAGTATCAATACAATGCTACAGTATCAATACAGTACTACAGTTACAATACAATACTACAGTTACAATACAATACTACAGTATCAATACAGTACTACAGTTACAATACAATACTACAGTTACAATACAATACTACAGTATCAATACAATACTACAGTATCAATACAGTACTACAGTTACAATACAATACTACAGTATCAATACAGTACTACAGTTACAATACAATACTACAGTTACAATACAATACTACAGTATCAATACAATACTACAGTATCAATACAGTACTACAGTAACAATACAATACTACAGTATCAATACAATACTACAGTATCAATACAGTACTACAGTTACAATACAATACTACAATACTACAGTATCACTACAAAACTCCAGTTACAATACAATACTACAGTATCAATACAGTACTACAGTTACAATACAATACTACAGTACTACAGTATCAATACAATACTACAGTATCACTACAATACTAGTTACAATACAATACTACAATACTACAGTTACAATACAATACTACAGTATCATTACAATACTACAGTATCATTACAATACTACAGTTAAAATACAATACTACAGTATCAATACAATTCAATACAATACTACAGTATCAATACAATACTACAGTATCAATACAATACTACAGTATTAATACAATTCAATACAATACTACAGTATCACTACAATACTACAGTATCAATACAATTCAATACAATACTACAGTATCAATACAATTCAATACAATACTACAGTATCAATACAATTCAATACAGCACTACAGTTACAATACAATACTACAGTATCAATACAATTCAATACAGTACTACAGTATCAATACAATTCAATACAATACTACAGTATCAATACAATACTACAGTATCAATACAATTCAATACAGTACTACAGTTACAATACAATACTACAGTATCAATACAATTCAATACAATACTACAGTATCAATACAATACTACAGTATCAATACAATACTACAGTATCAATACAATTCAATACAATACTACAGTATCAATACAATTCAATACAGTACTACAGTATCAATACAATTCAATACAGTACTACAGTATCAATACAATACTACAGTATCAATACAATTCAATACAGTACTACAGTATCAATACAATTCAATACAATACTACAGTATCAATACAATACTACAGTATCAATACAATTCAATACAGTACTACAGTTACAATACAATACTACAGTATCAATACAATACTACAGTATCAATACAATACTACAGTATCAATACAATACTACAGTATCAATACAATTCAATACAATACTACAGTATCAATACAATTCAATACAGTACTACAGTTACAATACAATACTACAGTATCAATACAATTCAATACAATACTACAGTATCAATACAATACTACAGTATCAATACAATACTACAGTATCAATACAATTCAATACAATACTACAGTATCAATACAATTCAATACAATACTACAGTATCAATACAATTCAATACAGTACTACAGTTACAATACAATACTACAGTATCAATACAATTCAATACAATACTACAGTATCAATACAATACTACAGTATCAATACAATTCAATACAGTACTACAGTTACAATACAATACTACAGCATATCAAGGTAATTCCCGTCTCGAATACTTCTAATACAAATCTAATACAATTCAATACTTTTAGGTAAAGGTTCAATAAACTGTTTTGTTTATAAAAGCGGATTCCTCTCTCTCTCTCTCTCTCTCTCTCTCTCTCTGTGTGTGTGTGTGTCAGGTGGTGTCTAAGGGCCTGTATCTGGGAGATCGAGCGTATCTGCGCAGCAGCTGGAATGTTCTGGATGGTTTTCTTGTCTTCGTGTCTCTGATTGACATTGTAGTGTCGATGGCGGGCGGAGCGAAGATCCTGGGCGTGCTGCGTGTGCTGCGACTGCTGAGGACATTACGCCCGCTCAGGTCACGACGACAACACACACTTTCTTTAGAGCAGCGCAACACACTGACACACGCTGACAGCAGGTTCATCTGTGCTCATGCTTTATTAGCAGAATCATGACTCTACAGGTGAAGAGATATAAATCTATAAATCACTAGCCGTTCCCCAGTTGATTAATCACAGTATTAGGACAGTTGTTTTGTATTACAATTGTTTTTTCAAACGTTATGTTTAACCATTCTAGTGAGGCATTGTTTAATTAAAAATGCACTGATTTGCATACATTTTCAGATCAGAAATCTGAACACTGGATAAGTGTTTTGTAAGTGAAAATAAGATAAGTAAAAGACATTGTTGACATTAGTTCTCCTTTTATCACTCCATAAATCAGAAAATGCTGTCAACAGACAGAAATCAAAGGTTTTATCTGTACAATGTTGTATAAATAAGGTGAATGATATCTGAACAACTCTTCAGAATATAGATATAAAAAAATGAGAAATTTGTTGTGTGTGAAGCTGCTGAAGTTTCTGACTCAAACTCACTGCCTTGAGAAGCTTATTGTAAAGTGTTACCATGAAAAGACCCTGTTCTTGGCGGTCGAGTCTGTGCGGTTGGCGTTCCGGTGTTCTGGGCTAGTTCTGTGTGGTTCTGTGCGGATCTGTGCTGTTCTGTGCGGTTCTGTGTGGTTCTGTGCGGTTCTGTGCGGTTCTGTGTGGTTATGTGCGGATCTGTGCTGCTCTGTGCTGTTCTGTGTGGTACTGTGTTCTGTGCTGCTCTGTGCTGTTCTGTGCGGATCTGTGCTGCTCTGTGCTGTTCTGTGCGGTTCTGTGTGGTTATGTGCGGTTCTTTGTGGTTATGTGCGGATCTGTGCTGTTCTGTGCTGTTCTGTGCGGTTCTGTGTGGTTATGTGCGGTTCTGTGGTTCTGTGCGGTACTGTGTGGTTCTGTGCGGTTCTGTTCGGCTCTATGCGGTTCTGTGTGGTTCTGTGCTGTTCTGTGTGGTTCTGTGTGGTTCTGTGCGGTTCTGTGCGGTTCTGTGCGGTTCTATGCGGTTCTGTTCGTTTCTGTACGGTTCTATGCGGTTCTATGTGGTTCTGTGCGTTTCTGTGTGGTACTGTGTGGTTCTGTGCAGTTCTATGCGGTTCTATGTGGTTCTGTGCTTTTCTGTGTGGTACTGTGTTGTTCTGTGCGGTTCTGTCCAGTTCTGTGTGGTTCTGTGCGGTTCTATGCGGTTCTGTGTGGTTCTGTGCGGTTCTGTCCAGTTCTGTGTGGTTCTGTGCTGTTTCTTTGCGGTTCTGTGTGGTTCTGTGCGGTTCTGTGCGGTTCTGTCCAGTTCTGTGTGGTTCTGTGCTGTTTCTTTGCGGTTCTGTGTGGTTCTGTGCGGTTCTGTGCGGTTCTATGCGGTTCTGTTCGTTTCTGTGTGGTTCTGTGCGGTTCTGTTCGTTTCTGTACTGTGTGGTTCTGTGTGGTTCTGACTGTGTTCTCCGTTGTTCCTCAGGGTGATCAGTCGCGCTCCAGGACTGAAGCTGGTGGTGGAGACTCTGATCACGTCACTGAAGCCCATCGGAAACATCGTCTTGATCTGCTGCGCTTTCTTTATCATCTTCGGCATCCTGGGAGTTCAGGTTAATCTCACTCATACTCAGTCATCGCTGATCTCTCGCTCTGCTCCGTCAGATGCTGACTCTCTCTCTGTGTGTGTGCGTCCGTGTGTGTGTGTGTGTGCATGTGTCTCTGTGTGCGTGTGTGTGTGTGTGTGTGCGTCTGTGTGTGTGCGTGTGTGTGTGTGCGTCTCAACAGCTCTTCAAAGGGAAGTTCTTTTACTGTGTGGGTTTGGATGTGAAGAACGTCACCAATAAATCCGACTGTCTGTCTGCGAATTACCGCTGGGTTCATCACAAGTACAACTTTGACAACCTGGGGCAGGTGAGGGTCCGATCCGTGTCTTCATAATTCCTGACATCTTTCTTTCTCCATAGACATTACTAAATATTCTCCAATATAGAGTTTTGAGCTGAACGACCATATCTGAACCAGTGTTGTTTTAGAATCATTGAGATACTACTAAGTTGAATTCATTTATGTTTTTATATTTCCCTTAGTTTCCATCACTCCACAATAAATCCTTTAAAAATCCTGAAAATACAAGCACAAGTTTAAAATAGTATCTAAAATATTTGTTAATATTAATATACATTTTCATACAAAAAATATAAATTGTTGAGAACAAATTGATGACATCATTCATAGTGCATCATGGTGTATAATAATAATATTTTAAATCCTACTAAGGAGATCCGTGTGATCTTGACTTTCTGCTGCTGATCTGCTGTGTGTGTGTGTGTGTGTGTGTGTGTGTGTGTGTGTGTGTGTGACTGTTTGTTCGGTGGTTTTCCATTTCAGGCTCTGATGTCACTGTTTGTGTTAGCATCTAAAGATGGATGGGTAAATATAATGTACCACGGGCTGGATGCTGTCGGGATCGACCAACAGGTAAAACACACACACACACACACACACACACACACACACACACACACACACTCACTCACGTACTAACAGACACACACACACACTCTCACACACACATCACAGGGAATGTCATCTATTGCCAGGCAAAGGAAAAAAAAACTCTAGTGTTCCAGATTCAGCCTTGACAACATTCTCCACACCTCCTCTTCCTCATTCTCTTCATCCTCTCCTTTTCCTCATCCTCCTCTTCCCCTTCCTCTCCCTCATCCTCTTTCTTCTCTTCCTCTTCCTCCTCTCCCTCATCCTCTTCCTCATTCTCTTCCTCCTCGTCCTCATTCTCTTCATCCTCTCCTTTTCCTCATCCTCCTCTTCCCCTTCCTCTCCCTCATCCTCTTCCTTCTCTTCCTCTTCCTCCTCTCCCTCATCCTCTTCCTCATTCTCTTCCTCCTCGTCCTCATCCTCTTCCTCAGTCTCTTCATCCTCTCCTTTTCCTCATCCTCCTCTTCCCCTTCCTCTCCCTCATCCTCTTCCCCTTCTTCCTCTTCCTCCTCTCCCTCATCCTCATCCTCTTCCTCCTCATCCTCTTCCTCCTCTTCTTCCTCCTCTTCCTCCTCGTCCTCTTCCTCCTCTCTCTCTTCCTCATCCTCTTCCTCCTCGTCCTCATCCTCATTGTCCTCCTCTTTCTCCTTTTCCTCATTCTCATCCTCTTCCTCTTCCTCATCTCCCTCTTCCTCATCCTCTTCCTGTTGTTGTTTTACAAGATGTGTTTTACAGAAAGAGTGATTTATTCGACAAATTGGTTTCGGCTTTTGAGAATTTGGTTCAGAGAATGAGATTTAGTGTGTTTAGCCATTCAGAAAATCTGTAATTCATGATGTGCATTGATGATATTGGTAATGATATTATAATATCCGATCAGGATTCAGATGATTCTCTTGTGTGTCTCTGTTCAGCCTGTCAAAAACAACAACCCCTGGATGCTGCTGTACTTCATCTCATTCCTGCTGATCGTCAGCTTCTTTGTGCTGAACATGTTTGTGGGAGTGGTGGTGGAGAACTTCCACAAGTGCCGTCAGCATCAGGAGGTGGAGGAGTTCCAGCGGCGGCAGGAGAAGCGGCAGCAGCGGCTCGACAGGAGGAGGCGCAGTGAGAGCTCATCCACCCATCACTCTATCAGTCCATCAGTCTATCATTCTATCAGTCTCTCACTCTATTACTCTATCAGTCTATCACTCTATCACTCCATCAGACCATCAGTCCATCCATCCATCCATCCATCCGTCCATCCATCAGTCCATCCATCCATCCATCCATCAGTCCATCCATCCATCCATCCATCCATCCATCCATCAGTCCATCCATCCATCCATCCATCCATCCATCCATCCATCCATCCATCCATCAGTCCATCCGTCCATCCATCCGTCCATCCATCCATCAGTCCATCCATCCATCCATCAGTCCATCCATCCATCCATCCATCCATCCATCCATCCATCCATCCGTCCATCCATCAGTCCATCCATCCATCCATCCATCCTTCCATCCATCAGTCTATCCATCCATCCATCCATCCATCAGTCCATCCGTCCATCAGTCCATCCATCCATCCATCAGTCCATCCATCCATCCATCCGTCCATCCATCAGTCCATCCATCCATCAGTCTATCCATCCATCAGTCTATCCATCCATCCATCCATCCATCCATCCATCCATCCATCCAACCATCAGTCTATCCATCCATCCATCCGTCCATCCATCAGTCCATCCATCAGTCGATCCATCCATCCGTCCATCCATCAGTCCATCCATCAGTCGATCCATCCATCCATCCATCCATCCATCCATCCATCAGTCCATCCATCCATCCGTCCATCCATCAGTCTATCCATCCATCAGTCCATCGATCCATCCGTCCATCCATCCATCCATCCATCCATCCGTCCATCCATCCATCCATCAGTACATCCATCCATCCATCCATCAGTACATCCATCCATCCGTCCGTCCGTCCGTCCGTCCGTCCGTCCGTCCATCCATCAGTCTATCCATCCATCCATCCATCCATCCATCAGTCTATCCATGCATCCATCCATCCATCCATCCATCAGTCTATCCATCCATCCATCCGTCCGTCCATCCATCAGTCCATCCATCCATCCATCCATCCATCATCCATCAGTCCATCTATCCATCCATCAGTCTATCCATCCATCTATCCATCAGTCTATCTATCCATCCATCAGTCTATCCATCCATCCATCCATCCATCAGTACATCCATCCATCCATCCGTCCGTCCATCCATCCATCCATCCATCCATCCATCCATCCATCATCCATCATCCATCAGTCCATCTATCCATCCATCAGTCTATCCATCCATCATCCATCAGTCCATCTATCCATCCATCAGTCTATCCATCCATCCATCAGTACATCCATCCATCCATCCATCCATCAGTACATCCATCCGTCCGTCCATCCATCCATCCATCCATCCATCCATCCATCCATCCATCAGTCTATACATCCATCCATCCGTCCGTCCATCCATCCATCCATCCATCCATCCATCCATCAGTCTATCCATCCATCCGTCCGTCCATCCATCCATCCATCCATCCATCCATCCATCCATCCATCCATCCATCCATCCATCCATCCATCCATCCATCCATCCATCCATCCATCCGTCCGTCCATCCATCAGTCCATCCATCCATCCATCCATCCATCAGTCTATACATCCATCCGTCTCTCACATTCAGTTTAATATCAGCGCTTTATTGGTGTGCTTCTTGCCATATCATCAACACACATAATAAAATCTATGGAAGCTGGTTTCTGTCATGGAATAAAAAAATGAATAAAAAAGGGAATTGTTATCTGACAATCAGAATTTTCTTGCAATTGTGAGTCTATATCTGACAATTCTGAGGAAAAAAAATGTATATCTTAGTATATTTATACTGTTTATTTTGACTTTTTTCACAAAGAATCTTGATTTTATATATTCCAATTCTGACTTTGTTTTACAGATTTGCAACGTTTAATCTCGCAGTTCAGACTTTATAACTTCTAAGTAATAATTATGAATTTACATATTGCAATTCTGACGTTTTTTCGCAGAATTGTGTCTTTTATATGCACTTTGGAAATTTTCTTGCAATTGGAGATTTTTATTTCACAATTCTAAGATATTTTATCTAGCAATTTATATATTGCAATTCTGATTTTATTTTGAAAAAATATTTCTTGCAATTGCAAGTTTATTTCTCATAATTCTGACTTCTAAATTGCAATTGCGAGGAAAAAGTCAGAATAGATAAAAAATTTGCAATGGCCTTTTTATTTTCTACTCCGTGACGGAAACAAGCTTCATTAAAAATCAGTGGCGAGAAACATGAAGGTGAAATAAAGGTGCCAGTTATGACGATATTAATAACAATAAACATTGTGTGTGCAGAGGCCCAGCGTCTGCCGTATTACGCCTCGTACGGCCGCGTTCGTCTGATGATTCACTCCTTCTGCACCAGTCATTATCTGGACCTCTTCATCACCCTCATCATCTGCATCAATGTGGTCACCATGAGCCTGGAGCACTACAGCCAACCACAGGTGAGCAGCACCGTCACATGACCCACTGCAGCCAATCAGCTGTTTGAGGCCTTGTTCACACTAATACGTTTTCATTTGAAAACGCATATTTTTCTCTCCGTTTTGGCCTTCCATTCACACTGAGACAGCGTTTTTATTAATGAAAACACTCTCCAAAGTGGATACGTTTGAAAAAGCAGTTTTCGTGTTGTACTGTGGACTGTCCAAACACAGGTGTTTAAAAACAATGACGTAAGTTTAGTCATGTGACGCATATTGTACCCATAGATATTGATGTTTATAGCAGTATTGTGCCTGTTATGAGCTGTTCTCTTTCACACTGTTGATGAAATATGTTACTTCACACACTCTTCATATCACAGTCCTGCAGAGATGACAGAAAATGTACACACATTTGCTGCAGTGAAACATGAGAACAGTTTTAGTGTTTTAGACCAAACATATAATGGTGAGTGAGAGCGACCTGGACGAAATTAATTTTCCCGCTTCTGTGAATGAGGAGATATTTTGCTAAATAAAATGATCCTGTCAGAAGAATTGCGTGATAACTTTATAATTTATTTTTCCGTCTGTATAATCTCAGTGAGCTTGTGTGAGGGTTTACACATGCGCAGTAAAGGGGAATTTAGTGTTTTTAGGCGTTTTCCAAAAGTTTCTCTTCCACACTGAGACGTCGGGAAACGCCTGAAGACGCTAGTGTGGACGGAGAGCGTTTATAAACGAAAAGCCTGAATCATCAGTGTGAGGACTAGTAGCATCTGTTCACCACTGTAACGAGGTATAGACTTTAGGAACAAGAACAAATGTGGGCGGGGCTTGATTGTGTCTTTGAAGAATTGATTGGATGGTTGTGGTTTGCTATTGGCTGATATTCATGTGAGTGACAGGTTATAGCCCTGCCCTCGTCATCAGAGAAGAGATGCTGAAGAGGAACTTATTCTCATTCAACATTATTAAAACAATAATGATGCGCACCCATAAATCATGTACAATAAACAGCAATATTCTAGGGATGCACCAATATGAAAATTTTGGCCAATACCAATAACCGATCATTCTTTATATTTAAAAACCGATAACCGATATATTGGCCGATAAATCGAAATCCCAAATTTGTATGTAATTTTTGAGAGCCTGATTACTAAATCAAAAGTCTCACCATTAAAAGCCAAACCCAAACACACAATTATGATGTTCTCATTATAATTTTATGTAGCCGATATGTCAGACTTGCACTGAACCATATTTTCCTTTTTGAAGTGATTCAATTCATATTTCAAGCATCTGAAGTGTCTCATAATTCATTATTTATCAGCTTTAATATATCAGCCAAATCTTCTTATCTGGCCGTTAACGATAACATTAACAATGAACATATATCGTCTGATACCGATACAGTGGCCGATATACTGTGCATCACTACAATATTACAGAAAACAAACAAGATTTGTCAGTTTTGGTTTCATGGTGACTTTTCAGAGAAGAGATGTTCTGAAGCGTCTTGAATCATTCAGAGTATTCCCACAGTAAAGATCATGTGACGCCTCGCTCTCGTATGATTGCTCTGTCTGCTTCCTCTCAGTCGCTGGAGACGGCGCTTCAGTACTGCAACTACTTCTTCAGCTCCACGTTTGTGGTGGAGGCGACGCTGAAGCTCGTGGCGTTCGGCATCAGACGCTTCTTCAAAGACAGGTAGTGTTACGCACTGCACACACACACACACACACAC
>CM038631.1:41036846-41039346 GCA_021554675.1 Leuciscus idus
GAGCATAGACCTGAGAATGTAAAGTCTAACCCTAACCCTAACCTAACCCTGGTGAAAATTAAGCTTTTAATATTGTTTACAGGATCTCTAATGAGAGTTAGCTGACATGTAGTTGCAGAGTTACTTATAGTTAGTAGACTATCTAAAGTGGATCATTGAAATAAAGTGTAACTTTTCTTTCTTTTGTCAAACAGGAGTAATATATTTCAGTGTGTGCTGCTTGATAAATGCCTGAAAAGATTGCAATGATTAATTATTTTCACAATAAATCATGCCGAATTAAGACAAGACACCAAATATAAATAGTGTAAAAAATGTAACTAATTGAAATTACCATATTTCCACAGTTGACTGAATACATAAAAAATTTGAGGAAAGTTTTCTGAAATGCAATGTCTAAATATGCAAATAAGGCATTAGCTAATTAAATATGCACTTATTTGCATGGATTTCCAGAACAGACATCTGAACACTGGCTAGTCAGAAGTCAGGTTCAACATTCTTCTTTGATTTTGCTGACTTTTCTCAGAAAACAGTCAACAGAGAGAAACAAATACATGTTCACCATGTTTTTAGATATCAAATGATAGATATGAATAAAACCGTAACATTTGGTGTGTGTGAAGCTGCTGTAGTGGAGATTTCTGACTCAAACTCAAACTGACCCGCATTTGAAGAGATGGATTGAGATTGAAACCTACAGATACAACTAGGTCAAGTGCAATACAATAAACAGTTTTGGATGTTTTCTTTCCACTAATCTGAAACAACACAAGTTATGAAAAGCTATAATCTCCAAATTGACCAGTGCATGAAAAAGGTTTTGCCTTAAAGCAAAAATATATAATGTGCATCAAATAGGCATTGAACCCTCATCCTTCCCTCGGGTCATTTTGAAACTCACCTGAAACTCTTTTTTTATTTTTTATAAATGTAAATATTTTTTGTGTTCATCAGAGGGGTCCAAGACCCCAGGACTTTTGTCGCACTTGAACCACAAATACACACAAAAAATGCTTCAGTACACATAGAAAAAAATAAAAATGCTAAAACTTGATCAAAAAATTATTTTATAATGTCTACATGTGTATATGAATGCATACTAAAGTTAAACTGACTTTAGGACCCAGAGGAACAGCTCATTTGCTCATATAGAGCTATAAGGCCATATAGAGTCAAGAAATATCATCTTATATTATTTATTTCCCACAAGAGGTCGTAAAAGACACTCAATGTAAGATATTTAATCAGAATCAGAATCAGAAAGAGCTTTATTGCCAAGTGTGCTTGCACCCACAAGGAATTTTTCTTGGTACTGAAGCTTCCAGTGCACATATACAAATACAAATACAACAAGAAACATAGTAATACAAATTCTAAGAATAAAATATATTAAAAAATAAATAAAAATAGTATAAAAAGTAAAAAAAGGGGTCACAGTTGGGTTTAGTCTGAATAAACATTTACAGATTATGAACATATTTACAGTATTTTGAGAAGTATGAATAATATAAATATAAATATCACCTGAGTTAGAGAATATTACACTAGACAGTGGGAGTCTAGTGCATGTTACAGATTATGAACATATTTACAGTATTTTGAGTAGTATGAATAATATAAATATAAATATAAATATCACCTGAGTTAAGAGAATATTGCACTAGACAGTGGGAGTATTGCACTTACAGGCATATGCCTTGGGGGGCATGTTAAGTGTTCAGAAGGGAAATGGCCTGTGGAAAGAAACTGTTCCTGTGCCTGGATGTTCTTGTGGCCAGTGATCTGTGTCGCCGTCCTGACGGTAACAGTTCAAACAGGGGGTGTCCAGGGTGAGTGGAGTCTGTGATGATTTTACCTGCTCTCTTCCTCACTCTGGAAGAGTACAGGTCCTGGAGGGTTGGCAGGGGGGCACCAATAATCCTCTCTGCTGTCCGGACTGTCCGTTGTAGTCTCCTGATGTCCGATTTGGTAGCTGAACCAAACCAGACAGTGATGGAAGTGCTTAAAACAGACTCAATGACGGCTGAGTAGAACTGGATCAGCAGCTCCTGTGGCAGATTGAACTTCTTCAGCTGGCGAAGGAAGTACAGTCTCTGCTGGGCCTTTTTCACAATGGAGTCAATGTGATTTGCCCACTTCAGGTCCTGAGAGATGGTAGAGCCCAGGAACCTGAATGACTCCACTGCTTCCACAGTGCTGTTCATGATGGTGAGAGGGGGGAGTGCTGGGGATTTTCTCCTGAAATCCACAATCATCTCCACTGTTTTGAGCGTGTTCAGCTCAAGGTTGTTATAGCTGCACCAGACAGCCAGCTGTTCAACCCCCAGTCTGTAAGCAGACTCGTCACCATTTTGGATGAGACCGATGACGGTGGTGTCGTCTGCAAATTTCAGGAGCTTGACAGAGGGGTCTTTAGAAGTGCAGTCATTAGTGTACAGGGAGAAGAGCAGTGGGGAGAGAACGCACCCTTGGGGGGCGCCAGTGCTGATGGTGAGGG
>CM038631.1:41044346-41046846 GCA_021554675.1 Leuciscus idus
ATGGTGGGTGTGGCTCTGAGGCCCAGCCTTCTTTGAGGTGTGAATCTTCTCCGGTTCATTTCTCCTGTTCAGTCGACCGAGGGCTGATTTATATCTATTTATATTCAATCTATTGTATAAACTGTTGTATCCACCTTATTTTTCACGCAAGAGCTCTATTTTGAGCTAACGCAGCCTTTGAGCTAACACAGCCTTTGAGCTAACGCAGCCTTTGAGCTAACGCAGCCTTTGAGCTAACTCAGCCTTTGAGCTAACGCAGCCTTTGAGCTAACTCAGCCTTTGAGCTAACGCAGCCTTTGAGCTAACTCAGTCTTTGAGCTAACTCAGCCTTTGAGCTAACGCAGCCTTTGAGCTAACTCAGCCTTTGAGCTAACGCAGCCTTTGAGCTAACGCAGCCTTTGAGCTAACGCAGCCTTTGAGCTAACGCAGTCTTTGAGCTAACGCAGCCTTTGAGCTAACTCAGTCTTTGAGCTAACGCAGTCTTTGAGCTAACGCAGCCTTTGAGCTAACGCAGTCTTTGAGCTAACGCAGTCTTTGAGCTAACGCAGCCTTTGAGCTAACGCAGCCTTTGAGCTAACGCAGCCTTTGAGCTAACGCAGCCTTTGAGCTAACTCAGTCTTTGAGCTAACGCAGTCTTTGAGCTAACGCAGCCTTTGAGCTAACGCAGCCTTTGAGCTAACGCAGTCTTTGAGCTAACTCAGTCTTTGAGCTAACGCAGTCTTTGAGCTAACTCAGCCTTCGAGCTAACGCAGCCCTCGAGCTAACTCAGCCTTCGAGCTAACTCAGTCTTCGAGCTAACGCAGTCTTCGAGCTAACGCAGTCTTTGAGCTAACGCAGTCTTTGAGCTAACGCAGCCTTTGAGCTAACGCAGCCTTTGAGCTAACTCAGCCTTTGAGCTAACTCAGCTTTTGAGCTAACGCAGCCTTTGAGCTAACGCAACCTTTGAGCTAACTCAGTCTTTGAGCTAACGCAGCCTTTGAGCTAATGCAGTCTTTGAGCTAACTCAGCCTTTGAGCTAACGCAGTCTTCGAGCTAACGCAGTCTTCGAGCTTACTCTGCCTTTGAGCTAACTCAGCCTTTGAGCTAACGCAGCCTTTGAGCTAACGCAGCCTTTGAGCTAACGCAGTCTTTGAGCTAACTCAGCCTTTGAGCTAACTCAGCCTTTGAGCTAACTCAGCCTTTGAGCTAACTCAGCCTTTGAGCTAACGCAGCCTTTGAGCTAACTCAGCCTTTGAGCTAACGCAGCCTTTGAGCTAACGCAGCCTTTGAGCTAACGCAGCCTTTGAGCTAACGCAGCCTTTGAGCTAACGCAGCCTTTGAGCTAACGCAGTCTTTGAGCTAACTCAGCCTTTGAGCTAACGCAGCCCTCGAGCTAACTCAGCCTTCGAGCTAACTCAGCCTTTGAGCTAACGCAGTCTTTGAGCTAACGCAGTCTTTGAGCTAACGCAGCCTTTGAGCTAACGCAGCCTTTGAGCTACCTCAGCCTTTGAGCTAACTCAGTCTTTGAGCTAACTCAGCCTTCGAGCTAACTCAGCCTTCGAGCTAACTCAGCCTTCGAGCTAACGCAGCCTTCGAGCTAACGCAGCCTTCGAGCTAACTCAGCCTTCGAGCTAACTCTGCCTTCGAGCTAACTCTGCCTTCGAGCTAACTCAGCCTTTGAGCTAACTCAGCCTTTGAGCTAACTCAGCCTTTGAGCTAACGCAGCCTTCGAGCTAACGATGCCTTCGAGCTAACGATGCCTTCGAGCTAACTCAGCCTTTGAGCTAACTCTGCCTTTGAGCTAACTCTGCCTTCGAGCTAACTCTGCCTTTGAGCTAACGCAGTCTTTGAGCTAACTCAGTCTTTGAGCTAACGCAGTCTTTGAGCTAACTCAGCCTTCGAGCTAACGCAGCCCTCGAGCTAACTCAGCCTTCGAGCTAACTCAGTCTTCGAGCTAACGCAGTCTTTGAGCTAACGCAGTCTTTGAGCTAACGCAGTCTTTGAGCTAACGCAGCCTTTGAGCTAACGCAGCCTTTGAGCTAACTCAGCCTATGAGCTAACTCAGCTTTTGAGCTAACGCAGCCTTTGAGCTAACGCAACCTTTGAGCTAACTCAGTCTTTGAGCTAACGCAGCCTTTGAGCTAATGCAGTCTTTGAGCTAACTCAGCCTTTGAGCTAACTCAGCCTTTGAGCTAACGCAGTCTTTGAGCTAACGCAGTCTTCGAGCTTACTCTGCCTTTGAGCTAACTCAGCCTTTGAGCTAACGCAGCCTTTGAGCTAACGCAGCCTTTGAGCTAACGCAGTCTTTGAGCTAACTCAGCCTTTGAGCTAACTCAGTCCACTATTCTCCAGAGCTTCTCCCACACTGGCTGCTTTCGCGTCTCAGTCAGTCCCTCTCTGCCGCTCTCATCTCCCAGGTGGCTTTTATGGTCTCTTCATGCCAATTACTGAAACAGACACAGGTGTTTGTCATTTGCACTTGACCCACTAAGGCCGCGCTTGTCTCCCGATTCTCTCTCCC
>CM038631.1:41049346-41069346 GCA_021554675.1 Leuciscus idus
GTGTGAGTGTGAGTGTGAGTGTGAGTGTGTGTGTGTGTGTGTGTGTGTGTGAGTGAGTGTGTGCAGTAGGTTGTTTGATGGTTCTGATCCCTGCATGCATCAGTGTTTGACAGCTTCCTGCGGTGGTGTGTGTGTGTGACTGTGTGTGTGTGTGTTTTGTAGATCCGGCTGGCGGAGGTCGAACAAACGTCTCTGATGTCGGAGCAACTGTCGGATAAATCCTCATCACCGGCTCTCACTGACATCAGCATGGAGGACCACAGTGTGTACCAGCTACTGGACAGAGACTGTAAGGTGTGTGTGTGTGTGTGTGTGTGTTTGTGTGTGAGTGTGTGTGTGAGTGTGTGTGTGAGTGTGCGAGTGTGATTATGTGAATATGTGTGAAAGTGTGTGTTTGTGACTGTGTGTGAGTGTGATTATGCGAGTGAGTGTGTGTTTGTGACTGTGTGCGAGTGTGATTATGCGAGTATGTGTGTGAGTGTGTGTGTGTGAGTGTGTGTTCTCGCTTGATCTGTGTTTCTGCTGTCAGACTCGACTCGTGTGGAGACTCAAGACTTGCACTGAACACTATAAAGGAATAATTCACTTCAATAAAAAGCCATCGTGTCACACTTATGGTGTTTCAAACATATATGACTGGAACAATATAGTGTTCGAAAGTTTGAGGTCTGTAAGATTTTCACCAAGGCTGCATTTATTTGAAAAAACAACAACAAAAAAAGGTAATTTTGTGAAATATGATTCCAGTGTAAATCAGCTGTTCTCTATGTGAATATATAGTAAAGTGTAATTTATTCCTGTGATCAAAGCTGGATTTCAGCATCATTACTCCAGTCTTCAGTGTCACATGATCCTTCACAAATCACTCTAATATGATGATTTGATGATCAAGAAACATTTATTATCAGTGTTTCAATGAATATTTAGAAATCTTTTGTAATATTATAAATTATTTTTCTGTCTCTTTTGATAAATTAATGCATCCTTGTTGAATAAAATCTGACTGACCCCAAACCCCCAGTAGTGTATAAATATTAATAATAACTCAAACTTCACTAATTGTAAATCTATCATTGCCATATTTATAATTTACTTCTAAAAGCCTTTAATTAACATGACTATAAGAGAAGATAAGAGGCTCCCCTCTGTGTTTCGGCCTGAAGGGAGGTGTCTCTCTTTATCTATTGTTTATTGCCATGTAAAAATAAAGGATTTTTAATTTTATCAAGTGTGCCAGGGAAAACTAATTAATTAGCTTTTGCTTTTTTTCAAATCTGCACTCAGTTTGATTGCACTCAATTGATGTCCTTTGTGTTTATTTGTTTTTAATAGGGGGAAAAACTTTCTTTCTCAAATCTCATTCAGTCCTAATATGCAGTGTCACACTGTAGATAAAGCATGATAATAGATATGAGACACAGCAACTAAAGACGTGTGTGTGTGTGTGTGTGTGTGTGTGTGTGTGTGTGTGTGTGTGTGTGTGCAGGAGGAAGAGGGCAGCGGGGGCTTGAGCACAAAAGAGGTCGTGAGCAGAAGCGAGAGATCCAGCCCTGGAAGAGGAAGACAGGAACAGGAAGTGAGGCGTGAGGTCGGAGGTCACCGGCTCCAGTCTCCAGCACACACCGGAGGTCTGTGTGTTCTCTGTTCTCTCAGCTCTCTGCAGGGCTGTTCACATCAGATGTGTTCTCACTCTTTAAGAAGTTGTGTCGAGTTAACATACATCTTGTGTTATGTTCCATTAATCCATCCAGCTTTTACCTGTACACCCTAGCGATGCCAGCACCCTAGTAAGCATCTTGCAACCACCTACAATACCATAGCAACAACCTAGTGAACGTCTTGCAACCAGTCCAAAAACCCTTGCAAACATCCAGAGCGCCCTACCATCTCCATAGCAACACCCTAGCAACCACCTACAACACCATAGCAACAACTTAGTTAACATCTTGCAACCAGAGCAAACACCCTTGCATCCACCCAGAACGCCCTACCATCTACATAGCAACACCCTAGCAACCACCCATAACACCATAGCAACTCCATAACCTGGGAAAACCAGGCAACCACCAGCAACACTTTTGCAACCACCCAGAATATCCTAGCAATGCCAGCACCCTAGTAAGCATCTTCCAACCACTTACAACACCATAACATCCGCATAGCAACACCTTGAGAAATGGTCAGAACACCCTAGCAACCATATTGCAAACTTCTAACTGCAACATAGAACAATCTAGGTAACATCTTGCAACCATATCAAACAACCTTGCAACCCCCCAGAGCGCCCTACCATCTCCAAAGCAACACCCTAGCAACTCCATAGCAACCACCTGGGAAAACCAGGCAACCACCAGATCACCCTAGCAACTACCCAGAACACCCTAGCAATGCCAGCACCCAAGTACACATTTTCCAACCACCTACAACACCATAACAACCGCATAGCAACACCTTGGAAAATGGTCAGAACGCCTTAGCAACACCCCAGCAACTATATTGCAAACTTCTAACAGCAACCTAGAACAACCTAGTAAACATCTTGCAACCAGACCAAACAAACTTTTGCAACCACCTATATCACCCTAGCATCACCTTACACTCTGTTTATCTGTCTGTTTGAGACTACATGGCATTAAAAGCTATTAAAACTACTTCAAACTTTCTGGTTAGTCTTTCTCAAGCCAACATCAAAGTACTCCTGAAAAACTTTATAAAATCTTTTGTTTTGTTTTTTAAAGAACCTCCATCAAAGAACAGTTATGATGTGTTAATGAAAATGCACAACTAGTCACATTTTGAAAAGATGTGGTTTTGCACAGTTAATTGAACTGAAACAGCTGATAGTGTGTGTGTGTGTGTGTGTGTGTGTGTGTGGCAGATGTTTCTGGAGGAGACAGCCAGACGTCTTCACCTCTCTTCCATCTCCCAGCTGAGTTCTTCCACCCCACCACCGGTGCGATCCCCCAGGGCAGCCCAGCCACCGGAGCGGCCCCGCCCGGCTCCAGACACGCTTCTCCAGCCTCGTGGGCTTCTCTGAGGTCCCCGGGGGCCAACAGCAGACTCACATGCTCACAGGTGAGACACGGCACACGTTCAACATAATCAGGACTTGCAGTCAAGTGTCTAGAAGCCAAAATAAGTATGAAGGAGTCTCATGTAGACAGTCAGACTTCAAGCATTACAGTGGTCCAAACTGCAGCTTATTCTCGCCACCAATCGTACACTTATGGGCAAAATCCAGTCATTCAAACGGGGAAATTGCTTTGCAAGTGACCTGTGCTTTATGCATCCCTATCATAGACTATAAATAAATAAGTAGTGTGCGTGACGTCACCCCTAGTGTTTCTTAAGAGCATTTCTGAAGCCCAAAGTGAGCGGAGCCGGCCGTCGCCATCTTGGCAGCGTCACTCCTGGATAAACGTACATGTGCAGCGAGGCGGATTAGCTGAGGTGACGTGTGCAGGAAACTCAGAAGCGACGCGTTAACCAATCAGGAGCCTGCTTGCTGCTGTCACGTGGTGAAGTGACGGGATAAACTCCCGCCCGGAGTCACTCATTCAAAATGGAGTATAGCAATAGCAATATAGCAGAATATAATATTCAATATAGCAGTTAACTGAGTATCACTAGAAAGTGAGTATATACTAGTGAGTATCACTAGAAAGAGCACCAACAGTGGTATCCGTACCACAGTTTGAAAAACATTGATCGTTTTTCAGTATTTAATATACTGTATTTAAAATTTCATATACATTTTCTAAGCGAAGACAGATGGACAGGCACAGCTGGGATAGAGCACCTGTAGTTGGTGTCCTGAAGGGTGATCCTCGCTCTGATGCGGTAACTCTCTCGATTAATGCTCGATCAACATCAGCATCTTGCAAACAGACAAGCGGATTTCGCCTCAGACGCGCGTCAATTTCGCTTCAAACTTTTGCTTTTTACGCGCGTCAATTTCGCTCTGGACGCGAGAATGGATTCAAAATGTTCAAGCGTCCAATTAGACCGCGCTATTCGCGTTTGGTGTGAACGCACTGTAAGGGAACTTTACATGGTATCTTATAGGCATTCAGTGGGCAGTCCTTAAAGGTGCTGACATTCTTTGAAAGTGATTGATCTTACACAGCCTCAGAGGTGACCACTAAATCAAATCATCTAAAGACAATAGAGGCAATTACCCCCGACTGAAGATAATGGTACCCTCCAAACTGTATAAACATCACATGGTCACAAGAACTAAGACTATGTAATCATTCACACATAGTTTGACTCTCAGTAGGAAGATCAAATACTGACAAAACCCCTTCAATGGAAACTATATTGAATCTAATTAGTAAATCAATGCCATCATGTTCACCTTGAATGCCCAGTATAGTGTAGTTCACCTTGTGATGTGATGATCATGTGATGTGTTACAACCCTGGCTCTAGGGATGCAACATAAAGGACACAAAAACAGAAATCTGCCAATCAGAAGAAAGTTTATTAAATATAAAAAGAAAAAGGGGACTGTAGAGACAAAAACACTGTGACTGCAGACAGTGCTGGCTGTACGATGAGAGAGAGCGAGTGCGTGTGTCCTAGATTTAAATGGCTCCCGTCAGGTGACACCAATTAACCGGTTGATTGCAGATGATTTACCAGGGAAACACAGATTAGAGCACTCACACATAACAGATTTTATGTAAGGATGTAGAATCAACAGATCTTAAACATATTCTTACATTTGTAATCCTACACATGACGCTAGACAAACGACAGCAGACAAACGGCTGGTAGTGACATCAGCGGCAATCCACCTGTCACTCAAGTGGCCACGCCCTTAATTATGCAGAACTTTAAGGCTTGATATAATTTAAACGGATGAGTTATAAAAATATAACAGTTATAAAATATCACAGTCGTCATGAAGGGCAACATTAGCTATATAGACCTAAACCACTTGTTGCACCAGACTGTAAACATATTTTTCTTGCTACTAATTGGCTCAAACTCTCAGAATATCTTTTAAAGATTTCAGGACACTGCACTGGAAAACTTTTTCAAATCCTATGACTAGTTTTTCCTCAAAAGCTCCCCATCAGCTCCTTGTAATCCTGATATCCGGGTGGACTGGTGTACGCTTGGCTCCCTGTAGGATGAGTAAAACCCACCAATCAGACGTCAGCCAGTTCTTTACGTTTACTTGCTTATCGCTTTGCTGTACTGGTGCAACGGATCACAAAAATCATGGTCCGGATCATTTACGGTTTTTGAACAAATACACAAATTACAAGCAGAGATGAATACTAAATAACAAAGTTACAAAGTCTAACAGTAGTATTCAGGTGCAGAAATGAATAATTATGCCTAAAATAACACTATTTGTGTAGAAATTAAATAAAGTTTCTTCTTTGTTAAAGCTGTATTTTGATGTTTTATTAACATTGACACGGATAACTGTAGGAATATTAGGCTGCTGTCACTTTAAGACCAAATAAACTGACAAACATCCGGTTTCTTTCTCAACTGTTCATTAATGACATAAACGAGAGAATACCTCTCTCTCTCTCGCTCTCTCTCCCTCTCTCTCTCCCTGTCTCTCTCTCTCTCTCTCTCCCCCCGTCTCTCTCTCTCTCTCTCTCTCTCTCTCTCTCTCCCTCTCTCTCTCTCTCTCTCCGTCTCTCTCTCTCCCCGTCTCTCTCTCTCTCTCTCTCTCCGTCTCTCTCTCTCTCCCTCTCTCTCTCTCTCCGTCTCTCTCTCTCTCTCTCTCTCTCTCTCTCTCCCCCGTCTCTCTCTCCCTCTCTCTCGCTCTCTCTCCCTCTCTCTCTCCCTGTCTCTCTCTCTCTCTCTCTCTCCCCCCGTCTCTCTCTCTCTCTCCCTCTCTCTCTCTCTCTCTCTCTCTCTCCCCGTCTCTCTCTCTCTCTCTCTCTCTCTCCGTCTCTCTCTCTCTCCCTCTCTCTCTCTCTCTCCGTCTCTCTCTCTCTCTCTCTCTCTCTCTCTCTCCCCGTCTCTCTTTCTCTCCGTCTCTCTCTCCCTCTCTCTCGCTCTCTCTCTCCCTCTCTCTCCCTCTCTCTCTCTCTCTCTCTCTCTCTCTCTCTCTCTCCGTCTCTCTCTCTCTCTCTCTCTCTCTCTCCCCTGTCTCTCTCTCTCTCCATCTCTCTCTCTCCCCATCTCTCTCTCTCCCCGTCTCTCTCTCCCTCTCTCTCTCTCCCCGTCTCTCTCTCTCCCCGTCTCTCTCTCTCTGTGAACACAGATAACGCCTGAGTCTCGATTTTCGCTGCTTCTTCCACTTTTAAAATTGTTTGAATGTGTAAATTGGCAAGACAAAACTCGTCCAAATGATAAACTTTCACTCTATGATGGTTAAATTTAGCAGTTATTCCGCGAATCGCATGCTTGCCGAACCGTGGGGAGCTGATCCGTACGGATCATGATCAACTGCGATCCGTTGCACCGCTACTTTGCTTTGATAGTGGTTTGCTTCTCCTTCCAGTGACTGTTCTGTTGTTTGTTGCTGCAGACGTCCCACAGTAACACGTCACTGGCCACGGGCAGTTCCAGAGGGAGTCTACAGACCACACTAGAGGAGGGATTCTCCTCGCCAGGAGATCCGATGCATCCCTTAATCTGCAGAACCCACGTTCCCCCTCCAGAACGCACTCAGAGACCTCGTGCTCCACAGACTGCGCTCAACCTCCAGGCCACCAGGGGGCGGCAGAGGACTCGGAGCAGACACAGTGACTGCACAGTGATCCAACGGGACTCCAGAGAACCCTCCGATGAGGATACAGGAGTTAGACCCGGTCAGGCTGGTAATCCTGAACAGTTATCGGATAACTTGAGTAGCTTCTCTCTGACGTCTCTGCACCCGCCCGACTCTCTGGCGCCACCGCTGGCCAAGAAGTGCAACAGCACTGGGAGTTTAGTGGTCCAGAATAAAGATGGGAGATGCTTAATCGGATTCAACCCCTGGACTGACGCGACAAGTGAGGAAACTGAGACTGAGACCAAGACGTGTAGACAGACTGTGGGTTCTAGTTGTCGTAAGAACAGATGAAATGCGCGTTTTGCTCCAGGGATTGGACGATGTATGATCTGTTTTCTGAACTCATCTCCACTTTTCTCTTGAGTGACACAAATGTGATTATAAACCAGTCAAAACTCGGTTTCGGTTCTTCTTCAGGGCATACACTGGACGCCTCAGAGGAGATGCAGTAGACATGGAGGAGCGTACTGTAAAATGTTCTACAACATCAACTGAGGAACTCATAGGCTAAAAACAGACTTGTCTCTCCCACCAGCCGGAGCGTGTAGCGGACTCTAGCACACACTGGGCGTGTAGCATGTGACGCACTCAAACGCAGAAAGCTGATGTATGAAGCCACGGTTGTGTCATGTCGACATTACCGCCATCGTTCTGTACTGTGGTTACGAAAATCACTTTCTTCTTCAGCATTTTTGTCTTGCGTTCCAGTAAAAGTGAGTCACTGGCTACGTTTACATGCAACCAAATAATCCGTTAGGAATGGGATTGACGGCTCAGTCGGACTGAATAGCCCCTTAATGATCCGATTGAGCTCGATCCGAATGAAATGTCGATCGGATTGAAAGAAATGGTTTATTCCTTTTCTAATCCGATCGAGAGAACATGTAAACACTTGATCGGATTGAAAGCCGAAACTGAAAGGACTGCGCATGAGTAATGACGTAGAAATAGCGTAATGACGTGTGACGCGCGGAACGAGCTGTTATTCCTGTTTAATAAAGTATCATAAATTCTATAATCCTCCTTTCACTCCTCATCGTGTGTGAAGTGGAGCAGGACAACGGCCCACCAGTGCTCGCTTCAGACTCTCATCCACACACGACTGGTTTTGGCCATTTTTACTGCGTGATAAACATAAGCACAGCAGTTCATATGCGCATTTACTCCAAATTATGACCAGAAATGGATCAATATTAAATCTGCTGTTTAAAACAAATAAATAACCAATGTAGGAGAATAATTATTATGCGCAAACCGCAGGAAACTCTGTATACTCGTGCAGTCTGCGCATGTCAAAAATATATTCATCAACCCGATCACATGTTTAGCGTTCATGTAAACGCTACGTTCGGATTTATGAATCGGAATGAATTCAGTCCGACTGAAACAAAAGTTGTAAACATAGCCACTGTAGATAAGACTTGTTTTCAGAGAATATCAGTTCAAATTTGCTGGCAAATTGTCTTGTTTAAAGCATAAAGTTGACTATATTTAGTATTTGTTTGTATTGTAAGAAATATTCTCTAAAGGATGTTTAGAAACTTGTACTGGGAATCAAGCAAAAATACTGAACAAGACTAGAGGTGCGTCTGAAATCTTATACTGCATTTGATAGGAGATGTAGTTTGAGAGTATTTAAAATGAAGTATGAATCAAAGAAATTCGGATATAATACATGCCATGTTGTCATTAGCTGTGTTTCCATCCAATGTTGTGAATTTAACTTGTGCGAAGAATTGGAATATCGCATAAAACACTTGCGAATAAAGTAGCGTTTCCATCCCACGTGTTCAAGAGAACAAAATCATCACTTCCTGGGAAATTGGCAGTAAATATCAGTAATAAACTGTAAGTTTCTGCAATCTTTCTCTTTTTCCCTCCATCATAAACGAGTGTGTCAGAGCGTCAGACGAAACACAGTAAACGCTGTCATGTTCTCTATCGTTCGGATGCTGGTGTTCGGGAACACACTCGTGTGTGTGAGACGCTTCTGGAGGGAATTACACTAAATCATTCTGATCACACACTTTCAGAAACACCAAACCAACATTAGAGACGCTGCGACGCCATTGGTCAGCTGGTTACTCCAGTTTTCCAATCACAGGCAAAGTCACAAAGTTATTGTTGCATATCGGGGGATTTATTCAGTTTCCATGATAGTTTGTGCATGTCTTCTTATGGGATAAATGTATCCTCCTCAACTGAGCGTATAAGGTTATGCACACTTTAAGTGTATGTGCATCTTGGTGTTTCCATCCATGGCTACTGTCGCTTCCCTGCAGTTCAAGCTCCTCTCCCGTGGCCTTCAGATGTTCATCAGATGTGCACAGAATCTCGCCGGAAGTATTAGGTCCTACGGCTATCATTCTGTTTTACAAATTTGGACATACATTAGGGAAGTAGGTCTATATTTTTCATACTTTTTGTAATGAACTGTGTAAAAACCAAAATGGCGGCAGTTTTGGCGGTAAAAGATAGTTTGGTACCTATTGATATTTCCTTTCGTTTTGAAGACCGTCTGAGAATGAGCGACAGACTCAAAAGAAGCATGATCAGGCTGGTTGTTGCTCTATAATGAAGCGTATGATAGAGATGTGATCGCGTGCAGTGATTCTGGCGAGGCAAACACCGGCGTCTTTCGCTTGTAGGAGGATTGAGTTTAGCAGCCGCCCACTGATCATTAGTGCTGCTGCTGATAATGTGTGATGGTCGTTAGCAACATTTACTTCAGGGTTTGTTTTTGGATGTTCTGTGTTGCTAGAATAATGACGGCAGAAACATGAGCTCTGATCTGAAAGCCAGTGATCTGCCAGAACACATCTTCAGGGTCACTTCTCAGGAAACTCTGAGTAGAGCGCTGGAGTTGGTCTGACATTTTTCATCAAGTTTCATCATCCAACAGGGTTATAAAACCTGTTTAAAAAATAACACTTGATTCTAAGCATGTATGTGTAATTCATGGGCGAGATTATGCTAATTTGTGCAGCCTATTTACAAATGATTGGAAAAATCAAATCTGAGGATTACGAAGCATCTGTAAATCCGGAGAAGAGTTTTTGGGAAGGGCCGTTTTATGCACAATTGACTCCAGATGTATTAATCATATGAAAGTTTCATGAATGAAGGCCAGTGTGTGTGTGTGCTGTGTACTGTTTGTGTTCATTAAAGTATTGCATGAGCGTTTCAGTTCTGTCTCTGGTGAAGGTCGAATGAAGATCCCTATGTAGACGGCAAGGTCGCACACTAGGGTCCGGATCAGAGCGGATGTTCGTCTCTGGGAAACGAGCACGAGAGATGATGTCACTGTTCTGTGAAGACGGCAAAAAGTGTTTTATTTTTAAGGTATTCGGTGAAATGTCGTTCTTCTACTTTTGCATTTTGTAGTCTCACTAAAAACAGAACATCACAGTTGGAGGATGATGAAGTCTGAGACCCAGAACACACACTCTTCCAGCTGTACGTGACATTTCACTCATTTATGCATTCATGCAAGTTTGAGTTGTAATTCCAGCATTGCCGTCGTCGTCTCCTTCTTCTTCTACGGTCAGTTTTCTCCTCCAGATCAGGAATCTTATATGATTTTTCATCTCCAGTTGAACAGAGACATGTTCTGTCAGAAACGTGTGTGTGTACGGTGATGTTTCTAACGGGGGCAGATCGGGGAAATGATTCCACTGATTTTGTTTCTCATTTGCACAGCTGATTGGTTGGTAAAGGACTCTCAGTGCACACTCATTTATATGATTGCATTTAAATACATGTAGTCTTTTAGTGTCCTTATTCCAAATCTCCTGCTGTGATCCGATCAGTTTCACTGGAGCGCCGGATCTATGAGAAAGAATTCGGAGCAAATCATTGACAAAGACAAAAACAAACACATTTTTTCATTCAAAATGTGACTTATTTTTATTTTATATTTTGATGATAAATGATGATATACACCTCCAATATTTATGGATTTGCTCTGAAATGTTCCATCTTTTCATTATTGCCAGAAGAAAATTTAGTTCAAATAATCAAGGCATGTTTTCCACACTCTTTGAACGGGAAAATATTGAATTATATTCATCAGTTGAACAATAAATAGTATTAAATAACAATATTTAACTATATTTTTACTGAAACATGTTAGAGCCTGTTGAATGGCACAGATTTTGAAACGATGAAGAATCTGAAGTGAAGCGTTCAGAAGTCAGAGATTCATGTGAATGAACTCGATCAGTGTGTTTGCTGTTGAGACTCATCTCTCTTTGACTCTTCTGTGTGTGTGTGTGTGTGTGAGTGTGTGTGTGTGCGTGCGTGCGTGCGTGTGCGTGTGTGTGTATGAGGTGTGATTTGTGCATTTACTTTGCAAACTAAGCAATCATCGTGTCGATCGTCGCGTACCTTGCCGTGACCAATGACGTTTGATATCGTGCGTGTGGATAAACGTGTGGATAAACGTGTGGATAACGTGCGTGTGGATAAACGTCTGGATTAATACTTAATTAGGCTATGTTCTATTATCTTTACTATTGTACCTTTTTAATTTTGGATATGATCATAACACACACGTTTTCATGTTTTTGTGGGTTGGGCAACAGTGTAGACACTATTAGTAATCAGTATAATAATAATAGCCTAATTAGTATAATTATATTTACGCAAGATTTAAAGGTATAGCGGAGGATGTTTTACTTCCTGGTGGGTAGTCTAAACTATTGGTCCTCCTAATTGTCAATCATTCTGGTGAATCAATCAAACTTTTCAAAAAGTGGAGAGGGCGGGTCTTATCTAAAATTTGGAAAGATCCTCCGCTATACCTTTAATATAGGCCTAGTAGGACTGCAACAAGTGTTAGCTATATTACTTAAGGCTGCCAGTTAGAAAAAGGTAAATCAATTAATTAAATCTTGCAGTTGGTATTTGACAGATTTTACTGCCTACAAGCATGTACATTTAGTAAACATGTCTAAATGAAATGCCTAGTTTAAAAAAGGTGTTAAAGGGGATGGGATCTGTATCGGGGTGTTGGATTTTTAACAACATCCCAATAGTAACCAGCCCAAACAAACAAAACTCATTTACAGATTATCATACAAATGAATGAGGGCATAGTTATATGTGAACACTCAGAATTTATGATTAAGTAAATGTTTAAAACCATATCAAATATGCAGAGGCACGCAGGCATAGCCAGGCAGTTGCATGATTTGATTTGTTAAACATGAAAAGGACTTATCCGTCTGGCATGGCCGCTCGCTCTAACGTTAACCTAACCCAGTGGTTCTCAACCTTTTTTGGGCCCCCCACCCCCAAACTAATGAGCAAGCAGGAACGAGTGAGAGTTAACAGATGAAATAAGTGCAAAATTGTCTTTTATTAATACAACTGAACTATACTACACAGTGATTCATTCAAAAAACAAGCTTTAAACCCCATTGGTGTAGCAATACCAGTGTTTCTCACAGGAGTTTTGGTAAATCTGTGGTGGGTGGACCTCGGGCCTTCGGGATCTTAAGAAAATTTTGTGCATTTTAAAAATCTAAAATCGCTGCGTGATTTTAGTCAGCGCTGGATTCTCGGCACCACCGGATTGTTGTGCATTGTATTGTTAAATTCATTAATCTGGTGCACTTTGAGAGTTCAAAATTAAAAGCTCCAACCCATAATCAGTGTGCAAATTAAACAAAGAAAAATTCAAACCTCTTTTAGTTGTGTCTCTACATTACACTACTACATAATAATAGTTATAATATTAATCCCATTACAGTAATAGCCATATAGGCCTATTGTAAAACAAATGCACTGAAAAATAAAGGATGGTCATTAAAGCGGTAATGTTTGCACTTATAGGTTTTATTACGCATTTAGGAGAGTATTGCAAGAAGCTGCTTTCATTAACCTTACTTTCGAAAAATAAATAAATACAATCATGATTTTTCATGAAAAATTATGTTAGAATTGTAGGCCTAAAATACATTGGTATCAGCTTGTTTTCATCAATAGAATAATTAATACAATTACAATTAATTTGGTTTGTCGTGATTAATTTGTGTTCATAATCAGTAAAAAAAAACTTCTAACAAGAATAAACACATATGAACAATTAAATTATTATTGTATTATTAATTATTTTTATATCTTGAAACTACCTAAAGCAAGCAGTGTTTCCGCTCGGATGTGACGGCGGAATGAATACATTACCAAAATGTGATTGCAGAATATATTTAAATTATCCATCAAATTGTCATTTTCTCCTTACTGTCTTGCCAGTTAACAATAATGCCTGACCAGTAAATTACTTAGTGAACAAAGAAAACATTTTGGCATCAGGGATTGTAATTAGTTAATGCCTAAAAATGTAAAAGTTTTACATTATAAATAGAATTTAGTTGAATTAATTTTTAAAATTCGTTGCAATATAAGTGTTTCTTAAATCAATACTTTTTAATGGCTTGTCAACTTTCCATTCCTTCGCTGCGTGATTCTAGTCAGCGCTGGATTGTTGTCAGCGCGAAACACATTTTTGAGCTTGTGAATGCTGATTCTTGTCAGACCTGGATTCTAGTCAGTGCTTGAGCGCTGGTCTATGACTGGAAAAATAGTAGAGTCGTTGCAAAAGTAACGATACATAGCTTAGGCTACATGTCGCATTAAACTGGAAGATTTTAGAATGTTAGGCATTCTAAACTTTTGAATAAGAAATAATATCAAATCGTCAAAAACAACTCGTCAAAACTCCGGGAATCACAACAAGCGTATCGGTGAGAACACTCATTTAAACAGCATACACACACCCGAACTTGACTGCACATCATATTTTTGACATTATTGATACGGCTTTCAATCGTAATGCAATAGAGATGAACACAACACTGACGGTGGACTTGCGGTCAGGAGTAAGGCGGCTGCGGACGAATTCTTTTTTTTTAAGCGCTGCTGACGTATTCTTTCACGTGCATAGATGCGCGTGCACACACAATATGATATCACACTCTGCGCATATGTTTTACAACATAATTGAACAAATACATAGTCTTAACACTTTTTAAATAGCCCACTTAAAGTGTTTATTACAACTAAATTACTAAATGCTTAAAATGAATAAAAGTAAATGAACAAAAATTTGCGTTATAGGCTATATTTAAACTCATGAACACATGAACGCCCCCCTTTCAAAAATCTTGCTTCCAACGCCCCCCGTTGTTCTCTGAACGCCCCATTGAGAACCACTAACCTAACCTAAGGTTAATCCAGATAAATGTTCGCTATTATTAGGTGCATATCCAAGTGTTTGTGCGGTGTGTGGAGCGCGCGCTGCATGACATGGAGGCGCCGACGCGATTATTTAAATTTGTTGAGTTAACAATTAGTTAAAACTAATAAAACAATAAGATTCAATTAAGATGCTCGTTAATTTATGAGACAAGCTCCAGTTCACGCGCCGGCGCCTCCATGTCGTGATTATATGTCTGCTATATTTACTTCTTATTTATTAAATCCAGCCAATTGGTTGATGAAACATTGATTAAAATTAAGATACAATTAATACAAAACGAAATTAAATTTAAAGACAGGCTTTGTGCTTTCTGTTTGAGGTCTCTGTGAAAGTTTTAAAGCAGTCTTTTAGTGCCGCTTTCAGAGCGCTCACGTCCGTAACGGAGAACTGTCCATAACATTGTTTTTTCCTCATAAATGCGAACACGAAAAATAAAATGGAGAAATAAGATGGATATCCATCCAATTATGGATTGTATTGATAGGCTACTGATTTCATTGTATTAGTAACATACACAGTGTCTTTGCATTCTGATTTAATTTATTGATTTAATTTAAGAAACCTGACATAAGATGACAATTAAAAAAATCATATCATAGTCCGATTCATTTTTAGATTTGCTTTTTTTTTATTCTGATGGATTTGCAAAGAAATCAGATATTCTCTTCTGACTCATCATAGCTGAGTTTTTCTCGTTTGAATATTCTAATTTCAGCGTAGTCACGTCACGTCATTTATGTCAGATCGACTTTTGAAATATATTTCTCAAAATCACAAAACCACATTTGACATCATATAAAAACGAAATTATATTTTGAACAATTTTATGAATAAAGGTGGAAAATTAAAAACCTGTTGAAAAACAAACTTTATTTCAAGTCATATCATTTTAAATTCTCGTGCTGTCAGCAGAGGTGCTGCAGCACCCTCAGAACCCATATTTCCCGCGGCCATGCATTCACAGTACATTCAAACAGTGTTGTGCCCTGCATATTTATTCCAGACTATATATGCTTGTTGGGCTGGTACACAGGGATTCCCAACCCTGAGTCCTGAAGTCACCCCAGCAACACACATTTTACATGTCTCTTCTGTAAAGTCCCTATTAATGAGCTGATCTGAATCAGATGGTTTTGATTGAGGAGACATGCAGCATATACAGAACAGACAGAGAAACCCATAAAACATTACATTTAACAGGTAAATTAATGACCAGTTAAAAAAATTATTTATAGGCTACCTTTCTTTTTTCTTTTTTTTTCTGTTTTTGATTTACATAGGCAGCAATATTACCTTTAAAGTGGTCTCAAACCGGTTCCACGGAGGGCCTAGTGTATGCAGGTTTTCTCTTTTACCTTGAACCAAACTGATTGAGTAGGTCACTAATTGGTTAAGATCTCCCCTCACCTGGTAGTCTAGGTCTTAATTGGGCACTAATTGAAGGGAAAGACCAAAAACCTGCATACACTAGGCCCTCATATAAATGAATAAATAATAAATGAGATATATTACTAATAGTGTCTACACTGTTGTACAACCCATAAAGACATGAAAACAGTGTGTTATGATCATATCCCAAATTAAAAAGGTACAATAGGAAAGATAATAGAATTTAGCCTAAGTGTTAATATCCAGACGTTTATCCAGACGTTTGTCCACACGTACGTTATCCAGACGCAAAGTAAAAAAAATCCTTTCTCAGCTCTGTCACCGCAAATCACACCTCATAGTGTGTGTGCATGTGTGTGCGTGCGTGCGTGCGTGTGTGTGTGCGTGCGTGTGTGTGTGTGTGTGTGTGTGTTTGGGGTGGTCGAGGAGCTGGTCAGTCGGTGTCGTCTTCAGTGATATCTGTCTGAATCTCCCGTGTCTGAGTGTGAGTTTAGCGTGAGGCGTTTCACGAGGCGTCAGAGGAACTCTTTGAAGTTCTCCGTGAGATCTGGGATTTCAACACTGATGCATGCTGGGATTGAGAAGATCAGAGCCTCATCTCCGGCTTTCCTTCACCACTTAAAGCCCACAGTAAGTACCAAAGTGAAAAACATGTATAAAAATGTCCTTAGTAATGTTGATTCATTAAAGGGATAGTTCACTTTGAAATTAAATTTTGGTATGTTTTAGCTTACCTCAAGGGCATCCAGGATGTAGGTGTCTTTTTTTCCGCAGTAGTTTCAATTTTGATATTTTTAGGTCAAACCGTTCTTGTCTGTCAGTCATATAATGCAGGTCTATGGTCACTGTCTCAAAGAGCATGCACAGAGTCCAAATTAAAACAATTCCCCGTCGTCCAAATTAAACAATTCCCCATCGTAAGTACACATTGATGGCCTAAGACACGAAACGAACAGTATTTATATCGTTTTTACCGCTTATACACAGCCATGTCCAAGTGATCTGATCTGACGTGTGCGCAGACTGGTGCATAGATATATACACACTAGATGTCGCCTTGTCTACGGCAGTTCATTGGAACGAATGTCTTTAAGGCGACATCTAGTGTATATATATCTATGCACCAGTCTGGTGCATAGATATATATACACTAGATGTCGCCTTGTCTACGGCAGTTCATTGGAACGAATGTCTTTAAGGCGACATCTAGTGTATATATATCTATGCACCAGTCTGCGTACACGTCAGATCAGATCACTTGGACATGGCTGTGTATAAGAGGTAAAAACGATATAAATACTGTTCGTTTTCTCACACAAACCGCTCGTTTCGTGTCTTAGGCCATCAATGTGTACTTACAATGGGGAATTGTTTAATTTGGACGATGGGGAATTGTTTTAATTTGGACTCTGTGCATGCTCTTTGAGACAGTGACCATAGACCTGCATTATATGACTGACAGACAAGAACGGTTTGACCTAAAAATATCAAAATTGAAACTACTGCGGAAAAAAAGACACCTACATCTTGGATGCCCTTGAGGTAAGCTAAAACATACCAAAATTTAATTTCAAAGTGAACTATCCCTTTAATATTGCCATGAAGAAGGGTTGATTTTATACAAAAGTCTCATTTGTTAACAATAGTTGATGCACTAGCAATGAACAATATACGTATTATTAATTTTACTTAATTAAAGTACGATTCATTGTTCATTTTTGTTCATGTTTGTTGCATTTAACTAATGTTACAGTTTTGTATTAGTAAAAGTTGACATTTAAAATGTAAGTAAATGTTCATTGTTAGTTCACATTAATTTATGTAAGGTAACTAATATTAAAGAATGAAACATCGTTGGGTTACACTTTATTTTAAGGTGTCAGTGTTACAGTGTAATTATATATGTAAGTACTGAGTAATAATAATTTACAGCATGTACTCACTATAGGATTAGGGTTTGGTTGAGGGTTAGTTGCATGTTATTATGCATAATTTACTGTTATTACTACGGTAAGTACATGTAACATATGTAACAAGGACACTGTAAAATAAACAGTGTGCAAAACAATGTGTTTTTAATACGGAAGAGGATTAGGGCCAAGCAATAATAAAAAAATAAAACCATCTCGAGATTAAGTCATTATAATGCGAAATTAAACTCATTAAATTTCGAGAAAAAAAAGTCATTGTGTTTCGAGAAAAAGAGTCGAAGTGAAATGTAGAGAATAACGCACTGGATCGGTGTTCATTGCATAGCCTACTGATAGAGGACATGGCAGAGTTGGATCACTTAGTCAAGCTATATTTTAGACTTTCTTTCAGTAACAAAGACATACTATCAACTTTAGCTAATTATGACAGAATAATAATTAGCATACGAACTTTAAAGAGAATTTGTAAGCGGCTAGGTCTTTCTAGAAGAATATATCAGTCCAATTTGCGCGATGTACTCGCTTTTGTCCAACATTGAATGACAACCAGTGGACAAATGCAAGGTTATCGCTGGCTTCACCTACGCACGATTCATTACGACGCCAGTACACGTCCGCTGGCCCAAAGGCACTCTGGCATATGGACAGCTATGATAAATTAGAAACGCATGCAGTGGGCTCGATGTTAGGATGAATGTGGCCTCAAATCGATCTCAAAATTTAACGCGTTCATTCTCGAAATGTAATGAGTTTATTCTCATGATTATTTGGACTTTTTTCTCAAAATTGAACGAGTTTTTTCTCGAAACACAACGACTTTATTCTCGATATTTAATGAGTTTATTCTCAAGATTGTATTTCGACTTTTTTTTCCTCGAAATTTAACGAGTTTAATCTCGCATTATAATGACTTTAATCTCGAGATGATTTTATTTTTTATTATTGCTTGGCCCTAATCCTCTTCCGTATTTTAACCCTTCTAATGCATTCAGGTCCGTTTCGACCCGGAAGTGTGACTGCTTTACACTAAATAATGCTCTTTTAATTCATCCATTAGTTATATTTGTCTCAAATTACGTCTGTAAAATCAATTCATCTTGTTTTCTACACTCACACACACGGTGTCCTTCCCACTGGGGCTGCACTTCGTGTTTAAACACACATGACATGTTCATTGACCAAATGGTCTAAATTTGAAGAAGGGTTTGAAAAAGAAGTCCAGATTTATATAACCATCTCTTTATGATATTTTTGAAGCATCTGTCAATAGAGGGACAGAAATCTCTCAGATTTCATTGAAAATATCTTTATTTGTGTTTCAATGAGCAACGGGAGGGCGAGTGAATGATGACCGAATCTCCATGTTTGGGTGAACGAACCGTTCAAGGTCGTCGTGTTTTACTGGAGTTGTGTTCATCAGGGGGTTTTATAGTGTGTCGAGTTTTATCATTTGTGTCCCTGTCGTTTGTCTCCATCTGCAGTGGAGGAGTGTGTGTGTGTTTGTGTGTGTGTGTGTGTGTGTGTGTGTGTGTGTGTTTGTGTGTGTGTGTGTGTGTTTCTGGACATCTGTCCACATCTTCTGCTGGACCGTGAGCTGTCCACTGTCTCATTAGCATATGCTAATGAGGCCACAGGAAGCCCATCAGTTTCTGTTTGTCTGGACGTCACACCAGCAGCTCCAGTGATAGATCAGGGTGTGTGTGTGTGTGTGACATGATGAGATAATGCTCTGTGTGATTTAGTCTACAGTGTCTCTCTCTCTCTCTCTCTCTCTCTCTCTCTCTCTCTCTCTCTCTCTCTACACATTTTTTGCATTAAATAAACAATTTTAAATATTGAAGTCAGTAAAACATTTTAACATTTTATTAAGAAATCAACACTTCAGTAAGAAAATGTTACAAAATATGTTTTATTTTAAATTAATGCTGTTCTTTTGAACTTTGTATGATGCAAAAAATTCAGTGTTGAATCACATGAATAAATGACATTTTACAATATATATTTACATAGAAAACAGTTTTTTAAATTCAAATGATAAAATGTTGCAATTTTTACTGTATTTTTGATCAAATAAATGCATGAAAACATGAAACATGAAAAAAACTTACTGACACCAAACATTTGAATGGTTGTGAATATAGAATTTTTTAATTTTTTAATTTAATGTTTTAAAGCTACATTGTAAATCCCAGGATATTCTGTGAAAATAAAATCACTTTTTTCTGTCCACAGTAAAGATACCAAGTGTGATCGTCATGACTGATGACTATAGAAGCTTGTTTCCGCCACAGAGTGAAAAATAAAAAAGGTAATTGCGACTTTTTAATCTCACAATTCTGACTTTTTATCTCAGAATTACGTGATATAAAGTCACAATTGCAGGTTATTAAGTCAAAATTGCGTGATATAAAGTCAGAATTATGAGATATAAACTCGCAATTGCGAGAAATGTAGGCCTACTTGAAATTCTGACTTTTTTTCTCAGAATAGTGTATATCTCACAATTCTGACTTTATAATACGCAATTGGGAGATATAAAGTCAGAATTGCATGATATAAAGTCGCAATTGCGTGTTATAAAGTCAGAATTGTGAGATATAAACTATTCAGGGATGCAAACAGCGCGCTTTTCGGCGCCTCCCGCTTTTTTCACGTCAGTTTGGGTGACTTGG
>CM038631.1:41074346-41104346 GCA_021554675.1 Leuciscus idus
TGTCTCGTCTGAGTGTGTGTGAGTGTGTCTCGTCTGAGTGTGTGTGAGTGTGTGTCTCGTCTGAGTGTGTGTGAGTGTGTGTCTCGTCTGAGTGTGTGTGAGTGTGTCTCGTCTGAGTGTGTGTGAGTGTGTGTCTCGTCTGAGTGTGTGTGAGTGTGTGTCTCGTCTGAGTGTGTGTGTGTGTGTGTCTCGTCTGAGTGTGTGTGAGTGTGTGTCTCGTCTGAGTGTGTGTGAGTGTGTGTCTCGTCTGAGTGTGTGTGTGTGTGTGTGTCTCGTCTGAGTGTGTGTGTGTGTGTCTCGTCTGAGGGTGTGTGTGAGTGTGTGTCTCGTCTGAGTGTGTGTGAGTGTGTGTCTCGTCTGAGTGTGTGTCTCGTCTGAGTGTGTGTGAGTGTGTGTCTCGTCTGAGTGTGTGTGTGAGTGTGTGTCTCGTCTGAGTGTGTGTGAGTGTGTGTCTCGTCTGAGTGTGTGTGTGTGTGTGTGAGTGTGTGTCTCGTCTGAGTGTGTGTGAGTGTGTGTGTGTCTCGTCTGAGTGTGTGTGTGTGTGTGTGTGTCTCGTCTGAGTGTGTGTCTCGTCTGAGTGTGTGTGAGTGTGTGTGTGTCTCGTCTGAGTGTGTGTGTGTGTGTCTCGTCTGAGTGTGTGTGTGTGTGTGTGTCTCGTCTGAGTGTGTGTGAGTGTGTCTCGTCTGAGTGTGTGTGAGTGTGTCTCGTCTGAGTGTGTGTGAGTGTGTCTCGTCTGAGTGTGTGTGAGTGTGTGTCTCGTCTGAGTGTGTGTGTGTGTGTGTGTGTGTGTCTCGTCTGAGTGTGTGTGTGTGTGTGTGTCTCGTCTGAGTGTGTGTGAGTGTGTGTCTCGTCTGAGTGTGTGTGAGTGTGTCTCGTCTGAGTGTGTGTGAGTGTGTGTCTCGTCTGAGTGTGTGTCTCGTCTGAGTGTGTGTCTCGTCTGAGTGTGTGTGAGTGTGTGTCTTGTCTGAGTGTGTGTGTGTGTGTGTGTCTCGTCTGAGTGTGTGTGAGTGTGTGTCTCGTCTGAGTGTGTGTGTGTCTCGTCTGAGTGTGTGTGAGTGTGTGTCTCGTCTGAGTGTGTGTGAGTGTGTCTCGTCTGAGTGTGTGTGAGTGTGTCTCGTCTGAGTGTGTGTGAGTGTGTCTCGTCTGAGTGTGTGTGAGTGTGTCTCGTCTGAGTGTGTGTGAGTGTGTGTCTCGTCTGAGTGTGTGTGAGTGTGTGTCTCGTCTGAGTGTGTGTGAGTGTGTGTCTCGTCTGAGTGTGTGTCTCGTCTGAGTGTGTGTCTCGTCTGAGTGTGTGTGAGTGTGTGTCTTGTCTGAGTGTGTGTGTGTGTGTGTGTCTCGTCTGAGTGTGTGTGAGTGTGTGTCTTGTCTGAGTGTGTGTGTGTGTGTGTCTTGTCTGAGTGTGTGTGTGTGTATGCACTAAAGCAGTGTGTGATTGGATGAGCAGCACATGTGAGCCGATCAGGAGATTAACTGTAGGCGTTTCTCAATGTCAAGGAAGGATCCTCAGAAGCCAGAATTTCGAGGATGCTACATCATCAACATCCGTCGAAGGACTTCCAATGTCGAGGATCCTCGGAATTTCAACCAAGGTCTGAGTCCTTCGTTCGGAAAATATCCCATATACAGGAAAGGATGCATATGTGTATCCTTCGCGTTCTCAAATCACCCACAATCCTATGCGCGCAGCTTTGCTATCTTGTTCAAAAAAATAATAAATGTCGGAGGTTAGCGGAGTCAGAGCGATAACGGGGCAATATGCTTTCAAATGTATGTATATTTACGTTACCATATATTTGTTATAACCGTAGTACATATAAGTAAAGTTTAACGTTTAAATGCCAGTACAAATTACTACCGTATTGATATTACAAATTATACAAATATATACAAATGACGTTATTGACGGCTAACTGAACCGGACCGGTCATTTAACAATTGTTAGCTTGGTTGCCGTCATTTGTTTTATAAATAATTAAGTTGTACAAAGTAATTTAATGCTAATATTATACCATTCACAGCGTTATTCAGAGCTTTCTCGTCTTTTTTAACAGGGACCAAGGAACAAATGGAGGCGAATACGTCTCCGTGTAGAACACAAGCAGCTGTTGACGCAATAACGTGCACTTGCTAGCCTGTTCCATTTACGTGTTCTCCGAATGCTAAAGAGGAGCCTCGCCTCTGTAGGAAATGACTTGGAAGGACCAGTCCTGCCAATGAAGTATCCTTGACATTAAGAAACAGCTTGTGTTCTGGTCGCTGTGAATCCTGTCGTTCACTCGTTCCTGATCACTGGCTTTCCTCATTCAGTCCCAGCTAAGGGTGCGGAGACGGTTTTCCTTTTGAGTTATCCGAGTACAGACGCATTATTCATTAATGATGAATCTATGACGCATGGATTCATTGTCAGAACGATCCTCATTCACACGGATCCGCGAAAACAACTAAAACCACTGTGTTCTGCTGCCAGGCCAGTAGATGGCGATGAAACACTATAGACTGAACACGTAATACGCGTGAGCATGACGTCAGCGTCTGCAGAGATTCACGATTTTGTTGTTTACACGGAGATTAAAAACTTGCACTTTGAAACACGTTTTCAAAAGTTAGCGTTTTCAGGCGCCCAAAACACCGCTGTCGTGTAAATGAACGGACGAAACGCATAAAAAGTTTTACGTTTTTAGTTGAAAACGGTGTCGTGTAAATGGGCCCTGAAGCTTTTCTTCCCGAAACACTCCAGAGTAAACACAGCAGAACCAGGGTTAGTGTGTCTCATCGAGTCTCTCGACGGGTGTGTCGGAGTGTGAGACTGAAAAGCGTCTCGGATGTTGTTGATTCTGGGCCTCAGTCACTGATATCGTTGTGTGGATTTTCCCTCATAATCCTGGGATTCTCAGAGGAATGTTGATCAGATCTTCGGGTCCTTTCAGCGTTAGATGTAAAACATGATCGTGATTTTAAGAGACTGTGAATAACGGTGATAGATCTCATTTAATGATGTACGGTTAAATTAATAAATTTACAGTTTTTGGAAGTGAAATGACTGTAAATTTAAGTAAAGTCTGTAAAACCTAAAATATTGCTATCGTATTGTTTACGGTAAGTTTCTGGAAACCACAGCTGCCGTTTTTTTACCGTAAATTTAACGGGATTGTTTTACAGTGCATCTGTTCTTTAATACTCTTCTCCCTATAAAACTGAATGATGATTTACATTTCTGAAATAATTACATGTTAATTATAAACTTAAAAATAAAGGTTCCAGACGGGCTTTTCGAAGAGGTTCTGGTTCCCAGAGAACAGATCATAAAAGAACAATTTTCTCATAATGTCAAGAGCATTTTAATCATCTAAAACCTGTTATTACTATAAAGAACCTTGGAAAGATTCCATGGATGTTAAAGGTTCTTCATTGGACCATTGATTCAAATATAGAATTTTGTGTGTGTGTGTGTAAACATGCTGTCATTGGTTGACATAAGAAGTCAGTGTTGAGATGTTTTGGGAAAGATGGGATGTTTTCTGGAGTATGAGAGTTTGGAGTCTCTGGTGATCTCGGCCTCTCTCTCCTTCTGCGGCGCGTGACCCAGATTTCAGTGCAAAATAAAGATGAAGAAACTGAAGATATTTTTGGGTGAATACAATATGTGTGTGAACTAAGATAGCTGAAGGAACTGATTATTAGAGCACGCTTTACCGTGGTAAAACCACTGTGCCACACTTTTGAGTACAGCTTGAAGGAGTCGTTCACTTCAGATGAAACATTTCCTGATAGTTTATTCTCCTCCTCGTCATCCAAGATCTTCACGTCTTTCTTTCTTCAGTGGAAATGAAGGTTTTTGAGGAAAACGTTCCAGGATTTCCTCCATATAGTGTCTTCAATGGAGTCCAACGGGCTGAAGGTCCAGATGTGAGTTTCAGTGCAGCTTCAAAGTCTCGACTCGATCCAGCCGAGGAATAAGAGTCTTATCTAGACAAACCAGCCCACATTTATAACAGAATCAACATTTATATACTTTATAATCACTAATGCTGGTCTTGCACTCACTGTGATGCGACACACATTACGTGATCATGAGGAAAGGTCAAGCGTGACGTAGGCGGAAGAACAGATCTAGTGTTTATAAATGTGCAAAGACTGAGTCAAACACCATTTACAAAATATATATAAATAAATAAAAGGTAAAATAAGGTTGTCGGACGATTTTGAAGGAGAAAATGAGAATGAGTTTTTCGCTCTACATTTCTGAGCCGGAACACGCGAGACGTTTCCACCTGATCACGTGTGTGTGTGTGAGTGTGTGTGTGTGTGTGTGTGTGTGTCGCATCACAGCAGAGCAACACCAGAACAGTTCTGCTCTAAACATTCAACATGTGTGAGAGTTTATGCTCAAAAAGTCAATAAATGGACTATAAATACAGTGCAAGTAGAATTTAGTACCATAAAATAAAATAAAAATAAAAATATTAAATAAAAAATATAGTACATTAATTTCATTGAAATAATATAAAAATCTGTCCTTTTTGACCAACATGTGAAGAGCACTGATCACACAACTACTGTTAATGTCACCATGAAATTAAAAGTGTGTGTGTGTGTGAGAGAGAGAGAGAGAGAGAGAGAGAGTGTGTGTGTGTGTGTGTGTGTGTGTGTGTGTGTGTGTGTGAGAGAGAGAGAGAGAGAGAGAGTGTGTGTGTGAGAGAGAGAGAGAGAGAGAGAGAGTGTGTGTGTGTGTGTGTGTGTGTGTGTGTGTGTGTGTGTGTGTGTGTGTGTGTGTGTGTGTGAGAGAGAGAGAGAGAGAGAGAGAGTGTGTGTGTGTGTGTGTGTGTGTGTGTGTGAGAGAGAGTGAGTGAGTGAGTGAGTGAGTGAGTGTGTGTGTGTGTGTGTGAGCTGATAAGTAATGATGAATTACAGTGAGATGTGCTGCTCTATTATGTAAAGTTCAGGATGTTGAGCTCTGGTGATTTCCTGAAGGAGCTCGTGGCATTCACACACACACACACACACACACACACACACACACTCTCTCTCTCTCTCTCTCTCTCACACACACACACACACACACACTCTCTCGCTCTCTCTCTCTCACACACACACACACACACACACTCTCTCGCTCTCTCTCTCTCACACACACACACACACACACACACACACACTCTCGCTCTCTCTCACTCACTCACTCTCTCTCTCTCTCGCTCTCTCTCTCTCACACACACACACACACACTCTCTCGCTCTCTCTCTCTCTCTCTCACACACACACACACTCTCTCGCTCTCTCTCTCTCACACACACACACACACACACTCTCGCTCTCTCTCTCTCACTCACTCACTCACTCACTCTCTCTCTCTCTCTCTCTCTCTCTCTCAGTTCTTCCTCAATATGATTTACACATACTGTACATGTTACTTGTTTCCACATTTCTCAACCTATACATCTACATATCACGTGAGGAATCTGAAAACATCACTGAACACAGTGAACACATTCTGTGGAATATAAGCCGATTCAATCATGGAAAATATTTCATAAACAGAGTGAAAGATGTGTAGATTTCTGCAGGTTTATGTGTCGGTCTGATAATGCGAATCTATTTCATCAGATTATTTATTATAGCACTTTTCATTTAGTTCCAAATCCGCTTTAAAGGGAAACTCTTTACATTCTCTAACAAACTCCCAAAGATTACATAAATTAGGAAGAACTTAAAGAGGAACAAAGACTTTCTTCATCTCCTCAGTTTCTGCACTGCATGTAAAGCTTCTCTTTTTCCTTACAGGAGAAGGACTGTGGATTCCACAGCAGACGTGATCTGAGCGTCTGAAACACACACTGATGGAGTGTGTGTCGAGGTCGGATTGAGGTGACGTGTCCTGTCATAACTCCTAATACATCATGTCAGTTCTTTAATGGCGTGTGACCCCACAGATCTCCAGACGCCAGTGTTCATCAGCTCTGACCATGATGGAGCAGAGAGAGCTTCACACACTTAACGCATGTAATATATCTGATCCTCTTCCTCAAAACACACTTGACACTCTCATTTAGTTCTCTATTTGTTCTATTTTAGTGGTCATTGTGGCAGCATCATTTGGGGTTGCCATGGAGACAGTGAAACAGTCACATCACACTTACAGTCGTCATGAAAGTGAAGTTGTGCTGGTCTTCTCTCCTCTATTGTGTCGTATATCGAGTGAAACGCTTCAGGAACGAGAACACATGTGGGCGGGGCTTGATTGTGTCTGTGGGGAATTGATTGGATGGTTGTGGTTTGCTATTGGCTGATCTCATGTGAGTGACAGGTTATAGCCCCGCCCTCGTCATCAGAGAAGAGAAGAGATGCTGAAGAGGAACTTATTCTCATTCAACATTATTAAAACTATAATGATGCACTCCCAAAAATCATTAAACCAGGATGCTGCTGGAAGAGGTGTTAGTGAGGCCAGTAGGGGGCGCTCACCCTGGGGTCTGTGTGGGTCCTAACACCCCAGTGTAGTGATGGGGACACTATACTGCCAAAAAAAGAGCACCGTCCTTCGGATGAGACGTAAAACCGAGGTCCTGACTCTCTGTGGTCATTAAAAATCCCAGGATGTCCTTCGAAAAAGAGTAGGGGTGTAACCCCGGCATCCTGGCCAAATTTGCCCCTTGGCCTCTGTCCATCATGGCCTCCTAATCATCCCCATATACTGATTGGCTTCATCACTGTCTCCTCTCCACCAGTAAGCTGGTGTGTGGTGGGCGTTCTGGCGCAGTATGGCTGCCGTCGCATCATCCAGGTGGTGCTGCACATTGGTGGTGGTTGAGGAGATTCCCCCTTCCATGTAAAGCGCTTTGAGGTCTCAGAAAAAGCGCTATATAAATGTAACGAATTAATTATTAATTATTATTATTAACAATAAACACTGCAATATTCCATAAAAAAATGATTTCATGGGGACTTTAAACCTGTTTGATGCAAATCTCTGAGGTTTGAGAGCTGATGTGTTTTATAAACCACAAGACATGCTTCTGCATTCATGAATTGTGAAGAATCTGGCTACAGATTAGTCTGCATTTTGAGCATCATTTACAGGCAAACCAGAATATATTCAGACTCCTTCAACATTTCTCACATTATCACAGTTTATTCGCTATAGTTTAGAAAATGGTAATAAAATATGAGCAGAACTCAGAGTTATGAACTCAGTTGATATTTGACTGGTTTTGTCCGTCCTTCTGTTAGACTGTCTCACACATGAATTATGTTGAATATCTGTCAGCTGTTAAATTTAACTACACAATTAGATAATACCAGTTTAGCTCAACCAATCACCAAGCAATGCTTTATTTTGTTCACTCTGTGTGTAGAAAGAGCATTAGCAATTAAAGAAAACATGATCAGGTCAAAGTGTCCCAATCATTATTGCTCCCAAAGTTTTATAAAATGTTACTGGTAGTCACTGTATGAAGAATGTTTGGGTATAATATGTCACAGTTTACTTTATTTTGCTCTCCTCACTTACATTAATGAACTATAGTGTCCTGATCACACTAGTGAAAAAACACATCAGAAATGGTGTCTGGTATCTGGTTGGACTGTATGAATATTTCTGGTGTGTTTCAGTGATTGACAGAGATCTGCCTCCACCGTGTGGACAAACACTGATGTTACAGCGACACAGACTCGTGGAAGATTCCTCATCAACTGCATTTATTATTAGCATTTCACTTCTGCTGCTGTCATATTCTAGCTTTTATTACACAGTGAATATCGCTGACTCTGTGAAGAATAGCGGGTTTCCCTTGTAAGTCGGTTTGGATGAAAGCATCAGCTAAACGCATACATATATAGTCTACTTCTAATGCATTATTATAGCCTATGAAACTGATAGAAGATGTATGAGCTTACAGGACGATTCCACATATATGCTAAATAAATATGTTTCATTACTAAGAGTTTTTAGAAATCTCAGGTTGTATTGGTTGTCATACTTTGTTCAATTTACGAAATGCCATTAAATAGAATGTTTTAAATACAAAAAGTCATTCCACGAAATCAGTGCCTTTTCAACTTTGAAAAATTCAAATATAAAATAAGTTTAAACAATTTTTTTTAAATATCCATTAAATGAAGACAGCATAAAATAACAAGAAATCGTATTGTGCCATCTCAGGCTATGTAATTTTTTATTTTATGACTATTTATCTACCTCATGTTTTGATATTTTTGTCATGCCTGTTACAGACACATGCATTACTATATACTATAGTTTTAATTAGAAATATATTATAGTTTTCACATATATGAGCAGTATTTTAGTCCCTCTTTTCACTGGAATTGTTTCAAAATTTAGATTTTTTTTTTCAATCTTATATTTGCCATTCAGATGACCAAGAACATACAAATTTTGGAGGGTGATCACGTCAATTAAGAAAAATATATATTTTTACAAGAGAGATATTAAAAGAAGGGCTTTGTCAAAAATACAATATAGATAGGGTTACAATGGAAAAACTTGGAAGGCCATTTCAAATATAATTTTTATATTTTTTATGAAATTAATGACAGTAACAGGATTGACATCATAGTAACAGGACTGACCAGAGTAACAGGGATGACAGGACACACATTCTTCAGCGTACACTGCACATATTTCTTTACATAATTTTGTAAAGTTTTACCTTTTTAAATTGTATTACTTGACATAGCCTAGTTGTATTAGTGAAGCACATTACATTTCTAAGAGATCTAAAGATTTAAGAGTATTGTAATTGAAGTAATTAGACCCATCTGTTTGTCTGTGTGAGTATGTCCCCTCACAGAACTTAAAATATACTGATCTGGTTCAATTATTAGGCAAGGAAGATGATCAGATCTTGGTCTTTCTATGATGATCTGAAAACAGATGCTAACATTTGGTTTCACTTTCTTGAACATTACAAGATTGGGGCGAGGGTCTGCAGTCACCTTACTGCTATTGTTTGTAATCGCACAAAAAAAGTCATTTTTATTGTTAGAATTGTGATTTCATAATATTTAGATATGAATCCAACTGGAAAAAACTTGTGAAAAGATATCTTTCAGTTAGTCAAATAGCATATAATGGGGCTCTATAGCCATCTAGTGGATACAATTATAATTTTTTACTTTTAAAACTACATTTTCCAAAATATGGGCAAACATTTTACACAAAACCATGTCAAATTAGCCATGTTATCCCCATGAATGAAATTTAGACATTTATAAAGTGAATTTTACATTTAAAAAAACTGTATAAACTGTTTTGTATAAAAACCTATTAAAAAAAAAAAAACATTTTTAATTTATTTATATAAATTTAAAATATATCATAAATCCTCCCAAAACTGCACAAATGTGGATTAAAAACATTAATAAACAGAGTAAAATTACATTTGTTAAAAAAAATATATTATTCTGTTACAAAATTACATGTTATTGTCTGGGGTCTCTGAAGAACACGAAAGTCACTATTTTTTTCACGCTAACATAAAAACAGATATCATTAAAAAAAAATTTAATTTTATTGTACATCTAGAAAGGGTTGAGAGCCGTACAAAGTTTCATGCCATTTAGACAAAGATAAAAAAAATTTTTAATTCAGCAAAAGTCATTTGCGGGTCAAAAAGACCCCGAAGACCATCAGAGGGTTAATACTTTAATTGCCAGATGCACCAGCAATACCAACTCTGAAAGATATAGGCATTAGCTCAATAAAACACCCAGGATGACCTTTAAAAATGTTAGCAATTTACACAGATAAACTTTAAAAACAGTGTGGCTAAGGTGACACCTAATCTATGTCATCCCTGTTACCCCACATGTCAAAACCTGTTACTATACAAAAGTAACAGGTTTGACAAATTCAAGCTAATTTGCTAATTGCTAGCTATTAGGGCAAGGCCACAAAAGCACATGTTGTACACTTTGAAAGGATATTACTTGTAGATATTGATTACATTAAGTTAAATAAATAATTGTTTAAATTTATACTTTAAAAATCAGTAACAGTTTTGACATTGCATGATGTCCACACCTCAGTTATACCTAATAAATCATCAAAATAGAACATTATAGAAGAGAGAGAGAAACTTACTTGTGTTTTAACTGTTGGAATAATGATTGAGAGATGATGTAACTTCCTGGAAGTGATGTCACAGGAATGTACCATTATTTTACTAAGGTTTTTTGGTGAGGGTAACAGGCATGACATGAAATCAGGGGACACCGATAAAATGGTTTATATTTTATTAAAAATAATGTATATTTATGCCAAAACATTGCTTAACAGTGACACTATACTTAGAACAATATGAAAATGTGATTTTTGTATAATTTTGCCTTCAATTTGCAAATTAAAAGTCCTGCAGAAAAAGAACAATCACAGGGAGGGACAGGCCAAAAACCTTACCCTTATCAGCATAAATGCAATTTGAATTATTTAAAATAATATATTTAAATGACTTTAATTTAATGTAATATTGAGGAAATAATACATAGTACTATTATGTTTTTAAATCACAAATTTGTTTGGTGTTATAGTAATTCTACGTCTGATTATTTCTCAGGGACACAAAAGGCACCAATTTCGTGGAATGACCTGTGACTGTTTACTCCAAATGCAGTGACAACGTGTGTGTATCTTAGAGATAAATGTTTCATCTGAGTTTGAGTTCATAATCTGATGTGATGGTGCTTACACACACACACACACACACACACACACACACACACACACACACACACACACACACACACACACACACACACACACACACACACACACACACACACACACACACACACACACACACAGTAATCCAACCCCTAAACCGACCTATCACACACACACTCACCCGACCCCTAAACCTACTCATCACACACACACACACTAACCCGACTCCTAGACCCCATTTCCCTCGTCAGGACCGCTGGCCGCTCCCTCAATGTAAATGATCTCACGTTTTATTATCCTGTAGGCTACACACTCACTCACTCTCACTCTCTCTCTCTCTCTCTCTCTCTCTCTCTCTCTCTCTCTCTCTCTCTCTCTCACACACACACAAACACTGGTGTTTCTGATGCGGAACAACAAGTCTGAACAAACTCTTCTGCTTCACTTCCGAATGTTTGAAACACCTCCAGCAGCTCCAGCGCCGCCTCCTCTCTCTCTCTCTCTCTCTCTCTCTCTCTCTCTCTCTCACACACACACACACACACACACACTGCTCGTGAGGAGAGATTGCACCGGAGCTATGACGGATAACGAGCGCGCGGCCCGGAGCCTGAAGCAGGTCCTCCTGAAGCCGGGGAACGGGCACTGCTCGGACTGCGCCGCGGACAGTGAGTTACTCTACTCAACTGTACTCAACTTTATTATACTCTACTCTACTCTATTACACCGCATGAGAACATTCACCGGAGACCGGAGCGCGAGCGCGAGACATGACCGAACCTGTGCGCGAGCGGATAAACGCGACACACACACACACACACACACACACGCACACACCGTCACGGAGCGTGTACAACTCACCTGAAAACGCGTGCGCGACATTACAGGACTTTCAGCAACTCATATGAAGACTAGTGTTTTACAAGATTATATTATAGTGTGCGATGCTATCAGTGATACTTAGAGTTCATGAACTCTATGCGGAATATCTCCCGTTTTAAATAAGAATGTGTGTGTGTGTTTCCAGACATACCTCTGTGTGTGTGTGTGTGTGTGTGTTTGAGAGAGAGAGAAAAGAGAGAGAGAGAAAAGAGAGAGAGAGAGAGAGAGAGAGAGTGTGTGCGAGAGAGAGAGAGAGAGAGAGAGAGAGAGAGTGTGTGTGTGTGTGTGTGTGTGTGTGAGAGAGAGAGAGTGTGTGTGTGTGTGTGAGAGAGAGAGAGAGAGAGAGTGTGTGTGTGTGAGAGAGAGAATGTGTGTGTGTGTGTGTGTGTGTGTGAGAGAGAGAGAGAGAGAGAGAGTAAGTGTGTGTGTGTGTGTGTGTGTGTGTGTGTGTGTGTGTGTGTGTTTCCAGACATGTGTAATTAAAGTCTAGCAGTGTTTGTTAAGGGAGGACAGGAGTGATGGTTTGGGGCTTGTGTTTGTTCTCATGTAAGGAAGGATTTGATGTCAAGACATTTCAGATTTGAGATTTTTGGTTTCAGTGTGTGGAACATTTTATTTCTGATTTAGGATGGATTTAGTGTTTACAGATGATAGAGAACAGGATTGTGGGATTGTGTTTGTCTGGACAGGAGCGGCTGGTGGAGACGGCCCAGAGTAAAGGTGTGGCTGAGACTACAGTACATGCTTCTAGGAAAGAGAGAGAGAGAGAGAGAGAGATAGTGATAGTGTCAGAGAGAGAGAGAGAGAGAGAGAGAGAGAGAGAGAGAGAGTGAGTGAGTGAGTGAGTGATAGTGTCAGAGAGAGAGAGAGAGAGAGAGAGATAGTGTCAGAGAGGGAGAGATAGTGTCAGAGAGAGAGAGAGAGAGAGAGTGAGTGAGTGATAGTGTCAGAGAGAGAGAGAGAGAGAGAGAGATAGTGTCAGAGAGGGAGAGATAGTGTCAGAGAGAGAGAGAGAGAGAGAGAGAGAGAGAGAGAGAGAGAGAGGGATGTGGGTGGAGTTGAGGAGAGATGAAGAAACAGGAAGTGGGTTTCTCTCTCCACACTGTCCAGTGTAACGTGTGAATGTGCATTTGTTAGAGAGAGATGTTTCTGGACATGAGTTCAGCTTTATTCTGTCATATTATTATTATTATTATTATCATAAATGTAAGGGATAATGAACATCCAGCCGGTTGTTATCTCAGAATAAACCCGACAGGGTGATCAGGATCAGGTCTTCATCACACACACACACACACACACACACACACACACACACACACACACACACACCGGAAGGGGTTTATTCTGAGATCACACACACACACACACACACACACACACACACACACACACACACACACACACACACACACACACACACACACACACACACACACACACATATGTTGTGTTTTCATGTTTTATGGGGACTTTCCATAGACATAATGATTTTTATACTGTACAAACTGTATATTCTATTCCCTTACACTAACCCTATCCCTAAACCTACCCATCACAGAAAACTTTCTGCATTTTTACATTTTCAAAAAAACAACACTTAGTATGATTTATAAGCCGTTTTCCTCATGGGGACCAAAGAATTTCCCCACACGAACAAGGATTTCGGATATTGCCATCCTTGTGGGGACATTTTGTCCCCATAATGTAGGGTTTACCAGGCCACATATACACACACACACCGGAAGGGGTTTATTCTTATAAATAATTAGACACAAAGGTTCCACTTTATTTCGATAGTCCACTTTAGACATTCTACTAACTATAAGTAACTTTGCAACTACATGTCCACTAACTGTCATTAGAGGATTAGTAGACTGTAGACTGTTGGGTTATGGTTATGGTTCGGGTTCGGAGAATACCGTAAAACTTCAAATAATAGCCGAGTCCCAAATAGACGCCTGTCTCTTTTAAACGCCTGGTGTGACGACAGGTTTGGGTAAATAAAGGCCGGTCTCAAATAGAGGCCTGGTCTGTTTTTTAGTATCGGGTTATGATATTCTAAAACCAGTCAGATCGTCTGTTCTATGTTTTGATTAGATTTCACGTGACAGACGCAACCGTTCATGAACGACTCATCACTATTCGCGCGCACGCGCGCGTGTGTGTATGTGTGTGAGGGAGAAAGAGGAGATAATATATTTCATTAACTTCGGGATGTTATCCTTAGGTATGTGGCCTGACTAGCTTCAGCGAGGATCACCTTATCCATTGTTTCAAAGAGGGAGAGCCGTGCGCATCTGGGCGGGAGCTGTTAGTGCAAGCAAGGCAGGCAGAGTTAGCGGAGGCCGGAGAGGGAGAAGTGGAGGAGAGCGACGTGGAGGAGGAATTCGCCAATGAACTTGTAATTGAGGATCGCGGGGATGATGATAGTGATGAATAGAGTAATTTTCTATCACATGATTGCAGTTGTTTTACAGGGTAGCCTTCATTCTTTCTTGTTGATGTGTTTCGGCAACAAGTTCATATGCTCGATGGATTTTAGTGGTAACTTGTGTTCTGCCCATTGCTGTCACATCGTTTCGTTTTTTATGTGTTTTTTTTATGCTGCTAATAGCCAAAGACATTTCTTACATTAAATTATTTGTTACACACATTCGAATTACTTATAAATAAAATATAATTATTATTAATATAATGTGTTAACCTCCTACTGTCATGCTTGAATATCTCAACACTAAATTAAAGGCCTGTCTCTTATAGACGCCTGTCTCAAATACAAGCCGGTGCAGTTCGGCGATTTGGGTAAATAGAAGCCCGGGCTATTATTTGAAGTTTTACGGTAAGTTGACTTGTATTTGCCGAGTTCATTTTAGTCAGCTGAATGTCTTTTGAGGAGCAACAAAATAAGCAGATATTAAGCAGACAGTCTACTAATCTTCTAATGACAGTTAGTGGACATGTAGTTGCAAAGTTACTTATAGTTAGTAGAATGTCTAAAGTGGACTATTGAAATAAAGTGTTACCGACACAAAATATTGATCTGAGTCTAAATATTTTATTATAAATATTTCATTTATTAAATGCAAAGCTTGTGCAGAGAGAGCAGTTTCAGCGGCAAGATCAAACTAGACAGACATAAGAGATACTGTATACAGTCATAACACTTATTACACAGCATTTCAACACATAAACAATTATGGAGATAAGAGATATATTGATTTCAGATTAAAATCGTACCTGTTTGTGTCTTATAATCCAACAATGAACTAAACAATAGTCTCAAAATGGCCGCCGCTGCGTTTGTGTGAAACAAGAGAGAGCGAGTCCACAATACTGGATGGCATAATCAAATAACTGTACACAAAATATAGAGTTATTATTAATGAAGTTTTAGCTCAAAATACCCCACAGATCATTTTGTCAAAATTGTCCCCTTTTGAGTGTCAGTAAAAAACGCGCAGTTTCGTGTCTGTCCCTTTAAATGCAAATGAGCTGCTGCTCCCGGCACAGGGGGCGGAGCTTCAAGCTGTGTGTGTGTGTGTGTGTGTGTGTGTGTGTGTGTGTGTGTGTGTGTGTGTGTGTGTTAGCAGCTCCAATTACCTCACGCAGACAAGCACTAAAATGTCAGAAACTGTTCTGCCTTTTATGTTCAAACCGGAGTCGGACAATGATGGAGAGACTCAAGAAGAAGTGACAACATGTAGAAGCAACAGGACATTTCTGAACGGTTAGATGATGAATTTAGGCCTATGTAGCTGATGTGGAGTTATCTTCTAGTAATTGATTAGCATGTTCTGTCATGATAATCTATAACTGTTGTAAGATGCCTACGGAGTGACATGACTACAACAACTGTTCCTCTCCTCAACATGGACTGTGTGTTCCCGGGGGCGGGGCTTATGTAAATTTTAAGGTTGGTGATGTCACTAACCCGGGAGGAATGTCGTGTAGTTCCTACCAGCCGTTTGTTGTAGTCCTTATAAAACAATTATTATTATTATTATTATTATTTCTGTGCATTTGCTTTACAGAAAGCTAAAACTTTTATTACTTATTTTACATTTTGAAAGCGCTTTGACTTCTGATCAGGAAGATCAGGCCTTTCCTAACTGAGCATGCAACACAACTCCTCGTCCAGGCCCTGGTCATCTCTAGGCTTGACTACTGCAATGCTCTTCTGGCTGGACTTCCATCATGTGCAACTAAACCTCTACAGATGATCCAGAACGCTGCAGCTCATCTCGTCTTCAACACGTCACTCCTCTGTTCATCTCTCTGCACTGGCTACCTCTCGCTGCTCGCATCAAGGTCAAGGCATTGACGCTTCTTACAGATCTATCACAGGCTCCGCTCCCTCCTACTTTCACTCACTCCTACGAGGCTACATCCCTACCAGAAGCCTACGATCGGTCAACGTGCGACGTCTACCAGAAGCCTACGATCGGTCAACGAGCGACGTCTACGAGCGACGTCTACCAGAAGCCTACGATCGGTCAACGAGCGACGTCTACCAGAAGCCTACGATCGGTCAACGAGCGACGTCAACGTGCGACGTCTACCAGAAGCCTACGATCGGTCTACGAGCGACGTCTACCAGAAGCCTACGATCGGTCAACGAGCGACGTCTACCAGAAGCCTACGATCGGTCAACGAGCGACGTCTACCAGAAGCCTACGATCGGTCAACGAGCGACGTCTACCAGAAGCCTACGATCGGTCAACGAGCGACGTCTCGTAGTTCCATCACAGAAAGCCACAACATCACTTTCCAGAACATTCTCATTCACGGTTCTCTGCTGGTGGAATGCTCTCGCCACCTTTCCTTTTCGTTTAATCCTCCCTTGTCTGGCTTATGCTACTCTGAGCAATGCCTGACCTTCATATGCTGAGCACTTCTTGCGTTGTCTTTGCCTCTTCACGATGACTCGCTTAATTTAGTCCTAAATTGTAAGTCACTTTGGACAGAAGCGTCTGCTAAATGATGTTTTATTAACAAAGTTCGGGAGGAGCAGGTTCAGGTAATTAACCAAATTATGCACAGCTGGAGATTAATCAGTAATCAACTCAATGACAGAGTATAAATTCACAGCAGACCTATCTCTGTTCATTGAAAGTTTGTCAGCATCCCTCCTCCACCCCATCTCCTCACTTCCAGTTCCATCTACACTTACCAACTGGGGGGAGTACTCTGGGTTCGGGCCTAACTCCGAGCTCGGAGCCCTCCCCCCGGACAGCACGCCAAATACGCATAAACTTATTGTACTAATTATATGTAGATGTGAACTCGTGAAATGACTAAATGTAAAATGTAAATGATAACGAATGAATCCTTTAAAAAGAGACCAACCGTACATCTGTATTACAAAACATTCATGAACTACATGTTTATGATCAGATATGTGTTTAAAAAAGGTTAACAGGTGAATCAATTATAGTTTTAGTTCGTTTAAATCGGATGAGGCACATGTTCAGGTTTTAACAGTATATGTCCCTGATGAGAGTTTGTGATCATTATGAGGATTTAAAGTGATAGTTCACCAAACAACAAAAACAAATTCTGTCATCATATATTCATCTAAATGTCATTCCAAACCGGTTTGACTTCTAATGTTGGTAACAAAATAGTTTTGCTTTTGTATTTTTTGTCCACACAATGAAAGTCAGTGGAAACTGAAAATACATTCTCCACAGTGTCTTCTTTTGTGGTCAGCAGAAGAAAGAAAGTCAAACAGGTTTGGAACAATATGAGGGAATTTTCATTTTTGGGTGGACTGTCTCTTTAAGCTCACATGTGATCTTGCTCTCTCTGGATTTAGTTTCCTGGTCACACACACACACACACACACACACACACACACACACACACACACACACACACACACACACACACACACACACACACTCACAAAACTCTGTCATTTATATTCTACTGTGCAAAAATGTGTTGTACTGTTTTATCTCATATATCTGTCAATATGACATAACATGAAGTCAGAGTTATGCAGGACCTAGTTCACAGGTTTTATCAGTAATGCTGGAATATTCTCTGTCTGTGTCTGTGTGTGTTTCTGTAGCTTTAGGCTGTAGTTTACAGTACTTCAGCTGTTAGTGTTCTTCAGCTTCAGGCCTCGTCGCTCTGGTTATTTCACTCAAGCGTCTGTTTTCCAGGAATCCTGATGATGTAAATTAGTGTTCAGTATCTCTTCCTTATTCTTTCGTTGTAAGTACCATGTTTGAGCTGAGTCAGCAGTGTAAAGTAGTTTTAAAATCCCCCTGTGGTAAAAATCAACAGCATTGCTCCTTAAAGGGATAGTTCACTTTGAAATAAAATTTTGGTATGTTTTAGCTTACCTCAAGGGCATCCAAGATGTAGGTGTCTTTTTTTCCGCAGTAGTTTCAATTTTGATATTTTTAGGTCAAACCGTTCTTGTCTATCAGTCAAATAATGCAGGTCTATGGTCACCACCAGATCGTCCAAATGATCTGAGGGCGCGGGCGGGTATAGATATATACACTAGATGTCGCCTTGGCTACTGCAGTTCATTGGAACGAAACCGTAGCCAAGGCGATATCTAGTGTATATATCTATACCCGCCCGGCCCTCAGATCATTTGGACGCGGCTGTGTTCAAGAGGTAACAACGATATAAATACTGTTCGTTTTCTCACACAAACCGCTCGTTTCGTGTCTTAGGCCATCAATGTGTACTTACGATGGGGAATTGTTTAATTTGGACGATGTGGAATTGTTTTAATTTGGACTATGTGCATGCTCTTTGAGATAATGACCATAGACCTGCATTATTTGACTGACAGACAAGAACGGTTTGACCTAAAAATATCAAAATTGAAACTACTGCGGAAAAAAAGACACCTACATCTTGGATGCCCTTGAGGTAAGCTAAAACATACCAACATTTTATTTCAAAGTGAACTATCCCTTTAAAACTGCAGTGAACTCAAAAACACGGCTTGAAATCGCTGGTGTTTCTGACGTCACAAACTACCTTGGAACCAATCAGATCAAACGTGTGATAGTCAACCAGTGGATCTCTGAGCTGAGTGAGTGAGTGGAGGCGGGGCTCATTTTCAAATTCATAGAACCACGCATACTAAATTAGGCAAGAGTATCGAGTTACAGTACATTCAAGCTGTTTTAATGCATTTCAAGGAAATAAACATTTAAATATGTATAATGATTTACTAGAGGGGGACTTTAAAACAATGATCCGTTCATCTGGATCTCAGTGGGAAAACATCAGCCAAACCTGCAAATGACAGCCTTTTTCTTTTGTGTGTCAAACAGCTTATGTGCTTTCATTTCTATTCTATCTATTAATTTCTCTCTCTCTCAGGTCCGGAATGGGGCTCTTGTTCTTTGGGAGTCTTCATTTGCCTGGCCTGCTCCGGAGTCCATCGCAGTATTCCCAGCATCGGAAAAGTCAAATCCCTTCGACTCTCACGCTGGGAGGATTCAGAAGTTCAGGTGTTCACAACGTTTCTGTAAACCTTTCTGTTCTGAGAATAACCAAATAACTGTACCAGTGTTATTTTAGTATAATATTTAATAATGTTATGAATTAGTTTTCATTTTTAGTTTGAGTAATTTTATGTGCTTCTGTTATTTTTATTAGTAATTAATATTTATATTTATCTTTAATAGCGCTGGGCAATGATTAATCACATCCAAAACAAAAGTTTGTGTTTACATAATCTATATATATATGTGTGTATTGTGTATAATAATTTTGTATATATAAATAAACACACATATGCATGTATATATTTAAGAAATATTTGTTTGTATATACTGAATGTATATTTATACATAATTTGTATTATATATAAATATTTGATAAACAAACAACACATTTTTCTTAAATATATACATGCATGTGTGTGTATATATATATATATATATATATATATATATATATATATATATATATATATACAAAAATAATTATACACAGTGCACACATATTGTCACAGTGTGCTGTTGGCAGAAGAAGTAATGAAGGTTGGCATGGAAACAAATGAGTGGCGGGAAAACAGAACAAAGGAAGACATGTGACTAATGAAAATACAAACAAACACTGACACGTGACACATATTATCTAAACACAAACTTCTATTTTGGATGCGATTAATAATGATTAATTGTTGCCCAGCACTAATCAATTTATTTTAATTTCATTTTTAGGTTTAGTAATTTCAGCACTTCAACTTATTTTATTTCACTTAGTTACCAAGACAACATTTGTAGTTTATAGAAATTATAGTATTTATATTTGATTTCAGCTTTAATCCAGTTAACGTAAATGGACCTGAATAGGTTTACTTTAGTTTTGGTTTACAATAACAACATTAGCTGCGTTTACATGGACTCTAATAATCAGTTTGTAATCGGACTACTCAAAAGTCACATGTAATCACGCCAGTCGGAATGAATTGGCTTTAAATCCCTTTAAATGTCATTCATATAGTAAGAGGTGCTTAAAACCTCTTCTTATCCGTTCGATAGAACATGTGAACCGAAACTGGAAAGTTCTGCTTCATTGCCGTCTTCCGCTTGTTCTCCGTCTCACGGCATCCCTCAAGGCTCTGTCCTCGGACCTCTTCTTTTCAATATTCATTTGTTACTCCTTGGTCATATTATCTGTTTTCATGGTCTCAGCTACCATTGTGATGCTGCCCAGCAAGCAATAGCCGTCATTTCACCATCTAGTTTAACTATAGACCCGGTATAGTCCGGCTATGAGTAACACACTTCTGGCCAAAATAACCTTGAATTTGGTTACATGTTGTTTTTGCCCAAATAACTTGCAAGATGTATGATATTCCATCATGTAAGCAAAGTCAACAGTGATTACAAGGTGTTTGGTTTCATTTCTTCACACATTTCATTTATTGGTTATCTAATTGATGACTAGTCTATTCTTAGGCGATGGTTTAGACGTCTATAAAATTTTCACTGACAGCCCAAATTTTGCCTTGTTTTAGCCTAGACGTCTGGGTTGTATTTGGACGGATATTAGACGTGTTTTAAACACAAAACTGCTTGCTGGCTGATGACCTGTAGATTTACACATCTGCTCGCGCTCGCTTCTTTATTTAGCATTCATGTAAACACTATGTTCGGATTGACTAATTGGAGTGATTTCATTCCCACTGAAACAAAAAAGTGTCCATTTATTCGTAGCTAATGACCTGCATAATGTTATTTTCCATGCAAAGTTTGAAAACTTTGTTTTTCACACCAAAACAGTTCATATTGACCATGAAGACCAGTGAAGATCATCAGACTTTAATTTCAGTCTGTTCCTCACACAAAGTGTCCTATGACTTCAGAAGTCATATGAACTTTATGGTGCTTTTTCCTCTCCAGTTGTGGTCATGAACTGTTATTGTATAGAAAACAATGCATGAAGATTCTTCTGTTGTGTTGCACAGAGAACATCAGGGTTTAAAACTAAAGTTGCATGATCTTTAAACAATAAAAAAAAAAAAAAAAACTAGGTGCTTGCAAATATCATCTGATTGATGTTGAATAAATGCATGTTTTATTATTTTTAGTTCATGTCTGAGCGTGGGAATGACACCATGAAGACCGTTTATGAGGCTGCTGTTCCTGTTTACTACTACAAGCCCACACACAGAGACTGCCAGTGAGTTACCATGACAACACACCACATCTCCACCAGCACATTATGATCACAGCCTGATGCTAGAAACCAGAGCATCACTTGTCAGTCTTTCTCATCTCAAATGACTAAAATACACACTTTTCGCTTTAATATTCACATGCATTTAAACCTTAAATCTGGATGTTGAGTGGGGAAAAAAACTCATGGATCGATCGTTCGATAGGATATGTAAACACGTGATCGGATTGAAAACCGAAACTGGAAAGTTCTTCCGCTTGTTCTCCATCTCATGGTGTCCCTCAAGGCTCAGTCCTCGGACCTCTTCTCTTCAATAGATTTATAGTTTATTTATTTTATTTGTAACTTAATTTATTTGTTTACTTTTATAACTGTTCGTAAATAAAAGAGGTAACACTTTACAATAAGGTTCATTAGTTAACATTAGTTATTGTATTTACTGGAATTAACAATGAGCAATACATTTGTTACAGTATTTATTCATCTGTAATGTTAGTTAATAAAAATCCTGTTGTTCATGTTAGTTCACAGTGCATTAACTAATGTGAACAAATACAACCTTTGATTTTAATTATGTATTAGTAAATGTTTAAATTAATATTAACTAAGATTAATAAATGCTGTAGAAATAATCCTGATTCATCCCAGTTTGCCAAAACAATCGTTTACAGTCAATAAACGTATTCTGAAGGTTAAGCCACAGCACGAGGTTATGAGACGATCAGACAAGAGACTAATCTGTTCTAGCGTAGAGGCTGAACTAGTGCAGGTGTAAATGACTCTCGCTCAGGGTGTTATTGTGGTCACATATTGTGGTTATTGTGGTGCTATTAGTATACTTCTTTTAAACTAAAAATAAGAAAGTATACTTTCAGTCTACTTTTTATGTACTTCTCAGAAATATACTTTATGTACTTCTCAGAAATATACTTCAAATTCCACTTAAGTGTACTTGACTTATACTGACAGAAAAGTCTAAGTATATTTTACCTGTATTTGTTGATCGAGATATACTTAAAAGTATGATTAGGTATTCTAAGTATTCTTGGCTTGTACTTGTGTTTACTATTTTGATTGAGTAGCTTATTAAATACTTTTTTAAAAACATAATATTACACACTGTCTTAAACTAACATGTTCAAGTTTATATAGTAACAAGCTTTCTGGTGGAATAGCTTATAAAGTAAATAAAATAAGCATGGAACTGAACCTGATCTTGTACACAGCGATAATAATTCCCTTACGAAAAATACGTTTATTCAAGTGTGCTATTACTATACTTCTTTTCAACTAAAAAGAAGAAAGTATACTTTGTCTACATTTGATATACTTCTCAAAAATATACTTTATGTACTTCTCAGAAATATACTTAATTACACTTAAGTGTACTTGGAGAGAAAAGTCCAAGTATATTTGGCCTATACTTGTACTCAATCTTTTGATCGAGATATACTTAAAAGTATAATTATTCAAAGTATACTTGGCTTGTAGTTGTGTTAACTCTTTTTATCGAGTAGCCTATTAAATATACTTTTTTTTACATAGTTTTTCATACACAGTCTTATGAAACTTACATTATTTGAAAACATTGATATAAAATAGATATGTTTCTAATTCTGCGTATCTGAATTTTTGGGTAGGCTAGTCCACTGTGTAACGGTCATCAGCTGGAGTGCCCTCGAGAACCACCAGAGGGCACTCCATTTCAGATTGTCATTTTCCCTCACAAACTACATTTCCCATACTCACTGCCCGGACTCATCTTCACTGATCACATTCACCTGTTTGTCATTACCTTGTTTAGCTCACTCCTTATAAGTCTGGTTTTCACATTCAATCATTGCATAGTTTTGTATGTGTTACACTGCATCTCTGAGCATTTCTTTGGTTCCCTGTATTTCGGTTTCTTGGACTCTCTGCCTGCCTCTGGATTACCCGTTTGCCTTGTCCCCTGCCTGCCTCTGGATTACCTGTTTGCCTTGTCCCCAGCCTTGTGTGTTTGTTTGTTTGGACTGCCTACCTGGACTTTGACCTGTTGCCTGTTCATTTGTTTACGTGTCTGGATTGTCCCCTTCTGATTAAAGCTGCATTTGGATCTAAACTTTCTGATCTCTGAGCAGTTCGTGACAGAAAACCACGCCGACACAGATCCAGCAGCCAAGTAAGACCCAGACCCATCGATGAATCCAGCAGCACAAATTATACGTCTCCGTCAAGGAGATCGACCCATCGAGAATTATGTAATGGACTTTTTGGAGCTTGCTCCTCTGACTTACATGGATGAGGTATGTCTAATGATATTTTTTCGAGGAGGACTATCTGAGTCACTCAACTACCGTATGCCATTGCATGACCCTAACGGGACTCTTGAACAGTATATTGACTTGGCCCTTTCCTTGAGCGGTTCATCATTTACTGTGGGCCTTGTGGAGGAAGAACCCCGCAAACTCACGAGAAACTCTAAGCCTGAGAATCTTCACGTCATGCCACCCATCAGGCCCATCACCGGATCGGTCTCTGGACGTTCTAGATTAATGTCCAGTGTGATGGACTCACCGCTCATGTCAGCACGGAGGGCCAAGAAGATCGGCCGAACAGGGTCTCGTCCTGCCAAAACCACCGCTCCAGAGTCTCTTTCCGTCGAGGTCTCTGCCGAGCCAGAGCTTCACGTCAGTCCTGCCGAGCCAGAGCTTCACGTCAGTCCTGCCGAGCCAGAGCTTCACGTCAGTCCTGCCGAGCCAGAGCTTCACGTCAGTCCTGCCGAGCCAGAGCTTCACGTCAGTCCTGCCGAGCCAGAGCTTCACGTCAGTCCTGCCGAGCCAGAGCTTCACGTCAGTCCTGCCGAGCCAGAGCTTCACGTCAGTCCTGCCGAGCCAGAGCTTCACGTCAGTCCTGCCGAGCCAGAGCTTCACGTCAGTCCTGCCGAGCCAGAGCTTCACGTCAGTCCAGCCGAGCCTGCACTTCACGCCAGTCCAGCCGAGCCTGCACTTCACGCCAAATCTGCCGAAGCCAAGGCAGTATGCGTCATGCCCGCCGCCCCTGAGACTGAGAGCGTCATGCCCGCCGCGCCTGAGACAGCAAGAGACATGCCCGCCAAGCTAGAGCCTTCACCGCTGGTCTCGTCCAGCACAGAGTCCTCTTCGCCGATGGTCCTGCCCAGCTCAAAGCCCTCGCCACCGCTGGTCCCATCAAGCTCAGAGCGTGCTTATCCTGATCCAGAGACTGAGCTTCACGTCGCTTCTGCTGATCCAGAGACTGAGCTTAACGTCGCTTCTGCTGATCCAGAGACTGAGCTTCACATCGCTTCTGCTGATCCAGAGACTGTTCACGTCGCTTCTGCCGATCCAGAGCCTGTGTTCCCTGACAAGATGGCCGCCGCCGAGCCTGTGTTCCCTGACAAGATGGCCGCCGCCGAGCCTGTGTTCCCTGACAAGATGGCCGCCGCCGAGCCTGTGTCCCCTCACAAGATGGCCGCCGCCGAGCCGGTGTCTGTTCCTGAGCTGGTGTCTGTTCCTGAGCTGGTGTCTGTTCCTGAGCTGGTGTCTGTTCCTGAGCTGGTGTCTGTTCCTGAGCTGGTGTCTGTTCCTGAGCCGGTGTCTGCTCCAGCCTATGACCCCGTAGCTACCCCCAAGAAGATTTTGGGGGGGGGCAGTAGGTCCCGCGATGGGACCATGAGGGCCTCTCCGCCCTGGCCGCCCGAAGGGTCGTCTCCGCCCTGGCCGCCCGAAGGGTCGTCTCCGCCCTGGCCGCCCGAAGGGTCGTCTCCGCCCTGGCCGCCCGAAGGGTCGTCTCCGCCCTGGCCGCCCGAAGGGTCGTCTCCGCCCTGGCCGCCCGAAGGGTCGTCTCCGCCCTGGCCGCCCGAATTGTCGTCTCCGCCCTGGCCGCCCGAAGGGTCTTCACTGCCCTGGCTGTCCGAAGGGTCGTCTCCGCCCTGGCTGTCCGAAGGGTCGTCTCCTCCCTGGCCACATGAAGGGCCGTCTCCGCCTCGGTCGCCTGCTCCGCCCTGGTCGCCTGCTCTGCCCTGGCCATCTGCGCAGCCTCAATCTTCAGGCCCTCTTCCGCTCCACGGGCCTGGCCCTCCATCCCACCCCACCCCAGAGTCCGCCTCCACTCCACCTCCCTCCTAGAGAATCATAGGAGCGTCTGGAAGCCGCTCTTTAGAGGGGGGGCTATGTAACGGTCATCAGCTGGAGTGCCCTCGAGAACCACCAGAGGGCACTCCATTTCAGATTGTCATTTTCCCTCACAAACTACATTTCCCATACTCACTGCCCGGACTCATCTTCACTGATCACATTCACCTGTTTGTCATTACCTTGTTTAGCTCACTCCTTATAAGTCTGGTTTTCACATTCAATCATTGCATAGTTTTGTATGTGTTACACTGCATCTCTGAGCATTTCTTTGGTTCCCTGTATTTCGGTTTCTTGGACTCTCTGCCTGCCTCTGGATTACCCGTTTGCCTTGTCCCCTGCCTGCCTCTGGATTACCTGTTTGCCTTGTCCCCAGCCTTGTGTGTTTGTTTGTTTGGACTGCCTACCTGGACTTTGACCTGTTGCCTGTTCATTTGTTTACGTGTCTGGATTGTCCCCTTCTGATTAAAGCTGCATTTGGATCTAAACTTTCTGGTCTCTGAGCAGTTCGTGACACACTGGTAGTGCACATAGGAATTTACTCAAATTCTACTTTTTCCCTAGCCTGGTTAAAACCAGACCATTCTCAGTAGTAACTGAGTTATGGTCTGGCAAAGCTTCATTAATAACTCATTTCCAAAGGGGCGTCACCAACGGACGTCGCTCAAATGCCTCTGGGCACAATTGGATAGACCTAAAACCAATCAGAGCGATCGACATCGTGTAAAGCCATATGCTGCGTCCCAATTCGCCTAAGTTACACTACGCCATAAAAGTATGTACTATTTTTGTGAAGAAAATGTATTTTCAAAAAAGCAAAAAAGTAGGCAAGCTTTGGGACATACGACTTCGTCATCTTTATCGGACGGATCTGTCGCGTGCGTCCTGTCACGTAAACTGCCCTGTCAATCATCTCGTCACAGTTAAAATCCTCTATTAAATCTAATTTAATTTCTTACTGTTTCGGAGAGAAATGTAGCAGCACGTTCATCTGCCAGTGGAACTTTCATGGAGACTGTCCTCGTGTGTTTGCAATTTGAATATAATAATGCATTTAAAAGTTGAACGGGCGTTGCTCAAATGCCTCTGGGCGCAATTGGATAGACCTAAAACCAATCAGAGCGATCGTCATCGTGTAAAGCCCGCCTCAACGTTTCTGATTGGTGCCTCGATTTGGACAGATTAGAAATGGGCTTGAATGAGCTCTTTGCCAGACTACTTGCAGAGTAAATCTAAATTTGCCGGAAGTTTGTCTGGGTTTTCCCAGCCTACTTTTTCCCACCATTGACTGAATTTTCCAGCTATCCATGTTTTCACTGTTATATGGTAGGGGGCGCTATGACATCTTCTAGTGCAGAATCTCCGGATCAAAACACAGGAGAAGAAGAAACTGAAACAAGTGATAGAAGATTGCTCACTCAAATGTAAAATAATGTGATATCAAACATTAAACAGCTTGTAAATCAAAACTGCTTAATGTTTCCAATTGAAATGAAGCGTAACCCATGAAGAGAAAACGACTGTGAAGCTTTGGGGGTGTTGGACTCGATCTCCTCCATCTGTGTTTGATCATCGTTCTGGATCTGATCAAGAAGCAGTCTTTGACAAAAATGAGATTTTCTCATATTTTTTGTTTAAAATGTTGCCTTTGTTTATGAAACTTACCGACATTCAAGTGTTGATAAAAAAGGATGCATGAAGCTCATAAAATGTTTTTAAAATTAAAGTACAGTTAAAGGTATTTTTCAAGTATAAAAAATAACATTTGAACATAGTAGTATAGGCCTACTGCAAGTGCAATAATAAAATATAAATAGTAAACTATAAGTATAATGTTAAGTTCACTTAAAGAAAACTTGTAGTATAAACCTACAAAACTAGTAGTTTACTGAGAGTATACTTCAAAGTTGCTGCAAGTATTAAAATAGTGAACTACTAGTATACCCATAAGTTCACTTGCAGTACAAATGAGAAACGTAATTATGAACTAGTTGTGCACTTAAAGTTTACTACTGTTACACTTATAGTACACTTAAACATATACTTTTATATACTAAAAGTGGGCCAATTTAGTCCCAAGCGGTATTAATATAGTACACTTACAAGTTTACTACTAGTACATATTGACATTAGTATACTTACTGCGTAATGTATACTTAAAAATATACTTGAACATTACTTAAGTATACTTCATAAAATGAACTTGAAGTATACTTCTGTTTCATAAGGGCAGGATGAGTGTGACTGATGTAAGTGTGTGTTCTAGGGTTCTGAAGGAGCAGTGGATTCGGGCCAAGTACGAGAGGCAGGAGTTCATCGAGGACGGCAAGAAGCCACACTATGAGGACGGTACGTGTGCGTCTGATTCTCACAACACCCCGTTTCTGTTTCCCGCTTGATGATTGACATGCTCGTTGGCCAATCACAGAGCCGAGAGACGGCATGCTGATGAAGAGGGGGCGGGACAACGGACAGTTTCTCAACAGGCGATTCGTCCTGTCTCTGAGGGACGGCACACTAAAGTACTACACTAAACTAGACGTGAGTGTCACATCACACGCGCTCATTCATGTACCATTATAGATTTTGGTCATTTGAATGAGATGTTTATATTTTCTGTTTTTATTTGAATGTTACTTTAATGTTTAGTAGTTTTGTTGTTTTTGTCTTTTTTTTAAGTAAGTGTATAAATGTTTATTTTTTCTATTTTAATTTTAATTTTAGTTAGAGTTTTTAGTGTGTCGTCTTTTATTTGAGTTTGAATATGTACAGTATCTATACTGTAGTTTTGGTTTTATTTTAGTTTTTTCTTTTAATTTTAGTTTAAATTTTGTAATTTAATTGTGTCTTTAATATTTATATTAGAGTTTGTTTAAAAAAATATGCCTATGTATAATTTTTCAGTTTTTATTTTTATTTCTAAATAATAAATAAATAATAATGAAAATTATGTACAAAAGTATGTAAAGAAATTATATATGTATAATTTTATTTTATTTTTTTAGTGTTAATTTTATGGCTATGGTTGTAGTTAACACTGATAACTCCGATATCTCTGAAGGCTAAAGAACCGAAGGCCGTTATGAAAGTGGACACCCTCAACGCCTGCTTCCAGCCGGACAAGATCGGGAACCCCAACGGCCTGCAGATCACCTACATCAAAGACAACATCACACGAAACATCTTCGTCTACCACGACAGCAGCAAAGTGAGAGACAGCTGACACACACACACACACACACACACACACACACACACACACACACACACACACACACACACACATTAACCCGACCCCTAAACCTACCCATCTCACACACACACACACACACACACACACACACACACACACACACACACACACACACACACACACACATTAACCCGACCCCTAAACCTACCCATCACACACACACACACACACACACACTTAGCTATCTAAATGGGGACATTACATAGACGTAATGGTTTTTATATTGTACAAACTGTATATTTTCTCCTCTTACACTAACCCCCCCCCACACACACACACTAAACCTACCCATCACACACAACTTTCTGCATTTTTACATTTTCAAAAAACCTTTAATTACTTTATTTTTATACCAGATTTACAAATGAGGACGTCATTAAAGGGAGGGTTTTGGAGATTTTGTCACTTCTGGGTACAAATTTGTCCCCAAAATATAGTTAAGTAGGTACACACACACACACACACACACACACACACACACACACACACTCACTCACTCATATCTGAGACTCTGAGACGTGTGTGTGCCTCCATCAGGAGATCGTGGACTGGTTTAACGCTATCCGAGCCGCTCAGCTGCATTATCTGAAGGTCGCGTTCCCCGGAGCCACGGATGCTGAGGTCAGTCCCGAAACACCTTTATACTCTTCATTTCAGTGAATCCGCTCGAGTGCAGCGTAACTCACAGCTTCTCTCCGCTCAGCTGAAGCCCAAACTCACACGCAACTTTCTGAAGGAGGGATACATGGAGAAAACAGGCCCGCGGGTGAGACGTGCTCTCACACACACACACACACACACACACACTCACACACTCAAACACACGCTCACACATTCAAACACACACTCACACATTCAAACACACACACATATATGCACACACACACACACACACACACACACACACACACACACACACACACACAGTCACATATATACACACACACACACACACACACACACACGTATCATTATGTATAAGAACACAGCTCCTGTTTGCCTATATTTGTAAGATAGAACACTTTTGATACTTTTCAACTAGGGCTGGGACAACGCGTCGAGGTCATTGATGACGTCGACGCAAAAAATACGTCGACGCAAAATATGCGCGTCGATTCGTCGACCTGTTTTCATTTCTCTAAAATACGTTTGCAAATTACTTCACAGTGTGTACCTTATGTGCGCTGATACGCGATGGCCATCATTCTATCCAACGTTATATAACCAATCCAGGGGTTTTCCTGCATTGAATTTTTTTTGGCGGCCGCAAAGCCTTATTTGATCGGTGAGTGATGTAGAATAGAATGACTGACTGCGCTTGACAGGGCGCATTTAAGTACGAGAGAGAGCCCCGGCCGCGCGCGCACGCACTCGCCGTCTTCAAACAA
>CM038631.1:41109346-41239346 GCA_021554675.1 Leuciscus idus
GAAAATGTAAAGTTGCGATTTTCTAGGCTAATATGGCTAGGAACTATACTCTCATTCCAGCGTAATAATCAAGAAACTTTGCTGCCGTACCATGAGTCCAGCAGGCATAATGATATGACGCAGCGCCTGAAAATAGGTCTAATAGGTTAGACAAACTTAGTCCCGGTCACGTTGGAAGTTACCGAGCGGGGGACTATTTTCAGGCGCTGCGTCATATCATTACACCTGCTGGACTCATGGTACGGCAGCAAAGTTTCTTGATTATTACACAGGAATGAGAGTATAGTTCCTAGCCATATCAGCCAAGAAAATCACAACTTTTCATTTTCCGTCGGTCTTAGTACACGATGTAACTACAGAAGAGTCAAGTTTTAAATAGGAAAAATATCGAAACTCTTTGGTCATTTTTTTGAGAGAGATGCTAAATGGTCTTGTCCAATTCAATGATCTATGCTAAGCTATGCTAAAAGTGGTACCGCCGGACCCGGAGTTCGGCTGAATGGATTCGAAAACGGTAAGACTCAACTGTTTAACTCTGGGGGAGTTGTAAAATGAGCCTGTTTCCATGTTCCATGAAGATATTTAGTAAATTTCCAACCGTAAATATATAAAACCTTTATTTGTGTAAGTGAATGCAGCAGAATCGTGAACATAAATGGACAACTTTAAAGGAGATTTTCTTAATGTTTAGATTTTTTTGCACCCTCAGATTTGTTGTATCTCAGCCAAATATTGTCCTATCCTAACAAACCATACATATATTTATGTATAATTTATCTAAATTTCAAGAAATTGACCCATGTGACTGGTTTTGTGGTCCAGGGTCACAAATGAGGTTTAAGAGCTTTTTGGAGGAGAAGATATAAACTAAATAGATTTAGAGCAACATGAGGGCGAATTAGTTAGTGCAGTTTTAATAAAAGTGCTGATCTAATAATCTTCATGTGTTTGTGAGGTGAGCGCTCACGTGAGCTAGAGGATATTCGTGCGCTGTGTGTGTTTGTATGTTGGTGTGAATGGAAGATTATTGAGTTCTGCTCATGATCTGGGTGTGTGAAACGGCACCAGGGTGTTCAGAGACGTTTGAGTGGCTCAAATACTGAACGCCAGATCACACCTACCCGAGAGAGAGAGAGAGAGAGAGAGAGAGAGAGAGAGAGAGAGAGGGACAGAGAGAGAGAGAGAGAGCCAGAGAGAGAGAGAGAGAGAGAGAGAGAGAGAGACAGAGAGAGAGAGAGCCAGAGAGAGAGAGAGAGAGAGAGAGAGAGAGAGAGATGGACATGGACATGAGAGAGAGAGAGAGAGAGAGAGAGAGAGAGAGAGAGAGATTGACATGGACATGAGAGAGAGAGAGAGAGAGAGGGAGAGAGAGAGAGAGAGAGAGAGAGAGAGATGGACATGAGAGAGAGAGAGAGAGAGACAGAGAGAGAGAGATACAGAGAGAGAGAGAGAGATGGACATGGACATGGACATGAGTGGACGTGAGAGAATCCTGCAGACACAACAGAAACCACAGTCTCAACACAACCAAAGCTGGAGAACATCACATCTGAGATCTCACGGACGGCGCTTCACTCTACGACGGTCCTGCACAGAGTTGGATCATGGGAATGTTTAGGACTTTTTGCCGAAGGAGTTGTAAGTCATTCGCTCCATGTTCATGTCGTGCTTTGATGTTGGAAGAGGCTTTTCTCTGCCACACGTGTTACATAACAGTGTTTTCCCAGCGAAGCCATAGAAGAACCATTCTGGGAACTGTTCAGTAAACACTTCTGAAGAACACCATCATTTTAATAACCTCTTTTTTCCCACTTTAAAGTTTCTTTTGTGCAATGGAATGCAGAAGTGTTCAGATGCCTTTGAAGAACCTTTATTTTTAAGTGCAAACAAGAGCTCAGTTTTGTAGGAAACATTCAAACTCATTTTCCCCATAATGAGTAACGGCAGTGCTGTGGCGCTGGGAAGCGCGGGAGTGGTTTGGGTCACTCCTCTTCTGGGCGCCACCCTGATCACCATGTGTGTTCTCGGCGTGACGGGTAACCTGTACACCCTTGCCATCATGCGGTCGGCTACGCTTCGGCGCGCCGGATCCTTATACGTCTTCATCCTCAATCTAGCGACGGCTGATCTACTCTATCTCGGCACCATCCCATTTGTCGTCTGCACGTATTTCGCCCACGATTGGTTCTTCGGGGAAATGGGCTGCCGGCTGCTATTGAGTCTGGATCTGCTCACAATGCACGCGAGTGTGTTTGTGTTGGTGGCGATGAGTTTGGAGCGCTACCGCGCCGTTGCCACGCCTTTCCGCGCACGACGGTCCACCACCCGCGGACACTGGCTAATGGCGTTGGGAATATGGGCTGCTGCGTTTGTGCTAACGCTCCCGATGATGGTGATGATCCGACTCCGAGAGGGACGTCCTGCAACAGCGGGGCTTGTTAAACGCATATGCTTCCCAACATGGACGCCCGAGGCCTTTAAGGCGTATCTCACCGCGCTCTTCGTCACTAGCATGCTCCTGCCCGGCCTGCTGATGGTCGGACTCTACGCGGGTCTCGCCCGCCGGTACTGGGCCGCTCAGGCCAACCTGACCCGCGGATCCTCGACATCCATCCGCCGGCGCAGACTGAAACACAAAGTGGTGGGAATGATCTTCTGCATTGTCTTGGCGTACTGGGCGTGTTTCCTGCCGTTCTGGGGCTGGCAGATGGCCAAGCTCTTCTCATCTGAGTCGCTCCGTTCGCTGTCGCCCGCCGCTCACACCTACGTCAACTTCTTCGTCACCTGCCTAACGTACGGAAACAGCTGCGTCAACCCGCTGCTTTACACGCTACTGACACGCAACTACCGTGACTACCTGGCCCAGAGAGGTCAGTCCTCGGGGTCGGCCGCAGGGACCAACGCGCTCCAGGATCAGATTGGATGACTTCTGTTGTGAGAGTGTAACGTGACTTTAGAAATCAGCGGATATCAGCTGTTTTTGTTCGTTCTATTTTTTACCCTCTTGATTACTAAAACGTTCAAAAGTAACAAAAATGTGTCATCTCTGCACGCAACAAAATTGCAAAACTATTGCTTACTGCAGAGCCAGATGACGTCCAGCTCACCCTCTCTGGACGTAATGGGTGGACCTAACCTACATCCAGAGAGGAGGAGTTTAACATCAAGCTCCACCCATTATGTCAAGAGAGGAGGAGTTTAACATCAAGCTCCACCATTACGTCAAGAGAGGAGGAGTTTAGCATCAAGCTCCACCATTACGTCAAGAGAGGAGGAGTTTAGCATCAAGCCCCACCCATTATGTCAAGAGAGGAGGAGTTTAACATCAAGCTCCACCCATTATGTCAAGAGAGGAGCTTGACGTCAACCTTCACCCATTACGTACAGAGAGGAGGAGTTTAACATTAAGCTCCACCCATTACGTCAAGAAAGGAGCTTGACGTCAACCTCCACCCATTACGTACAGAGAGGAGGAGTTTAACATCAACCTCCACCCATTACGTACAGAGAGGAGGAGTTTAACATCAAGCTCCACCCATTACGTCAAGAGAGGAGGAGCTTGACGTCAACCTCCACCCATTACGTACAGAGAGGAAGAGCTTGACATCAACCTCCACCATTACGTTCAGAGAGGAGTGCTTGATGTCAAACTTCACCCATTACATCCATAGAGGAGGAGCTTAACGTCAAGCTCCACCCATTACATCCAGAGAGGAGGAGCTCGACCTCAATCTCCAGCCATTGGCTCTGCAGTGAACACCCTCTCAAAATAATAGGTGTGTTCGACTTTAAGCGGCGCTGCACAGACCGATCCTTGTTTGATATTAAAGTACTGTGAGAGCGATTAGAGAGCAGACGCTCCGAACACACATATGGATTGTTTCCAACAGGTTTCTCAAACACTTCCTTCGTCTGTCATTGGTCAGTCAGAATGTGTGGATCATGTGATTGGTTGAGTCAGAAGTCGACGGGCTGCTCAAACAAACAGATCAATGTTTAGTATTTCACTCTTCAAGAAGAGTACCAATGGATTATAGTGACTTAATATTTATATTTGGGTCTTAATATTCATTCAATTCAATTCAGTTCACATTTATATGTATAGCACTTTTCACAATACTCACAATACTTTCAAAGCAGCTTTACAGAAAATGATTGAGTCCACATTACAATTTACAGTGATCTGTTGTCAGAAGAAACTGTCGAAGTTATGTATTTCAGAAATGTACATAATCACAGTTAGCTAAAAATCTATTCATTTAAACAATATAATAATTTAAGGCAGAAACAATGAGCACATTGAAGTAATGAATACTTGTTTGTTATCAAATGATTATGACATTTAGAAAAATGTAGCACTGGTGCGTGTTGATTCATGAATTAATATTTGCGGATGTTCGATTGGACACATCAACAGCAGAAGATATGGGATTTGGGAAGTGTTTCTCTTCCCTCTGATAAGCTGATAAGTCCCTATTTGCTGTCTTCACTACACATGATAATATGGTTAATGGTTAGAATTGTATTATTTGCATCTATGGTTGTTTATAACTGCTGTTTTGAACTGTGTGTGACCCGTCGGATCAGACCTGAGATCCATGTTTGCACCAGAGAAACGCTGCTCAATATAGTTTGAATCTGTATTGTAGCTGCAAGTTTTGAATATTAATTACACTGATGGACTGTCTTTATGGTGCTTGTTTTTATTTCTGTGTACCTGTGGGCTTTTAAGATTAATATAAAATAATTCATGCAATACTGTCTCCTCACAAGTTAAATTATTAAAATGTTTAAGCTAGCCTAAATAAAGTTCATTCACTCATGATCATTCAGACAACTGGCAAGTGAACTCTTAAATGGGTGTGTGTGTGTGTGTGTGTGTGTGTGTGTGTGTGTGTGTGTGTGTGTGCGTGTGGAATCTGTTTTCTGTCCGTCACATTCCTCAGCTCTTGCTTCAGATCTTTTCGAGTCTGTCTGTAAATTATCATGAGGATCCTGTTGCTCTGAACTAAACTCAATCATTTAACACAATGAAAAAATACAGTACATAAAGGGAAATGTTTCTTTCTGACAGACATGAAATCAGAGTGACAGTTTTCAGCTTTCTCATCTGATGAATCAACACTTCAGATTCTTTTCACAGGACATTTTTAATTTTCAGCTTATATATATATATATATATAGAGAGAGAGAGAGAGAGAGAGAGAGATGATTCTCCTACAAAGATAAAACTAATATAGTCAAATAAAAATTATTCAGACACTAGATATCATTTTTGATATATTTTCACTAGTGTGATCAGGACACTATAGTTCATTTATGTAAGTGAGGAGAGCAAAATAAAGTAAACTGTGACATATTATACCCAAATATTCTTCATTCAGTGACTACCAGTAAAACTTTGGGACCAATAATGATTGGGACACTTTGACCTGATCATGTTTTGCTGAAGTGTTTTGTCTTTAATTGCTAATGCTCTTTTTACACACAGACTGAACAAAATGAAGCATTGCTTGGTGATTGGTTGAGCTAAACTGGTATTATCTAATTGTGTAGTTAAATTTAACAGCTGACAGATATTCAACATAATTCATGTGTGAGACAGTCTAACAGAAGGACGGACAAAACCAGTCAAATATCCACTGAGTTCATAACTTCTGATCATAACTAAGGAGTTCTGCTCATATTTTATTACTATTTTCTAAAGTATAGCAAATAAACTGAGATAATGTGAGAAATGTTGAAGGTGTGTGAATAAAATTTGGTTTGACTCATTCATATATATACTGTATATATATAGTTTTATCATGATATCACACTGCTCAAACACAAAGAACACTCAGAGAAACAGTCCTTTCACATTCCGTCAGTGGATTTATTCGACACTTTCTTTGGTACATTCACTGAAGACAGAAGCTGGTGAAGAACATGAGGTCTGACACACTGAAGACCGGAGCGACAGAGGAGCGAGAGAGTCCTGCTCATTTGACCTTAATGCTGATGACCTTGACGTCTCCCTTCACGTGCACGTGTTTGAACACGTCGTCACCGAAGCGGTTCGGGAAGCTCATCATGGTGCCTTCTGGGAGTTTGATGTAGAAAGAGTCGTTGTTGAAGGTGATGCTCAGCTGTTGGGAGAGACACGGACACACGCTGAGATTTAACACGCTTTTCAACGTCACCATCATATTAAAGTGATGACCCCTGTAGTCAATAATGTTATCCCTTAAAACTCATCTAACTGTTGATCACCAAAAATTACATATTACAATTATGTATTATATACATAAGTTTTAGCCCTTAAAAAAAAATTCTTCATGTCTTAAAATATCTTGAATGTAACTCGACACTCTTGCCTCATTTAGTATACTGGTTCTATGAATATGCAAATGAGCCCCTCCTCCACTCACTCTCTCAGCTCAGAGATCCACTGGTTGACGATCACACGTTGATCTGATTGGTTACAAGGTAGTTTGTGACGTCAGAAACACCAGCGATTTCAAAGCGTGTTTTTGAGACTGTCTTTGGTTCACTGCAGTTTTAAGGAGAAAATACTCAGCAATGGTGTCGACTTATGAACTTACACATGGTTTGTCTTAAAGCGTATTAAACACACCACATAGACACATAAACTACATTAAAAGCTGGATTTTCACCACAGGGGGACTTTAAGTTATGAAAATGTTATTTCTGAATGTTGGAAATGTCCATTTTGGGAATGAATGGGTTAAAGTGCATTAGCTATTATAAGGCGTGTGATGGCAGCATTATTCATCCTCAAACCTCGGACCGGTGGGCGGTTTATTGCATGTATAGTTAAAGGGTAACTCTTTATGACTCATTGTGTCATGAGTTTCTGTAATCTGTGAACGGACTAAATCCAGGCACGTAGATACTGGAAACACTGCAGAACTGGTCAAAGAACACACAGATAAAGCTTTTAAAGGTTTGATCTACATCTATTTAGAGCCTCTTTACACTGAACAAAGCTTCATCTTAGCCAGTATTGGTGCATTTACACTGGAGTGTTGAACACTGAATGCATAGCCAACGTGAAATTTGTAGTTTATAGAAGAACAGACTTTTTAAAGGTGTTTTTAATCGGCTTTAAGACAAAGCATGTGTAAGTTCATAAGTCGACACCATTGCTGAGTATTTCCTCCTTAAAACTGCAGTGAACCAAAGACAGTCTCAAACACACGCTTTGAAATCGCTGGTGTTTCTGACGTCACAAACTACCTTGTAACCAATCAGATCAACGTGTGATCGTCAACCAGTGGATCTCTGAGCTGAGTGAGTGAGTGGAGGCGGGGCGTTACATTCAAGATATTTTAAGGCATGAAGAAATTTTTCAAGGAAAAAAATGCTGAAATATGTCATTTGGTGATCAAAGATGAGTTTTAAGGGATACAATTATAGACTACAGGGGAACTTTAAACGACAGAAATCCAGAAAGATGAAAGTAAAATGTCAAAAAAGGCCAGAAGAACACTGTGATTCTTAAATTAATTCTCAGGACAGCATCACTATTATTCTGGTCTCATCGCTGTAATTTTTTCCCCATCTAATTCAACTTAAAAACATACCGCCCTAAATTAAGTGTAATCGTACCTAGTTAAATCTTGTATAACTTTAAAACCTGGTTAAATTATTTTGATTAAAGTTAAAGTAATGGGAACACTTTTGTCATGACCTATTGATCATGAGTGGTTTGAGATGTGTCAGAGGTCAGAGGTCACTCACCTTGAACTCTTCGCCCTGCTGAAAGGGGAAGCACTGCTCACGGTGCTCGGATCCCCATCCGCCCTGTTTGGAGTTGCACACGATGGTGTTGTTGTCGCCCCGGGCGTGGAAACGAGGGTTGAAGTGAAGGGCGATTGCATCTGAGTCGTGACCGATGTTGATCGAGAACCTGAGGACATAGAGACACATTAGAGGACACCTTTATGACCTCTTTATGACGTCGTCTTCTGTCGTTATCATAGACTGTAAAAGATTTGTAATGTGTGTGACGTCACTCGTAGTGTTTCTGAAGAGCATTTCTGAAGCCCAAAGTGGGCGGAGCCGGCCATCGCCATCTTGGCAGCGTCACTCCCGGATAAACGTAAATGTGCAGCGAGGCGGATTAGCTGAGGTGACGTGATGCTAACAGACAAACGGCTAGTAGTGACATCAGCGGCAATCCACCTGTCACTCAAGTTATGCAGAAATTTAAGGCTTAATATAATTTAAACGGATGAGTTATACAAATATTCACCCCCTCACAGTCGAAGGGCAAAATTATCTATATAGACCAAAACCACTTTTTGCACCAGACTGTAAACATGTGTTTTTCTGCTGTAAAGTTGGGCATTTTAACATGAGGGTTTATGGGATTGAGTCTCTTCTGCAGCCGGTCTCTAGTGGCCAGTCGATGAACTGCAGTTTAAGTCTCTCAGTGTTGGATTCAAGAGAGAGACCGGACGGTTGCCGCTTGGTCTATATGCACAGCTTACAAAAATAAGTTCTAAAAACATTCTGCTGACGTTTCCATCAAGTTATTTCTGAATGTTTCTTCTCTGAAAACGTCCAGTTTTTAAAAGGTTGTTTCTTTTTTAAATATGAATGTGAACATTCCATTGTATCATTCTTCAAACATTACGGGAACGTTACTTTTGAATGTTCTCTGAACGTTACATTTAAAAAAACGTTACATGAACATCCAACTGAAATTCCATGAATGATGTATAAATGATGTTTTGAGACCATTATTAAAGAGCAGATAACCTTGAATGAATGTTTTATTAACATTCACGGTTATGGCACGTACCCATCACAGCCCGGTTTGATCTTCCCAGAGACCTTCATCTCCATCCCGGCCTTAAAGCTCATGTCATTTATGGTGAACACCTGTTAGATACGGAGGAAAACAGTTTGAGTTTGTTTTCAGTCTTTGCTTTTTCCCTGCCTGTCAGTTTCAGGAAACACTTTATTTTACAGTGTCCTTGATACATGTTACATAGTAATAACAGTAAATTATGCATAATTACATGCAACTAACCCTCAACCAAACCCTAACCCTATAGTAAGTTTTACTTGACTAGTTTTACTTGATCTTAGTGCTGCGTTCGATACTATAGATCACACAATACTCTTAGATCGACTACAAAATTATACTGGTGTTCAAGGACAAGCACTAAGCTGGTTCAAATCATACCTATCTGACCGCTACCATTTTGTCTATTTAAATGGAGAAAAATCGATCATAACTCCAGTAAACTATGGAGTGCCGCAGGGATCTGTGTTAGGCCCTCCGTTATTTTCAATATATATGATGCCACTTGGAAATATTATAAGGAAACATGGAATTAGTTTCCATTGTTATGCTGATGACACTCAAATATATATTTCATCACGGCCGGATGAAAACGCTAAATTTTCCAAATTGACAGAGTGTGTTAAAGATATAAAAGATTGGATGACGCGTAATTTTCTTTTATTAAATCCAGACAAGACAGAGGTAATACTTATCGGTTCAAAAAACCGCCAAAAAAACCTCGCACAATACAACTTTAACATCATAGGATGTCCTGTTACTTTATCCTCTACAGTAAAAGACCTGGGTGTTATACTCGATTGCAACCTGTCTTTTGAAAATCATATTTCATATGTTACAAAAACAGCCTTTTTCCACCTTAGAAACATTGCTAAGCTACGTAATATGCTATCAGTTTCTGATGCAGAAAAGTTAGTTCATGCATTCATGACCTCGAGACTGGATTACTGTAATGCTTTATTAGCTGGTTGTCCTGCATCCTCAATAAACAAGCTACAGTTAGTCCAAAATGCCGCCGCTAGAGTTCTTACGAGATCAAGAAAATATGATCATATAACACCGATTTTATCATCACTGCATTGGTTACCTATAAAGTTCCGTATTAATTACAAGGTATTGCTACTGACTTATAAAGCCCTAAACGGCTTAGCTCCAGTCTATTTAACGGATCTTCTATCGCCCTATAATCCATCGCGCTCTTTAAGATCACTAAATTCAAGGCTTTTGGTCATACCTAGGATATCCAGAACCACCAAAGGAGGGAGAGCATTTTCACATTTGGCTCCAAAACTCTGGAATAGTCTTCCTGATACTGTTTGTTGCTCAGACTCGCTCTCCCGCATTCATATAATCCTACAGTTCAAACTACAATCCGGCCTCTAGCTCATAAATGCCAGAGGAGAACTGGCCCCCGACTGAGCCTGGGTTCTCCCAAGGTTTTTTTTTCTCCATTAAGGCACCTGATGGAGTTTTAGGACACCATTAGGTCACTTGATGGAGTTTTTCGGTTCCTTGCCACTGTTGCCTTTGGCTTGCTCAGTTGGGGATATTTTGGGGATATTTAATTTAATTTTATCAATCAATAAATTCCTCTTGAAACAAACTTTGTTGTATTATTTTAATTTAATACTGTGAAGCTGCTTTGATACAATCTGTATTGTGAAAAGCGCTATACAAATAAACTTGACTTGACTTGACTTATAGTAAGTACATGTAGTTAATTATTATTACTCAGTATTTAAATATATAATAACACCTTAAAATGAAGTGTAACTCAGTTTCATTATTAGTTGCCTTGGTTACTGATTTGACTTGTCATTCTGTTCATCTGTGTTGCAGTGTTTGTTTCTTGTGTTTAAAGTCCTCGTGTTTTATTTTAGTTTGAGTGTCTCATGGTCTCTGCCTGGATTCTACTGAGTTTCATGTTGTGATCATTTATTAAAGACTTTTTGAATCATATCATCTTCATTGCAGTGTGATCAACTACAGATCGAGACGCTTATATAACGCAACATGGACACAGTTGTGAGAGGATCCCACAGTTTTCTAGTGTCTTCACAGCGATGATGGATCTGTTAAATTACTGTTTAACCTGTGATTCCTGAAGCTGTCGATAAGAGGAACGGTTGTTTGACTGTTATCTGAGCGCCCAAACCCAACGTTAATGATAAACCTCGGATAATAAAGTCATAAAGACACAAACAGGAAGATATTGAGCAAACATTTGATCTAACACACCTTAGTGCTTAGAGACGACATACAGACCCAGAATGACACAATTAACACTGATAATCAAGGCAAACGAGAAAGAAACTCAAGCATCAAATAGCTCTGATTTGCACCACATTTTGGTCCATATATTACCCAAGTTTGGGTCAAAAATGGACAAACCCAACCATTGGGTTACATTTTTTAATAAATTTTTAACCCAACGGTTGGATTCATCCATATTTGACCCAAATTTGGGTTAAAACAACCCTGCAAGTGTATATTGATGGCTTTCTGATAAATGTTATATTGCAGAATGAGTGTGTGTGTTAGTCTCATAATCTGTGTAACGTTTCTCTTTGATAGTGAAGTTTGAATGCTGCAGAACCCCTTGAAACCCACTGAGGGGCCGTTTACACGACACCGTTTTAAACAAAAAAAAACTAAACGTTTTATGCGTTTCGTCCGTTTATTTACACAACAACAGCGCTTTGGGTGTCTGAAAACGCAAACTTTTGAAAACGTGTTTCAAAGTGCAAGTTTTAAAAAATGATCTCTGTGTAAACAACAAAAATGTGAATCTGTGAAAACGCTGACGTCATGCTCATGCGTATTACGTGTTCAGTCTATAGTGTTTCATCGCCATCTACTGGCCTGGCAGCAGAATACAGCGGTTTTAGTCGTTTTCGCGGATCCGTGTGAATGGGGATCGTTTTGATAAAGGTGTCTGTAGGCGGAACACTCGAAGGAAAAACTTCTCCGCTTTAAGCATATCGCTGTCGTGTAAACGTACCCTGAATGTCCACACAACAGCAAGTCACTCAGTGTATCTGTATCTGTCTGTCTGACATTCACACACCTGTCTGTCTACCTGAACCCTCACACACCTGTCTGTCTACCTGAACCCTCACACACCTGTCTGTGCCCTCACACACCTGTCTATCTACCTGAGCCCTCACACACCTGTCTATCTGTCTGTGGCCTCACACACCTGTCTGTCTACCTGAGCCCTCACACACCTGTCTGTCTGTCTGTGGCCTCACACACCTGTCTATCAACCTGAGCCCTCACACACCTGTCTATCTGTCTGTGGCCTCACACACCTGTCTGTCTACCTGAGCCCTGACACACCTGTCTATCTACCTGAGCCCTCACACACCTGTCTGTCTGTCTGTGGCCTCACACACCTGTCTGTCTGTCTGTGCCCTCACACACCTGTCTGTCTACCTGAGCCCTCACACACCTGTCTATCTGACATTCACACAAACTCTTTGATCACTCAAAACTTCATTCAGTCATTTGTAGGAACTCATCAGTGGCAGATTCAGCTGTAGAGTTTACTTTATTTATATTACAATATTTTGCAGCCATTTTTGTTTGTCTGGAAATCATTGTTTATATTGTTTTAGGTTAATTAGTAATTATTAGCATGACATATTAAATCTTGCCAAAATCTGGATTATTTCATGTTAATTTCCTCATGAAGTCACTTCGTTTCATTTTGCAATCACAGTGTTGCAGTTTACAGTGAGATTTCACCAGAGGAAATCATCAGTTCATGCTGTTGATTCAACGGCTCAGAGTCAGAGCACCTATGAGACTCTAATCTAATATACTCTAATATAATCTAATCTAATATACTCTAATATAATCTAATATACTCTAATATAATCTAATATAATATACTCTAATATAATCTAATATAATATACTCTAATATAATCTAATATAATATACTCTAATATAATCTAATATAATATACTCTAATATAATATAATATAATATAATATAATATAATATAATATAATATAATATAATATAATATAATATAATATAAAGTGACTTACCATCTTGTTGTTTGGTGGTGGAGCTGCAGCGGTGTGTCTCGTTCACCTGTTGCTCCTCATTATAAACCCAGGAGGCGGAGCTCAAGAACCCTGTCCAATAGGAAGAGAGCAGAGCGAGGAGACTGAACCAATCACACTCAACTGACTCAATCAATATGACTGTTATCTTTGAGATTCCCTCATGAATAGACTCTTGATTCAGTATCTGACCCAGAGCGGCATGATAACATCACATATTACTGTCCACATATCGCTAATAATATAGAACATGTTAGGAATGCTTTTGTGGGAACTGACACTAACATAGTAGTTTACTTGATAAACTCTAGCTCTAATTATTACTGAGCTTTTTTATTCAAGGAACATTATCGTTATACATTTGTTCAATTGCAAAAAAATAATAACAAAAAATATATATGTTTGGGTAATCCGTAAATAAAGGAAAAATAACTACAAAATCAAATAAATACTTATTTAGAAACGTATCTGTCCGTCACAGTTGGTTGCAATGCAGATATCGAGTAGATTAACAGTCTTTAGTCTCATAATTCTCAGGAGAACAGATAAACAACCAACATTACACAAATTCAAGTCTTAAATAACAAGGAGAAGTAATGAGATAAGAGAACAGGTGAACATAATGATAATCATGGAAAACTGGATCAAATGACAGGCATAGGGAAGACCGAAGCTAAACACAATGAAAACTCAAACAACTTACTTTTCATAGAGTCTCTAATGTGCAGTTTCACTTCAGTCAACAAAACCATAACGTCTGAGTTCTTATTAGTATACTTTGATCAAACATATACGCAAATGAATAAAAACATTTGTCATCATCTTCAGAACAATCAATGAAGCCAAAAAGTACATTTTGCCATAAAAGTGTGATACATTTCTGTAATTAAACCACAGTATACACTAGTTTTAATATGTAATTTGAATCCATATTTTAACGCTTTATAAGTTGCATAATTAAAATTAAAATGTATCACAGAAATGATTAGATATGTTTAACATGTTCAAGCAAAAACTGTGGCAAAATTGTAATTTAAATGTTATTTTTTCTTAATTGCATTTACACTCACAGTTAAGACACTTGCGATTGCATTTCCATTAAGTGACACGCAATAAATGTAGCAAAATTCAATGTGCAATTTGAAAATGCATTCTGAGCCGATCACGTGCCTGTCCCGCCCTGTCAATCACTGCGTGAAGTTGGCCCCGCCCCCAACCCAATGCAAAACGTCGGCAAACTAGTCCACATTCACCCAAAATAGAGTAGACTCATATGTTTGTTTGCGCGCGATAAACGTTTATTTTGTGCTGCTTCGGTTTCTTAAATATTAAAATAATATTTATTGGTCATTCTGAGGTCACTCAGCCCCCCTACCTGCTCCACATTCACCCAAAATAGTCTCGTTTGTTTGTGCCGGTTAAAGTTTCGTGTGCTGCTTCGTTGTTTAAAATATTAGACACTGAATCGACCTTCTCCACATTCACCCAAAAAATGCTAGGTCGATGAATTTGACCCGTCTGATTCCGTGACCATGTAACGTTACATATGTATTAATACCTTATCAATATTGTAGTGGTAAAAACAAGTCTCCTATTTTTAATCCTTGTTTCTTGTCCACTGTGGGAGATGCTGATGCTATGTTTCTGACGCGTACCATAAATAGATCCAGAGAGGCGTGTTGATGTTTCAAACAAATAACTGAAGTTTATTAAATCAAAAATAAAGATGCATTGTAACATAAAACAAAACAAACAACTTTTAGGCCGCTTGCACGTTTGTTGCACCATGCCACCCTAGCTCCAAGTGTACGGTCAAAAGACTGTGTGCTCTTGCACCAGCGCCCCCTTCCTGTCAGGGGTGGCCTATCCTTTATGCAACTTTTCACCTCTCACCTATAGAGGGCGCACACTCAGAGAAATAAACAATTAACAATAAATAACAAACTGATATTTAAATGAACAAATTTATACAAATTAAATAAGGTGGTAAGTATGGCTCCTACACCCGGCCCCTAATTGAGCGTTTAAGCATCAATTACAATACATTAAATGTAAATGGAGCCAAATGGAGTCTATACAAGAAAAATTAATACTCATTCTTTAATTGTTCCACAGTCGTCACCTCTATGGCCCAGATCTAACCCTCTGCATCTTCCAATAGTAGGCAAAGTTTGGTAATAGGTCTTTCTAAGAAACCAGTCTTCGTCTTAAGTTTAACAGCTCTTATGAGTCCTTTGGAATCAGGAAAAACTTCTGTTACTCTTCCAATAGGCCACGATCCACGAGGTGCTGAACTGTCCACGACTAAAACAATATCTCCTTTCTGCAGTCCTCTTTTTGCAGTTAACCATTTCTGTCGTTCCTGTAGTAATGGTAAGTATTCTTGTGACCACCTCTTCCAAAACAGGTCTGCTAAATACTGTACTTGCCTCCACCGACGTCTGTTGTATACGTCTGACCTTTGAAACAATCCAGGTGGCAATGTAGGGCTAGACTTTAACAGAAGAATGTGATTTGGTGTCAAAGGTTCCAGATCATGATGGTCATCAGACAATGTGGTAATGGGACGACTATTCAAAATTGCTTCGATCTCACAAAAGAGTGTTTGTAGTCCATCATCGAGGGTGTGTTGTTGTAAAATAGAGCAGAAGATCTGCCTCACCATTCGAATGAGCCTCTCCCATACTCCCCCATGATGTGAGGCTGCTGGAGGATTAAACATCCAGTGAATTCCTTTCTGGAGCATTGCCTTCTGGATTGTACTTTTGTTCCATTCTGAAAGTGAATTCTGTAACTCTCTTTTTGCACCCACCAGGTTAGTCCCGTTATCAGATCGAATATGCATTACTTGGCCTCTTCTGGCTATGAATCTTCTTAAAGCATCAATGCAGGAATCTGTGTTCAGTGAGTGAGCCATTTCTAGGTGAACTGCCCTGCTTGTCATGCAAGTGAAAATAACCCCATATCTTTTTACCTGACTTCTTCCTCTTTTTGTCATAAAAGGTCCAAAGTAGTCAACGCCAACATTGCTGAAAGGTGGGAGATCAGCTTGTAGTCTTTCCTTTGGCAAATCTGCCATCTTTTGCTCTCCAATCTTTCCTCTTACACGCTTGCACACAACACATTTAGAAAGAACTTTACGGGCTGCAGAATTGGCATTTATAATCCAATATTTCTTTCTCAGGTGTGAGAGAACATGGTTTCTGCCAGCATGTCCGAGCTGTTCGTGTATGTGTTGAAGGATAAGTGTGGAGATGTGAATATCTTTTGGAAGTATTATTGGTCGCTTGGTCTCCTCAGGCATTGCAGACTTGTCCAACCTTCCTCCAACCCTCAAAACTCCATCATCCATCACTGGATCTAGCTTGTATAGGCTGCTGAATCTTTTCAAGCGCTTTCCAACAAGTGATGTCTTTTTAATTCTTGACATTTCCTCTGAATACCTTTGTTTCTGGCAAAACTCAACAATGGACTTTTCTGCTTTACAGAGATCATCCAAGCATATGGATTGTCCACAAAGTGATGTCTTGAATGCTTTAATTTCATTACATACCTTGTTTTGGCTCTGAATGTCCTTATTCACGCAGGTTGCCTGTATTTCTTTTCTTTTTGCAGTAAGCAAGCGAAGGATATTCTTGAACTTCAAGAACCACCCTACTGCCAACTTTAGCTTTGTCCAACTTGAGAAATAGTTAAGCAGTTGGCTGGTAGGATTTTCCTTTCCTTTGATGACAGTACTATAAACAGTGGTGCTCCTTTTAACTTCAAGATCATCGAGTGAGAGCGATATGGAAATGGATCCCAGGGACTCTTTAGGCCATTCCTCTTCTTTCTTCCATAGAAAGTCTGGTCCATGGATCCACTCTTTGCACTTCACCAATGTGCCAGCACTCACCCCTCTTGATGCTAGGTCAGCTTTGTCCTGATGAATTTCCACTGTTTAACATCTGTGTTTTCTCTAATAACAGAGATCCTATTTGCTACAAATGTGCGGAATCTTGCATTCTCATTTGCAACGTATTTCAGCACTGACTGACTATCAGTCCAAAATTTTGAGCTTTTGAGATCGAGCTCCAAAGCTTTTCTTACCATAATGTCCACTCTGACTGCTAGCACTGCAGCTGTAAGTTCTAGACGTGGAATTGTGACGTGCTTAAGTGGGGCCACTCTGGCTTTTCCCAACATGAAAGACACATGTACAGTGTTCATATCATCAGTCAGTCTCAAGTAACTCACTATGCCGTATCCTTGTTCACTAGCATCAGAGAAATGATGCAGCTCTGCTTGCTTCAGCATTCCAAAACCAGTTGGCTTTACACAGCGTGCCACTCTGAAATCTTCTATCTCGTCAAGATCCTTTATCCACTTTGTCCACTTATCCACTGCAGCCTGTGGTATTTCCTCATCCCAACCACATTTACTCCTACAGAGGTCTTGGATAAGCAATTTGGCAGGTAGAGTAAAGGGACTCAAAAATCCAAGTGGATCATAGATGGAGCTCACAACTGATAGTAGGTTTCTCCGGGTGTGGGATTTGCACTTGACAGTGATATTGAACTTAAACACATCATTCTCCACGCACCACAACAATCCAAGAGCTCTTTCAGTGGGAAGCTTTTCCCTATCGAGATCCAATTCCCTTACATTCTGAGCTCTGTCTTCTTTTGGAATATGTGCAAGAACAGTGCGACTGTTACTCATCCATTTTGTGAGGTGGAATCCTCCTGTTTGACAGAGAGATGTTAGGTCTTTCACCAATTCTACTGCTTCATGCTCTGTTGGAAGGGACTTCAAGCAATCATCTACATAGAAGTTGTTCTCAACAGTGTTTATCACCTCAGTTTGAAAACAGTCTTTGTTGTCTTTGGCTGTTTGCCTCAGAGCAAAGTTTGCACAGCTGGGGGATGAGACTGCCCCAAATAGATGTACCATCATTCGATGTTCCACAGCAGGCATGCTAACATCACCACTTGGCCACCAGAGGAATCGCAAGAAGTCAACATCTGATCTTGACACTCTGACCTGATGGAACATTGCTTTGATATCTGTCATAACTGCTACAGGTTCTTGGCGAAATCTGGTCAAAACATCAAAAAGTGTGCTGGTCAAATCAGGACCCTGAAGAAGTTCTAAGTTGAGGGATTTACCTTGAAAAGTAGCAGCACAGTCAAAGACCACCCTTATGGTCTGTTTTTGGGGATGATATACACCATGATGTGGGATGTACCACAATTGACCATCTGATCTTTTCAGCTCTTGTTGCGGCACCACTTCAGCATAGCCCTTATTTATGACTTCTGTAAGAAATTCAGTATAGTCGGTTTTGAATTTTTCATTCCTCTTGAACTTTCTTTTCAAACTTTGAAGTCGCTGTTCTGCCACTTGGTAATTGTTAGGCAACACTCTGTCGTCTTTGCGAAAAGGTAGATCAAGAGTGTAATGTCCATTTTTCAACTTTATTGACTCTTCTGCAATCTTGATGAATCTTTTGTCTTCTATAGACATTTCAGCCTTCTCTTCATTTGACCTCTCATTAAAATCATGGTTGTATTGTTGCATCAACATTTCCTCCAAGTTTGAGACAGAAATTCTGTTAACAACAACACCATCACAGCTGTTTCTGTTTGCTGTGTTTTTGCCTTGTAAAGGACCATTAATAACCCATCCTAGTAGGGTCTTAACTGCATAAGGCCCATCCCCTTGGCTATTAAGGATTTCCCAAGGTTCAATGGCTTTGGGAGCATTGCTTCCAATCAACAACTCCACCTTGGCTGGAATCCTAGGAAACTGTACCTGACTCAGGTATGGCCATTTAGATAGTTCTTCCTTTGTGGGAATGTTACAGGTGTCAACAGGCATGATCTTTTGGGTGTAGACTTCTGGCAGGTGGATGAAGTTACTTTCTTCCAGCGAAGAAACTTCCAACCCACTGACAATGTAAGAGGGCACAGACTTATCCTGGCTCATTGTTCGAAGAAGAATATTGGTCTTTCTTCCAGTAATGTTGAGTTTCCTCATAAGATCCTCTGTGCAGAAGCTTGCCGAGCTACCAGGATCAAGAAAGGCATATGTGTGCAGAATTTTACTTCCTTTTGAACTTTTAACCTGTACTGGTACAATCGACAACAAACATTCTGTATAAATCTGCATGTTTCTGACTCCAGCATGCTTACCATCTTGAAGAGAGACCTGTGTGCTACTCACAGGTGTTTTCTTAAGTTGTTTAGAAGATTCCAACGCTTTAATGTGTAACACAGTTGGATGCTGTTTGTTGCATATGGTGCAGTAAAGATGCTGTGTGCAGTCTTTACTCAGATGTCCTCCTTTGATTAAACACCCAAAACAGATTCCATTCTGTCTAATAAAGTTGATCTTTTCCCTGTGTGGCTGCTTTTCAAACTGCAAGCATGACATCAAATCATGTTCATTGTTACAGAAGAGACATGATATTGGCTGGGAATCCTTAGATGCGGTCTGTGGTGAGTTCACATGCACATTAGTAGCAAAACTGCCTTTGGATTTGGGTTTCAATACTTTGGGCTTTCCTTTACTTGGGCTTGGGTCTTGCAGATCACCAAATATTGGGTCTGAGACAATGTTAGCTTGTTTTTCAATGAAGCTGACGAGATCTGCCATCTTTACCTTGGTCCTCCTCTGTTCTTGCAACTCAAATGCCTTTGTGCGCCACCTCTCTCTGAGCTTGTATGGGAGTTTAAAAGCAATACTCCTCATATTGGAGACCGTGTCCAGCTCTTCCATGAACTCCAAGTCTTCCATACTATTACAGCAGCTTCTAAGAAACAATGCGAAGGCCTGTAAAGCCTTTGGATCTTCTGGTTTGATTGAAGGCCAGGAGAGTGCTTTCTCGAAGCACATGAAATCCTATATGCATTACCAAAGTGTTCTTTCAATAGCTGCTTTGCCTTTTGGTAACCTTGGTTCGATGACATGTGTTGGCAACTTCTTACCAGCTCTTGTGGTAGCCCTCTTGTGTACTGAATGAGAAAGTGCAGCCTGTCTGCATTATCATCCGTCTTAGTTTCAATGATGTGCTCAAAAGAATGAAGGAATGACCTGTACTGCAGAATATCTCCACTAAACATAGGAATTTCCCCTCTTGGTAAGGTGGAAAGAAGTTGTTGTTTTACAAGCATGTCTGTCAAGTTGTTTTGTTTTTGAAGAATTCTAGCAAGGTCAGGCCCTTGAATGACATTAGGAGATGGTTCTTTACTTTCTTGAGGTCTTGCTTGAGCTGTATGAGAGATTTGTGCAGGGGATTTGGAGTCAGTGTTCACAGTGGTGGATTGTTGAATTGCATTGATATTCTGAGGATAAGAATGTCTTGCAGTCTGAGTTGGGAAAATTTCTTTTGGGCGCACATCTTGTGCGTTTGTTGCACTGGAGAGGTTTTTATCCAGCATCTCTTTACAATACACATTCATGGCATCTTCTTCGACAACATTTCCATTGGTTATTGAGGTCTCAGCATTTTTGAGATACTCAATTTTTGCTGTGTTAGCAGCAATTTCAGCTTGAACTTCCCACACCTCCTTCATCTTTCTAAGTTCCTCCTCTTTCTTCTCTATAGCATGTTTTCGCTGCAGCGCATTGGCTTTGGCAAGTAAAGCTGCCCTCTCTGCCTCTGCACAGATACGCACGGAGGCTGATGTTGACACACTTGATCTGCTTGAATGTGATCTGCTAGATCTGCCAGATCTACTGCTACGCACAGATGAAACAACTGAAGTGTTATCTTCATCATCATTTAGCTGGTCATTCACTTTTAGAGCAGAAGAAACTTGAGTACTAGTTTGAGAGTCAGGTTCTTGAATAGTAGACATCCAATTCTCAACAGTAGAAACAAACATATCAACTTGTTTCATTCTTGGTTCATACCATGTTTTCAGGTCTTCAACTTTATCCTCTTCACTCAACACTTGTACATATGATTCTTGAAGAGACTTGAATTCATCAAACATTTCATTGAACTTCATCATGTTTCCCTTTACTTCTTCAAGATATTCAGCATCAGTCATCAAAGAGTTAACAATATTCATTCGTCTTGTGAGGTGTGCCATCTTGCCTGCTCTAGAGGCTTTCAAACGAGCAGCAACCTCATTCAAGTCTTTTTGAGCTGAGTTTGGGAATTGTTCTAGATAAGACTCGTCCATTTTTCCAACAAGCAAATGTCCTCTTTCCAACGACACAAACTTTTCAAATTTCCTTTGATTTCCTCTTTAAAATGGCATGCATCAAGACCTTTGAACTCTTTCATCAAATTAATCCTTTCATCCACAGTTTGCAGAATCAAACTTTAAAGTCTTTCCCATAACATTCAATTTTAACTCAGCACATTGTTTCCGCAAACACATACCTCTTTGAGATGTTTCCTTTGTTCTCTGCAACCAATGCCATGCGGTCTTCAGACAGTCCACCCACTACGTTCAAGTTTAAGGATACTCTTTCCCAAACATATTCCATTTTCACAAGTCCATTTTCAAAGCAAGTCTTTTGACATGTTGTAGTGGTAAAACAAGTCTCCTATTTTTAATCCTTGTTTCTTGTCCACTGTGGGAGATGCTGATGCTATGTTTCTGACGCGTACCATAAATAGATCCAGAGAGGCGTGTTGATGTTTCAAACAAATAACTGAAGTTTATTAAATCAAAAATAAAGATGCATTGTAACATAAAACAAAACAAACAACTTTTAGGCCGCTTGCACGTTTGTTGCACCATGCCACCCTAGCTCCAAGTGTACGGTCAAAAGACTGTATGCTCTTGCACCAGCTTCCTGTCAGGGGTGGCCTATCCTTTATGCAACTTTTCACCTCTCACCTATAGAGGGCGCACACTTAATAAGGTGGTAAGTATGGCTCCTACAAATATGCTTTATAGAATGGAAAGGGACTCGCATGTCTGCCTCATATTTTATGATTATACAGCTGAATAAACAGAGATGGTCACACATCACATTCGTCACTTTATTGAACATTACAGTCAGTTATAAATAAATAAAGAGCGGTCACATTTTTCGGTAGCTATTAATACCGAATACCAACGGAGCTTATGTGATCTTAGAGTAATAGGCCTATGCATTTGTAAGGAAAAACTATAGGATCTCCAACATTATTGGGTATTACAGTTAATAGTAGGCTAATAATAAAGATAAGCATGTATCAGACAATGATAATATTTTATACAAAACAAAACCATCAACACAGTCCAGCATCAGACAACAGCCGCTCAGCATAATGTTGACATGGGTGTCGAACGCTTGATAGGCAGAACATTCTCCCAGACCCAGACGGTCCAACATCGTAGCCTACTGGTTCTATCACCTGCAGGCACGTAATAATCTTCGGAAACACTACCATTTCTCTGTCCACGCTCCACTTCATCTGCTAGTGAATGTAACGCTCGTATCAGCTCTGCCACTGCCGTGTTTCCTTCCAACACCTCAAAATACGCACCATAGCGTATGTTTACCTGTTGCCCCGCCTTCACGCAGTGATTGACAGGGCGGGACGGGCACGTGATCGGCTCAGAATGCATTTTCAAATTGCACATTGAATTTTGCTACATTCATTGCGTGTCACTTAATGGAAATGCAATCGCAAGTGTCTTAACTGTGAGTGTAAATGCAATTAAGAAAAAAATAACATTTAAATTACAATTTTGCCACAGTTTTTGCTTGATAAACATATCTAATCATTTCTGTAATACATTTTAATTTAAATTTTGCAACTTATAAAGCGTTAAAAATATGTATTCAATGTACATACTAAAACTAGTGTATGAAATGGCAAATGTAAATTTTATAATTGAATTTTCATTTTCATTTTGCACCAAACGTTGCACAAATGTATGGGAAAATTAAAATTGAAATACAGAAATGCATTGCCATTTTGCATATTACATTTCAAATTGAATATTCCTACCCATAAGCTTCCATAGGTTTGTCCCCTCGAGGATGTTCAGTCCATGTTTCTACATGAGTGTGTTTCTCACGGTCAGTCCTGGTCATTCAGCTGGACGTAATGAAATCTTTCACCCTCTGATCGACACACTGAACACGCCTGATGTCTGGATATGAGGGGAACGAATCTCATCTGTGATCAGAAACATCTCTCATCACGGACTTCATCTGCAGACTCTCTGTGTTCATCTGAATGTTCACAGACAGGTGAGTCATTCTATAATTAGGGGTACATGTCAGGTCCATGGACTCTATTATCATTTTTTTTTTAAATCATGAACATTTCACTTCAATCAATGATCACTTTTATATCAAGGGACATTTCTAATTCATTTAATACAAAAATCCAACAGATACCCATCTTTTATCTTGCAAAAATAGCATATTCTATACTGGAAGTTGCTGTTTTTGTGCTGTCCGATTTGGTAAATATGAGGTTTTGCTCTTCAGATTAGCTCTAGAATGCATGTTTCTGTATATATTTCTTATAAATATTGTCCAAAATAATCATTAACTTGTGAGAAAGGTGTTTAAAAAAATATTTTGCTCATGCATCTACATTAAATCACCCATTTTGTGTATGTCAGAGAAATCAGTGTCAACTGTGTTACTCCCTATAAAACCCCCTATAAATCAGCAATGATTTGTTCCAAAGTCACATGTCCAACATCACTGTGATGCAATTCCTTTTTTGGAGGGAAATGTGAAGACAGTGTGGTAAGTCATAACTTCTCCTCTTCAATATATTATCTATATTATTGTCTGCGCATAGAATAGATTCATTGACCGTCAACTGTGTTATCAACATGTTCTGGTGAACTTGCGTCACATGTTATATTTATAAATGTGTAGAGAAAGAATATAAAAACATAAGTTAATCAAGGTCATCTACTAACTAGTCCAAGGCCAGCATTTTGCACAAGGCCCTAAAATGGCCGAAATGTCAACCGTGTTACCCGTCAACTGTGTTACCTATCAACTGACAATGTTGACAATTCAGTTTCAATTTATGCTCACACTACATTATATGGAAATTACATTTACATTACACAAAATTACAAATTGCCTAAAACCATGATTTGCATTACAATGGATAAACTTAACTGATCTCATCACGGCCACACTTTCTATGAACTCAGTATCCATAACATAATATATTCACATTTGTCAAGGGTTATAAACCATTCAGAATTACTCATGATTGACTTAAACCTACATTTGTTGAATAAAAAGAAAGTTATCATCTTAAAGGAAGTTTTCTCTTTTCCTTCTAATGTGTCCTGTCAACGGTGTTACTTCTGTCAACTGTGTTACTTTCACTGTCAACTGTGTTAAGTGTGGTTTTTATGTCATAAATCTTTTAAATGTGAACTAAACCGTCAGAAAACTAGATAGGGATATCTCTGGAAATGGAAATCTTGGGTAAGGATGATGAATAATACTAAATTCAGCATACTGTGAATTTATGTTGAAGAAAAGTTTCATCCTTCATGACATCATCCCACAACGACCATTATGAAGCCCCCAATTCATATTTACAAATCAGTTAGACAGATAACCTCAAAAACTCTAGTGAATAGACTAAAAAACTTTCAAACAAATGTGTTATCAAACATGTGTTACTTCATTCATGTTTCATTTGACACAGCATTTGTCCGTAACACAGTTGACAAAATAATGAATCAAATGTTAATTTTCATTAACATATTTTTAAAAATTCATTAGAGCTTAAGCTTGCCAAATAACTAATTTAGCACATTAAGGGCATATATTATTTAACCACCTAGTTTATTGCTCAAAAAAGAATACTGATTTCCTGACTTTTTGGCTGACATGAAATGTACCCCTAAATATAGAATGACCCAGGTACGTGCGAGGAGAATCATACTCATAATTTGTATGTACTGTGTCTATAAGACACGACCACTTGATTTGTGTGTTTATGGAAGCTTGTTAATTAGGCCATATTGTGCCTCTTCTCAAAGTCTTGATGTTGTTCAGGCTCTACTAGAACAGGTTTTCCTGCTTGAATGTTGATTATTTTCCTCATATTCTCCATTGTTGCGGCTCCTCTCTTCCCAGTCTGTCAGTAACGCTCAAGCGGGAAGGAAGTCGACCGGAAGTTGAAGCCGGCCGCGTGCCACCATCTTGTAGCAGAACTTCACCTGCTGTTAGCATCCCATTGAATCCCATTCATTTTGGCGTCACTTTGACAGCGAATAACTTTACATCTGAGGCGTTTAAAGACTCCATTTGTCCATTATTTATTTCTAAAGAAACACGACAATGTATAAAATGCCTCATTACCTTGTAGCTTACGTTATGGCCCCGTAAAAACAGTTTTTGTAAAAGTAGGCTAACGATTGCGTCATAACCACACGACTCTCTGTCGCACAGTAGAGAGATTACCGTATTGACGGGAGGAGAAGCTCGCGGGCAATCGGGGAGATGTGGAGGCAAAATGACAAAATAATTAATCAGAATACCTACCAAAAGTTTCTCCTGCTCCTAGCTCATGGACACCTCCTACTCACGCTCTCCGTCTCTGCAAGATTCGGAAGGGAATGATTCAGATTTCTCATGCCACAGCCACTAGAAGACAGACGGGTTGCTCACGTCACATATACGTCGTCAAGCTCAGTTTGAGTCTGCGCGTCAGGAACGGAAGTCCTAAAAAATCGCTGAAAATGGGCTTCACTTGCCTCAATTGAGTTCCAATGAGATGACTCTGTCCATTTCTTATACTGTCTATGGTAACGCTCTGTTTACTTCCTGTCTCTATGAAGCCCCTCCTTCTGAAAAGCACACTGTGCTCTGATTGGTCGGCTGGAGTGGCGTGTTGTGATTGGTCGAGCGCTTAGTGCGTGAATTGTTCACAATAACATGCATTTAGAAATTTGTGAATTTTTATTTCATGCCAACTTTAATGTGACATACTCTAGGCCCTGATCATTCATTCATTCATTCATCTACTTTGATAGTTAAAGTCCCCCTGTGGTGAAAATCCAGCTTTTAATGTTGTTTATATGTCTATGTGGTGTTTTTAATACGCTTTAAGACAAACCATGTGTAAGTTCATAAGTCGACACCATTGCTGAGTATTTCCTCTTTAAAACTGCAGTGAACCAAAGACAGTCTCAAAAACACGCTTTGAAATCGCTGGTGTTTCTGACGTCACAAACTACCTTGTAACCAATCAGATCAACGTGTGATCGTCAACCAGTGGATCTCTGAGCTGAGTGAGTGAGTGGAGGCGGGGCTCATTTGCATATTCATAGAACCGCGCATACTAAATGAGGCAAGGGTGTCGAGTTACATTCAAGATATTTTAAGACATGAAGATTTTTCAAGGAAAGAACGTTTAAATATGTAATTTTGGTGATAAAAAATTTGTTTTAAAGGGGACATATTATGAAAATCGGACTTTTCCCGTGTGTAAGTGCTATAATCGGGTCTCCGGTGCTTCTGCCAACCCAGAAAACATGAGAAATGAAACCCAGTAACTGTGTTCTGGTGAGCCTTTCTCTGCAAGCATGTTATAAAATAAGCCGATCAGATTTCGCTCTCCTTCTGGCGTATGAAGAGGATCTTATTATAATATTAGCGGCCCTTAATCTGCACGTTTACACACACCAGCCGACATTTGGTTTCACACGCGACAACAGAGACCAGTTCTAACGCAATGGCAGAAGATCCAGCAAAGCCTGAAACTGTTGTGTGGTTGAGCACAGACGAGCACTGAACACTATTGACCAGAACATGTCACCGCTGTCTTATAAACACCTCAGGAACTGTGGACACTTGTGGAGAAGTTAAACATGATGATGAGATGATCAATGTAACTCCACAACAACTACAGAAATGTCTCCACTAACATTCAGAAACTCTTCCTGAGTCTCTCCGTAAGGCTGCACTCGCTACTGGTTATTCTGGGATTCTGGATGAGTGAGATTGGCCTGTTTTGTTATTGATGGAGTTTCTGAAGCTCGTGTGAAGGCCGTCTTCTGAACGGAGGCAGAGCTAAAGCTCATTTGCTTTTAAAGAGTCACACACAAAAACAGTGCGTTTTTGCTCACACCTGTAAAGGGGAAAATTTGACAAGCTATAATAAATGATCTGGTATTTTGAGCTGAAATTCCACAGACACATTCTGGGGACACCAGAGATTTATATGTGAAAAGGGGCATAATATGTCACCTTTGAGGAATAAAATGATTGACTACAGGGGAACTTCAAAACTAACTAGATGAACTAGGGATATAGCAGGGTTTGTAATCAGAAATAGAAAGCAGTCTGAGGTTCAGTGAGGGTGTGTCTTCAGCTCTGCTGGCTAGTGTTCTCTGAAAGCAGAAGTGGCTCCATGTGCAGAGGAACAATCATGCACTAAAGCGTCAGGAAGTGTGTGTGTGTGTGTGTTGTGAGAGCCATCAAGACGAGCACGGGAAATGATGTGACCTCTATAAATCATTAGCTCAGGCCTGATGTGTGTCCTCACGGGTCAAAGTCTCTGCATCTGTGCAGCTTCGACTGGCTGGACGTGTATAAGAGTATATGAGGAGATCTGAGGTTGATCTGACTGATGAGATCATGGAGAGCCCGAAGCAGATGATCCTCAGGGTCTCTCAGGAGCTGAGCTGTAGACCCACCTCACGCCGGCTGGCAGAACACCTGGACCGGCTCGACCCGCTCCGACACCTGAGACACGAGTTCCTCATGCCCAGAACATCAGACCTGCCCAACGGTGAGTCAGACACTTCACAGATCACACTTCTGATGGGTTTATGAGCGGTCACATGAGATATGACGTGCAGATTATATCGTCATGAGGGAGTATTACCTCAGATTCGTGTGTGAATCCCCTTGAATACAAACAAATTAAGTTTGCTGTACTGTAGAAAGATTGTTCACAACACTACTTGGTCAATAACCGTTTTGAATTTGCTAAATACTTCATTCATGAATGCAGATTTTTGAAAACCCCTCCATCCTTTCCTTATTTTACTAATGAACTCAAGCTTTTGCTACTTCTCTTTGTACCCTTTCAAATGAGAAAGCTCCTACAGCAGTTTCTTCAAGAGCTATGTGCCCTACAGCTCCTGGATACCCCTTGCAATAACACACTTTGCTAAAAATGTTGTTCTTTCAATAATTTAAATATTATTATAATTTTTTATTATTATTTATTTTTCTCTTCCTTGCCTTCACGGTATATTTTGATTTGAGACTTCATTGCTGTTACTTATTGTAATTTTACCTTCTACATCTGCCTTTTAAGAATTGTAAACTGTTAATATTGTTTGTACAATGCCTATTTTTTATGTAAATTTGTCTATTTCTCAAAAAAAAAAAATCTTTTTTAAAGTTTAACTTTAAACTTTAAAGTTTAACTTTTTTTTTTAAAGTATTTGCTCAGATTCATATACCATCTGATTTTCTCGTCTGTTTTCAGCCGATCTGTCACTTGTGGCCGGTTCTGAGGATTGTGTTTATTTTGCTGGGAATTCACTTGGTCTACAGCCGAAAAACACCAAAAAATATATTGATGAGGAGCTGGAGAAATGGGCCAAAATGTGAGTCGCCTGTCATGATTCATCAGTGGATAATAAAACACAGTGAAAATGTCTCAGGGTTTAGAATGCCATTTCGGTGACTATTTTTAAAGGTATAATTCCTATATTTATTGTCTTTTTATTCATTTTTACAATAAATAATATGGTAATTTCAACATTTAATATAATATTTAATTTAAATATTACAAATTATTATTTAGATATGTATTATTATTTAAATATTGTTATTTATATTTTATTATTTATTATTTACTTATTTTATTTGTATTAATATAATTGAATTATTATTTGTATTTTTTTATTTTTTTTATTTACCAGAAAAGCATCCATTGTTTTATTAACCATTTCCAAAACAGGTTATAGGGTGATTTATTTTTCAAAAATAATATTTTTCACATACAGGTCACAGGTTAACAGGTTCTTAAAGAAGTTTTCTTTTTCCATTGATCTTTTTCCCACAGTAACATATATCGATATAGAAAATTAATTAAAACAAATCACAGAAATGTTCTGAAATGTTCTTCCACGGTTTGAAGGAAACCCCATAAATCCTAAGCACATGTTGTTTCCAGAGGCGTCCATGGCCACACGCAGGGGTCGCGACCTTGGGCCTGGGCCGAAGACACCCTTGAGGGTTCGATGGCCAAGATTGTGGGTAATTTAAGAGTTTCTCAGTTACTACAGTTTGATGTTTTTGCTTTTCATATCTGGGTTTCTGATTCAAATCTCCAGATATAATGTGGGAAGTTCTGTCAAGGTAAACAGGATAAAAAGTGCACTTTACCACCTCATTTAATCACTGGAGCTTCTGATTTAGTGAAACTATCTTTAAACAGGTGCTAAACCTGAGGAAGTGGCTCTGATGAACGGACTGACAGTCAATATGCATCTTCTCATGGTAGAAAAACAAGAACATTTGCTAATATTTTTGTCTCTGTGTTGATTTTTTTAACAGTATTCTCCTCTTTTTATGATTCTCTCAGCTTTCCTTCTACAAACCGACACCAAAACGCCATAAAATTCTTCTGGAGGACAAGGCCTTTCCGTCAGATCATGTATGTTAGCCTACACTGCGTTTCTTTAACCTCAGAAACGACAAACTCACGTTCAGATCAAGAGTTCGAAGCATCAAGTGTGAAAAAGCATCAATAACTTTATAAAAGCACTGTGTGTGTGTGTGTGTGTGTGTGTGTGTGTGTGTGTGTGTGTGTGTGTGTGTGTGCATCTTGCAGTACGCCATCGAGTCGCAGATCCAGCTGAGAGGAATGAATGTGGCGGACAGCATGCTGATCATCAAACCCAGACAGGTTTGTTTTTTTCTTTTTCTCCATTTACAGATTTTTTTTTTTTTTGCATAACAGAACATTAACAACATACACTTACAGAGGATCGCAATGTATTCAACTATTATCTATTACACTCACAATAGCATAGTAGGAAACAGATAAAAGAATAAAATAGAAATAAAAAAAATGATACAGGGGATAACTTACAAAAAATTCCAAAAAGAAAAGGATGAAAAAATTCTATACATCCGTTTTGCTTTTTTATTTCTTGCATGTTTTAAGGCCTGGATATAGTGACCTCACTGAGATCTGTGACATGTTGATTGGCTGTGATTGGCTGTGACTGCTATGATTGGCTGTGACGGGCTAGGATGGGCTGTGATTGGCTGTGACCGGCTGTGACTGCTGTGATTGGCTGTTTCAGGGTGAGGACACCATCAGGACGGAGGACATCGTGTCACTCATCGAGTCGGAGGGCGAGTCCATCACTCTGGTGATGCTCAGTGGAGTCCAGTATTACACCGGTCAGCTGTTCCAGATCGAGACCATCACCAGCGCTGGACACGCACAGGTCAAGCTCACACTCTGTGTTACACTGAAACCACACATTCACTCTCTTTACTGTAAGTGTTACACTGAACAACATATTCACTCTCTTTACGGTAAGTGTTACACTGAACGACATATTCACTCTCTTTACTGTACGTGTTACACTGAACGACATATTCACTCTGTTTACTGTACGTGTTACACCGAACGATATATTCACTGTCTTTACTGTAAGTGTTACACTGAATGACACATTCACTCTCTTTCACTCCCTTTACTGTAAGTGTTACACTGAATGACATATTCACTCTCTTTACTGTACGTGTTACACTGAACGACATAATCACTCTCTTTACTGTAAGTTTTACACTGAACGACATATTCACTCTCTTTACGGTAAGTGTTACACTGAACGACATATTCACTCTCTTTACGGTAAGTGTTATACTGAACGACATATTCATTCTCTTTACTGTAAGTGTAACACTGAACAACATATTCACTCTCTTTACTGTACGTGTTACACTGAATGACATATTCACTCTCTTTCACTCCCTTTACTGTAAGTGTTACACTGAATGACATATTCACTCTCTTTCACTCCCTTTACTGTAAGTGTTACACTGAACAACATATTCACTCTGTTTACTGTACGTGTTACACTGAATGACATATTCACTCTCTTTCACTCCCTTTACTGTAAGTGTTACACTGAACGACATATTCACTCTCTTTACTGTAAGTGTTACACTGAACGATATATTCACTCTCTTTACTGTAAGTGTTACACTGAACGACATATTCACTATCTTTACTGTAAGTGTTACACTGAACGACATATTCACTATCTTTACTGTAAGTGTTACACTGAACAACACATTCACTCTCTTTACTGTAAGTGTTACACTAAATGACATATTCACTCTCTTTCACTCCCTTTACTGTAAGTGTTACACTGAATGACACATTCACTCTCTTTCACTCCCTTTACTGTAAGTGTTACACTGAATGACACATTCACTCTCTTTCACTCCCTTTACTGTAAGTGTTACACTGAATGACATATTCACTATCTTTACTCTAAGTGTTACACTGAACGACATATTCACTCTCTTTCACTCCCTTTACTGTAAGTGTTACACTGAACGACATATTCACTCCCTTTACTGTAAGTGTTACACTGAACGACATATTCACTCTCTTTACTGTAAGTGTTACACTGAACGACATATTCACTCTCTTTACTGTACGTGTTTCACTGAACGTCATATTCACTGTCTTTACTGAACGTGTTACACTGAACGACATATTCACTCTCTTTCACTCCCTTTACTGTAAGTGTTACACTGAATGACATATTCACTATCTTTACTCTAAGTGTTACACTGAACGACATATTCACTCCCTTTACTGTAAGTGTTACACTGAACGACATATTCACTCTCTTTACTGTAAGTGTTACACTGAATGACATATTCACTCTCTTTACTGTACGTGTTACACTGAACGACATATTCACTGTCTTTACTGTACGTGTTACACTGAACGACATATTCACTCTCTTTACTGTACGTGTTACACTGAATGACACATTCACTCTATTTCACTTCCTTTACTGTAAGTGTTACACTGAACGACATATTCACTCTCTTTCACTCCCTTTACTGTACGCGTTACACTGAACGACATATTCACTCTCTTTCACTCTCTTTACTGTACGCGTTACACTGAACGACATATTCACTCTCTTTACTGTACATGTTACACTGAACGACATATTCACTCTGTTTACTGTACGTGTTACACTGATCGACATATTCACTCTCTTTCACTCTTTACTGTAAGTGTTACACTGAACGACATATTCACTCTCTTTCACTCCCTTTACTGTAAGTGTTACACTGAACGACATATTCACTCTCTTTCACTCTCTTTACTGTAAGTGTTACACTGAACGACATATTCACTCTCTTTCACTCTCTTTACTGTAAGTGTTACACTGAACGACATATTCACTCTCTTTACTGTAAGTGTTACACTGAACGACATATTCACTCTCTTTACTGTAAGTGTTACACTGAACGACATATTCACTCTCTTTCACTCTCTTTACTGTAAGTGTTACACTGAACGACATATTCACTCTCTTTCACTCTCTTTACTGTAAGTGTTACACTGAACGACATATTCACTCTCTTTACTGTAAGTGTTACACTGAACGACATATTCACTCTCTTTACTGTAAGTGTTACACTGAACGACATATTCACTCTCTTTCACTCTCTTTACTGTAAGTGTTACACTGAACGACATATTCACTCTCTTTACTGTAAGTGTTACACTGAACGACATATTCACTCTCTTTCACTCTCTTTACTGTAAGTGTTACACTGAACGACGTATTCACTCTCTTTACTGTAAGTGTTACACTGAACGACATATTCACTATCTTTACTGTAAGTGTTACACTGAACGACATATTACATTAAATTATTATACACTAAATTAACAACTTCTTAAAATAAAAATGAACCATCACTGAACTTACTTAAGCTGGACTGTGACGCTATTTTCTTCTTGAAAAAACTTTGTTGCATTATTTTCCTGTTATCTCTGTAAAGCTGCTTTGAAACTATCTGTGTTGTAAAAAGCGCTTTACTTGACTGTGTGTGTGTGTGTGTGTGTGTGTGTGTGTTCAGGGGTGTTTGGTAGGGTTTGATTGTGCACACGCTGTAGGAAACGTAGAACTGCGACTTCACGACTGGAATGTGGATTTTGCCTGTTGGTGCTCCTATAAGGTTAGTGTTGTTTTGTGTGAAATATCAATGCTTTTGTGGATTGATTGTATTTGTGTTGAATGTTTGAAGCAGCCCATGATGCATCAGAGTCAGTGGTGTGTGTGTGTGTGTGTGTGTGTGTTATTCAGTATGTGAACTCAGGGGCCGGTGGTCTGGCAGGAGCATTTATACATGAGAAACACGCTCACAGCGTCAGACCCACGTGAGTATTACACAGCGGCTCTATAACACACACTTACAGATGACATAAAGAGCATGAGATGCTAACAGTGTGTGTGTGTGTGTGTCTGTCTCAGACTGACAGGCTGGTGGGGACATGACCTGAAGACCAGATTCCTCATGAACAACGGTATGAGAATCACTTCTGAATCACAAAGATGATCATGTTGATTGTAAGTTTTGAGGGATTGTGGGAAATCAAGCCTGCTCTCTGCTGACACCCTGTGGACACACACACTGTTACACACTCTTACACACTGTTACTGTAGAGTAGCTGTACAGTAGGTGTTGATACATTTATACACTATATCATTTTTTTTTTTTGACAAAAGTCCGTCTCATCCTACCTGAAGTGAGAATATTTTTATTTTTATATATACAGTCAAACCAAAATTTATTCTGACACCTTCAACATTTCTCACATCATCACAGTTTATTCGCTTTAGAAAATGGTAATAAAATATGAGCAGAACTCAGAGTTATGAACTCAGTGGATATTTGACTGGTTTTGTCCGTCCTTCTGTTAGACTGTCTCACACATGAATTATGTTGAATATCTGTCAGCTGTTAAATTTAACTACACAATTAGATAATACCAGTTTAGCTCAACCAATCACCAAGCAATGCTTCATTTTGTTCAGTCTGTGTGTAGAAAGAGCATTAGCAATTAAAGACAAAACACTTCAGCAAAACATGATCAGCTCAAAGTGTCCCAATCATTATTGGTCCCAAAGTTTTACTGGTAGTCACTGAATGTAGAATATTTGGGTATAATATGTCACAGTTTACTTTATTTTGCTCTCCTCACTGATAAATGAACTAGTGTCCTGCACACACTAGTGAAAAAAAAAATCATAAATGATATCTAGTGTCTGAATAATGTTTGGTTTGACTGTATATTTCTGAAGAGTGTGGATGAATGTTCCCTCAGAAATGGAGCTTCAGCCTGGAGTTAATGGGTTTCGTCTCTCCAATCAGCCGATGTTACTGGTGTGTCCCTTACAGGCCAGTCTAGAGGTCAGACATCAACACACACTCACTGAAACAACACACACACTGAAACAACACACACACTGAAACAACACACACACTGACAACAACCATCATGAAACATACAGACAACCAGGGTTTGAAATAAACACTCAAATGCGGGTAAGGATCGGCTGTGGCGAGTAACACTGTCAAATCACGAGCCAGTTTGGCGAGTTACTTATTATATTTACTCACTTTGCTGGGGAAGTTCGTGTAAGACAAATCTGCAGATTTAGCACAAATACTTGTGAGTCATCATGATATATTAAATACAGTGTATTGTACAGAATCTGCTCATATCTGCTTGAACACACACGTCACAACACAACAAATAACGGCACGCTTGTTCATTTGCATTGAAGCAATAGTGAAGATTAAAAAGCATTTGATTTACAGAAAATACATTGTTATTTTCCAACATCCTTGAAGTTTTGATCTGTCCACCTAAAATACATTTAGTTTGAATAAGAAATGAATGAATGAAATCCAAACTTTATTTTATATATATATAGCTGTGACGTAGTTAATCTGGTTCATTTCTTCTTGTTTTGTCTAGTAGAAGTTCTGAATGGCCGGTAACTTAAAAATTGAATAGCCAAATTGTCAGGTGGTTAATTTCAAACCCTGCTGACAACAATCATTAAAAACACACTGACATCCATCATGCAACGAGCTGGTTTTACTGATATTACTTTTTTGTGAACATTTCTGTATGTGTGTTTTGTGACAATTTATCAACAAAAAAGTATGAACTCACAATATCCCACTGAGATTAAGAGCTCTCACAGAAAACACACCATGCAATAAATCTATAAACTGAGTAATCTGAAGAATAGATCATGAAGCAGGACACACACATCCGTATAATCTTCCTTTCACTCCGGCTGAAAGTTCACGAAGAATTGCATTATAACACATATATTGCATCTCGTGCATCTATTACTTTTTGATATAATTTTTAATATCTCAGTGTCACGGGATCCTATTCAACAAATGGTCTTCCATGTTTTGCAACTTAGATTTGAAGATTTCTTTGTTCACCGATTCCCTAAATCTGATCATAACTCATGATGACGTATTTTGTATTCATTCTTTTGTAAATATGATGTCCAGATTTTTAATAAGACGACTATGAAGGATCTGAGGAGTAAGTCTGTGCTTCTGACGGGGTATCTGGAGTTTCTGATCACGCATTACTTCACCAGAGACCAGTCTGACCCCGATGACATCATCACGACCTCTGACCCCGGTGAACCCTGCGTTGACATCATCACGCCCTCTGACCCCGAGCAGAGAGGCTGTCAGCTGTCACTGTCCTTCTCTCGACCAATCAGAGCCGTGTATGAAGAGCTGGAGAAACGAGGAGTCGCTGTACGTATCGCTTCATCACACACACACACACACACACACACACACACACACACACACACACACGCACACACACACACACACACACACACACACACACACCCCCCACACACACACACCCACACACACACACACACACACACACACATTTTCTCAATAAAATACAATTATTACCTTTTTCATATAAAATAATGGCATTTTTTAATCATTAAAAATAAACACATTTTTGAGTTGGACAACAAACACACCAGAAAACACAGCAGCATAGTTCAAAACATAATAATAATTAATAATTTCTCAACATTGACTCTCAGTCTTTATTCATCTTTTTCGCATGGTTTCTCAATAGAATTCATAGAATTATAGAATATAATAGTAAGTTCTAATAGGGGCTCATTGTAACGCAGTGTGACAACATGCCCCGCCTGCACAACTGGAGTTTAAACCCGGCTTAGTGTCTTCTACTGGTTAGCGAAGCATTAAAGAACTATATCAACTGTTAAATAACAGATATAAGATTAATATAATAACAGATTTGTCTCATTTTAAATAAATAAATAAAAAAACAAAAAAAAACCCCAAGTGAGAAATTTACTTTTGCTATGGTTAAACAAATGTTCAGTCATATCTTCCAAAGATTTCAGAATTTTTGGCACAATTTATTCTCTATATAGTGTAGATATGGTAGTAAATACACTAAGATTCGCCATGCTGGCATGTGTGGAAGTATTTAAAACAGGTGTGTGACAACTAGCCCTGCGTTAGTGTGGGGGTGTGTTACACTCCTACAGATGGTGTATTCTGAGGGTGTAAGTGTGTGTTGTAAGTGTGTGTCTGCTGTTTTTCAGTGTGATATGCGAGAGCCTAACGTGCTGCGAGTGGCTCCGGTGCCGCTGTATAACTCCTTCACTGATGTTCATCGCTTCATCAGCGTTCTGGGATCAGCGCTGAGATCCAGCCGAGAATAACACTGGTGGACGAGTGCTTTTATTGGCTGCTGTTACTCTGTGAAACATCACGAGAGAGAGTCCATTATGTGAATGTTTGCATGGCCAATAAAAATTTTTTTCTTCACGTCTGCCTCTGTTCTGATGGATTTCAAAGGATTTTGTGCTAAAATATCTCATGTAGAGTCCAGCGAACAGAGAACGTTCTGGCAAGGTTATGAACAAACGTTCTTCCAGTAATGCTAATAAAAGTTATCATGTCCTTTATCATGTTTAATAATGTCCTCAAAATGTTAGCTCAAAAACATTTATGCATCGTTCATGTAGTTGGATGTTCGTCTAACGTTTTTTTTTTTATGTTTCTACTTGTTTTAGAACGTTCAGAGGACATTCAAAAGTAACATTCAGAGAACATTCAAAAGTAACGTTCAGAGAACATTCTAAAGTAACATTCAGAGAACATACAAATGTAACGTTCAGAGGACATTCAAAAGTAACATTCAGAGAACATTCAAAAGTAACATTCAGAGAACATTCAAAAGTAACATTCAGAGAACATTCAAAAGTAACGTTCAGAGGACATTCAAAAGTAATGTTCAGAGAACATTCAAAAGTAACATTCAAAGAACATTCAAAAGTAACGTTCAGAGGACATTCAAAAGTAACAATCAGAGAACATTCTAATCTAAAGTAACGTTCAGAGAACATTCAAAAGTAGCGTTCAGAGAACATTCAAAAGTAACGTTCAGAGGACATTCAAAAGTAACATTCAGAGAACATTCAAATGTAATGTTCAGAGAACATTCAAAAGTAACGTTCAGAGGACATTCAAAAGTAACGTTCAGAGAACATTCAAATGTAATGTTCAGAGAACATTCAAAAGTAACATTCAGAGAACATTCAAAAGTAACATTCAGAGAACATTCAAAAGTAGCGTTCAGAGAACATTCAAAAGTAACGTTCAGAGAACATTCAAAAGTAACATTCAAAGAACATTCAAAAGTAACGTTCAGAGGACATTCAAAAGTAACATTCAAAGAACATTCAAAAGTAACGTTCAGAGGACATTCAAAAGTAATGTTCAGAGAACATTCAAAAGTAACATTCAAAGAACATTCAAAAGTAACGTTCAGAGGACATTCAAAAGTAACAATCAGAGAACATTCTAATCTAAAGTAACGTTCAGAGAACATTCAAAAGTAGCGTTCAGAGAACATTCAAAAGTAACGTTCAGAGGACATTCAAAAGTAACATTCAGAGAACATTCAAATGTAATGTTCAGAGAACATTCAAAAGTAACGTTCAGAGAACATTCAAAAGTAACATTCAGAGGACATTCAAAAGTAACATTCAGAGGACATTCTAAAGTAACGTTCAGAGGACATTCAAAAGTAACATTCAGAGGACATTCAAAAGTAACGTTCAGAGGACATTCAAAAGTAACATTCAGAGAACATTCAAAAGTAACGTTCAGAGGACATTCAAAAGTAGCATTCAGAGAACATTCAAAAGTAACGTTCAGAGGACATTCAAAAGTAGCATTCAGAGGACATTCAAAAGTAGCATTCAGAGAACATTCAAAAGTAACGTTCAGAGGACATTCAAAAGTAACGTTCAGAGGACATTCAAAAGTAGCATTCAGAGGACATTCAAAAGTAACGTTCAGAGGACATTCAAAAGTAGCATTCAGAGGACATTCAAAAGTAGCATTCAGAGAACATTCAAAAGTAACGTTCAGAGGACATTCAAAAGTAGCATTCAGAGGACATTCAAAAGTAGCATTCAGAGGACATTCAAAAGTAACATTCAGAGGACATTCTAAAGTAACGTTCAGAGGACATTCAAAAGAAATCTCACAGAGTTTGTGTAGACTATGTAAAACTTAATATGCATGCTGAAATTAGTCTTCATTCATCATAAACATTAAATTCAAGTGGTTTGGTTTTTCACTGATATTACAATTTTATCCAATAATTATTTTCATTTTATGGCCGTCAACTATAACCAGTCATTTAAAATTCTATACTATTTTGTCTAAATAAATAATTTAACAGAAAACAAGCTGAAACCTAAAATCAAAGTCAATTTAAGCATCTCAATATTAATGTGCCGTATGATAAATGGAGATTCATTTTGAGATTTGCTGAAGTGTTTCATGTTAAATTATTAGTGTTTTTAAAGGTTAACTTTGAGGGATTGCTCAATGACAACATACTGTATATCAACCTATATTTCGTGCAAGAGCAGTTTAGTGCAGTAAACTATGAAACTAACTCTTAAACAAGCATCATTTGTACTTTGCTCTAAAGTGAGTTATTCATTAGTGAATCATAAAATGACCCCCTGATGGGAAAATGTGTCCTGTTTGTTGAGGGACGTTTGTCCTTCAGAAGCTTCATTAAACCAAGAGTCTCTTCAGATGATCTGAACGCTTTATTTGACTCTGAATCTCTTCTCACACTCTGAATGAATCCTGATGAACTTTAATTCCAGTTGCTCTGTTCTTCTCAGCCAATCCATGAGAGAAACTCCAGGATGTTTTCTGTTATGCAATGCTAGTACTTATTTTGCATATCATTTAGAAGATAATTTACCATGTCTTACACATATCTATCTCTGCAAATGTTTGCTGAACAGGTTTTATTGTCTTGTAATGTGACTCATTGATGCCTTTTATTTGCTAAAGACCATTTAACCATGTGTGTCTCCCTGGGAGTTCATTCGCATCCGCATTTAAACCTGAACTTTGGCAGCATGAGTTCTAACATGAGCCCAGCTAACAAAAATATGTTCAAGATATGAAAACAGTATTTCTGAATGTTCAAAACACCCGGTTTTTTAAATGTTTTAAAAATGTTTTTATTTTATTTTTTATTTTAGGTTATGTGAACGGAAAGGGAACATTCCATTGTTTCATTCTTCAAACATTATGGAATGTTACTTTTGAATGTTCTCTGAACGTTCTGAAACAAGTCGTTACATTTAAAAAACGTTAGACGAACATCCAACTGAAACATTTAAGAAAAAACGCTCCATGAACGATGTATAAATGTTTTAACATTCCTCACTTTAATTTAGTCTAACTTGATGTACTACAAAAGCTAAAACTGAAATAAGAAATATTATATAAATATATAAAAATATATTTAAAATATATAAAATTATAAAAATTACACAAATACACAAAACTATAACTTTAAAATGAATACAAAACCAGAAACTATAACAATAAAATATAATGAATACAAAAACAGAAACTATAACAATAAAATAAAAGTGATGTCCGGAGAGAACTTTTTTTTTTCTTCAAATTAATAAAATGAGGAAAGGATGGAGGGTTTTTCAAAACATCTGCATTTATGAATGAAGAATTTAACGAAATCAAAACTTTAATTTCCATTAAAATGTTTTTTTATATATATATATATATATATATATATATATATATATATATATATGATGGAAGAACAAAACACTAAACTTGGATAAAAAGGCAAACTACAGCTACAGGTTTTATTTTACGGTGTAAAAAAATTCATTAAAAACAAAAAGCTGACAGGAATTAGCACACATTTACTACAACATAATCAGTTATTAATATTTCATTGGTTCTCTCGTTTTTGTATGTTCATAATTTCTAGACAAAAAAAAAAAAAGTAAATAAAAAAAAATCCAAATAAAACAATCGACTCCAACGATAACTATGCAATATAACTATAGTTTCAACCCAACTTTGGGTCAAATATGGACAAACCCAGCCATTGGCTTAAATCACACCTGCTAGCGCACTTCTTAAAATGTTTACGTACTAGGTCAGTAGGTGGTAGAGTACACCGTTTTACGGCTGTTCGAACACATTCAACCACATGAGCATCTACTCTATGAAAGCAATCTGGTCAAATGTGTTGGACTACCTCTGGAAGTGGCCAAAAATAGACAAGCTAAAAAAAAATGCCCATTTTTACACCTTAATTTACCACAGTCCACTTGTGATCCGATTTACAAAAATGCTTCTTAGTACCAGGTGTAAACAAGGCCTCGGACAGCTACCTAGTTGGGATACAACAGTTAAGGGATGAATGCTTAAATGAAAGCAGTCTACATTACTGGGACTAGCCTGAAATTTAAATAAACAAAACTCAGTATCAACCAATCCTTTATCCCAAGAAATGATTCGATACTTGCGTGACTGTAAAAAAGCATTACAAAAAGCCAATGAGTGACCTCAGAGGGGTTTGGGCATCAATATATGCAGTTATGGTAGTCCAGCCATAAAGTCATATGTAAAGCCTGAAACAGACAGAAGCTAAAACCTTAATTTGATATGGGAAACATGAACAGGGGCCCAAGTTAATGACTAGAACTTGGCAAAAAGTAAAGTTAGATGGCTTAGGCAGAAACTTGGCTTGTTTAGTTCAAGTCAAGAATCTCAATGCACAAAAGAAAGAGGTTTAGTAGTGCAGAAGTCAAACTGAGAACAGTCATGAAACATCCAACTCCAGACAGAAATGAATACCAAAGAGAAACATGTTGAGTTTCATGAAGTTTATTAAAACACAAATTCACTTGACCAGGTTAACTTGTCCACTAGACACCACAGTTTGCCCACTAGAGATGGTCTTGACATGTGTGTCTCTTCCTGTAAAAAGTGGTAGAAGCATGAGGGGCATTTAAATAAATTCTCAGTTCCTGAAGTCAACTTACAGCAAGCACTCACTTTTCCTAGTGCAACTTTGCTCACAGGAGCCAGAGGAGGGATGGCACACCGCTGTACTACAGTGGATGAAGATCTAACAGAGGGGGAAAGGGTTAAGCCATAGGATTCACTGTAAAAAGCACTAATATTAAGGGTTGAGGTAAGGCTGCAGAGCATACGGTTTCCTGCAGAGGAGCCAGTGATGCTGGATCTACAAATGTGAACATCTTCACAACAAAGCGCTTGTAGTGGGTCGGGAACTGAAGACCAGATGATCCTGCCACTGGAACCAATGTGGTCAGGTAACGATCATCCTGGTAAGGGCATCTGAAAGGCAAAGAGGCAGTCAGAAATGCCTTACAGCACACTAGATGGATAAAGACGGGCCTTACTCACCCATCAACCAGAAGATCCCATTGGGGTAGACTGAGTGGACTGGGGGTTGATGTCGCCCAGCAACGTCCCAGCATCAGGACAATGTTGGGGTCGGTCCTCTCCAAAATGTGCACCTCAACATACACAGGCTCCCGCAGGACTTTTGTAACTGGATAATCAGCATCACTGTAGTAGGACGTGTACGCCTCGTCCCCTGAGGAAGAATGCAGTGTTTAACTAGAAACTGGAGTTTTAGAAAGGCTTTAGGCATACTTGGGACAAACACTTACCTTCTGCACAGCCTTTGGTGACACATTGACCATTTGCCAGTCTAAGCTCCACCCTTAGGGGTCCAGGAGCAGCTACCGGTGGAGGTGGAGGAACGGTGTTGACCTCCACAACCAGAGCTTCCACAGAGGTACCAGAGTACCTACACTGGAAGAGAAGCCTGGACAACAAACAGTGAGCTTGTAGCACTTGTCAATGATTCACGTTTATGATAAAGCATACATCACTTACTCAAAATGGCTGTCCCTTGTAATGGAACCAAGTGGTCCGATACCCACTTCATATGAGGAGGTCATTCTGTTTTCATACACCACATATCCACTGTCCTCCTGCAAATAGTAACATTGTTGGCATCCAATCCATTCTAAGCCATGCAGAACAAAACCAAGAGCAGCTACTCGCCATCATGCGTGTGCCACATGCAGTGACAGGGAACTGGTATACAGTATAGCAAAGAAAGGTGTGGATCCCACAGGACTGCAAGCTGGATCACTTCCACCCAGGAGACGGACTGAATCCAGGCTCAATCGAGGCAGCGTAACATCTCTAGCCACCACTACCACAAACTGACCATCTCTTATACACTGGACAGTCACTGGAACAAGTTACAAGAGCAGGTTATTGCTGAGGATCAGTTTAACATGAATGCCTCTACATTGACTCTACACTCTTACCTGCCTTCCCATAGTAACACTGCTGTCCATTAAAGCAGCAGTTGATAGCAGCACACTCAGCACCACTGATACCAGGTGGTCCACATTGAATCTGCTCATAATCCGCTACAGTACATTTGTCAAGGGGCTCTGCCTGTGCCACTGGCTGCTTAGGCTGAAACTGCTGAGGAAACTGTTGACTAGCTTGCTGTTGAACTGACTGAGGAAACTGTTGACTAGCTTGCTGTTGAACCTGCTGAGGAAACTGTTGACTAGCTTGCTGTTGAACTGACTGAGGAAACTGTTGACTAGCTTGCTGTTGAACCTGCTGAGGAAACCATTGACTAGCTTGCTGTTGAACTGGCTTTTGAACCTGCTGAAGAAACTGTTGACTAGTTTGCTGTTGAACTGGCTTTTGAACCGGCTTTTGAACCTGCTGAAGAAACTGTTGACTAGCTTGCTGTTGAACTGGCTTTTGAACCTTCTGAGGAAACCATTGACTAGCTTGCTGTTGAACTGGCTTTTGAACCTTCTGAGGAAACCATTGACTAGCTTGCTGTTGAACTGGCTTTTGAAACCGCTGGTCAGTTTGCTGGAACATCAGCGCATCAGGACTCAGGGGCAGATCACTCCACTTCGGAACAGCATGACTAAACGCACAGAACCAAACACAAAGTGCCAGAGACTGAACAGCACACCAACTTCCTGCCATTGTTCAACAGCTAGTCACACTGTTGAGGTGCTGCTCTTTGGTCCTTTTGTACTCTACAGACTTTGGCTAATTAATGATAATCCCACCCTCTTCATTAAGTCATGATTCTCCAGACTTGCACGAGTGGGAGTTTATGCAACTAGGTGATTCTATTGTTTCTTAAGTCAATTTTTCCCTTTTGAACATACATAAAACCACATTGAGCTGAATTCAGAATAGTATGCTAGTACTATTTCTGCCATTCTGAATTCAGCCTTTTTTATATTAGATGTTTTAGCTATTCTGGATTGTTTTTCTCTCTCTTTGAAACACATCATAGTTTTCTCATGGCAACAGGCCTGTATATTTTAAGAAAGTTTAAATCACACCTGCTAGCGCACTTCTTAAAATGTTTACGTACTAGGTCAGTAGGCGGTAGAGTACACCGTTTTGCGGCTGTTCGAACACATTCAACCACATGAGCATCTACTCTATGAAAGCAATCTGGTTGAATGTGTTGGACTACCTCTGGAAGTGGCCAAAAATAGACAAGCTATAAAAAAATGTGCCCCTTTTTTACACCTTCATTTACCACAGTCCACTTGTGATCCGATTTACAAAAAATGCTTCTTAGTACCAGGTGTAAACAAGGCCTTGGACAGCTACCTAGTTGGGATACAACAGTTAAGGGATGAATGCTTAAATGAAAGCAGTCTACATTACTGGGACTAGCCTGAAATTTAAATAAATAAATAAACAAAATTCAGTATCAACCAATCCTTTATCCCATGATATGATTCTATACTTGCGTGACTGTAAAAAAGCATTACAAAAAGCCAATGAGTGACCTCAGAGGGGTTTGGGCATCAATATATGCAGTTATGCTAGTCCAGCCATAAAGTCGTATGTAAAGCCTCAAACAGACAGAAGCTAAAACCTTAATTATATGTGAAACATGAACAGGGGCCCAAGTTAATGACTAGAACTTGGCAAATAGTAAAGTTGTAGCGTGGCCACATAAAGGGGATATTTATAAGACGGCTTATTAAACTAATTAAAGAGTTATACATGTCAGATGTTCTTATATTAAAGAATCCCTGGGTTTTTGTTGCCCCTGTCCAGTTTTGGTCTTACTGTTTTTTCTGAGCAAGAGTCTTGATCGTTACACCTGGGAATCCCCGTGACGTCATACTTCAGCTGATCAACTTCACTTCCGTTAAAGGGAGCCGGCTTACCGGCATTCGGGAGCAACTTTACTATGGCCGTTTCTCAATACCAAGTACGCAAACTTCGGACTTGAGTCCTTGGTAGTTCGGACTTGACAAGTTCGACTCAGGAGAATGAACTCCCGAGGACGGTAGGGATGGGGAAATGAAGCCTCATGAATCACTGAGGCTTTCTCCTGACTGTTCCGGGAAAAGATTCAAAGCTTCGAGAGTGTCGAGAACAGCGCCATCTGGTGCTTATTTAAAATAAAGCAGCCAGAAGCCTGTGTTAGAAGCTCTGGCAGATGAAGCAACCACAACACACTCCATAGTTTCAATATTATGTGTACAAATAAAAGCCTTACATGTTTGTGTTTTATTTGTTCATTAAATAAATTAATTTTCTCTCCTCACAAACCCATCAACCAGACTGAGCCAACAATGACTCGTTAAATACATAGACAGTATATAAACTGGACACAGCGACCCCATTGGATTCAATGGAGACAAGTGAAGTCAATTAGAAGCTCTCACTTCCTGGGGGTCGAGCGTACTGCGCAGACTCAGACTGAGTTTGACGACGTAGATGTGATGTGAGCAACCCGTCTGTCTTCTAGTAGCTGTGGCAAGAGAAATCTGAATCATTCCCTTCCGAAACTTGCAGAGACGGAGAGTGTGAGTAGGAGCTGTCCATGAGCTAGGAGCAGGAGCAACTTTTGCTAAGTATTCTGATGAATTATTTTGTCATTTTGCCTCCACGTCCCCCCGATCAAAATGAATGGGAGTCAATGGAATGCTAACAGCAGGTGGGGGTCGGCTAATCAATGGCGGCGCCCGGGGAAGCTTCAAAATAATATGAAACCCTGCCCCCCTGGTTAAATAAGATCTGGGGTTCGAGCCTTCTGACACCCAAAGCGAAAGGCGCACGTGATTGGACAGAAAGTGAGGCTCGTCGATCACGTGACTCTAGTAAACCAATACACACCCCGATACGGGGCTTCACTAGAAATTGTGTCGCATGTGTGATACGCACATCGAAGCTTCAGTGTCATACGTAACATCACTAGAGGACGGGAGGACGCAAGTCCGATAATTCTGCAAATGGAACAGCGACGTACTTGATAGCGTCACTCAGCTCGCTCTGGCTACTCCGGTTATCTCTTTATGTATATTTAGGCTACAATAAAACAAAATATGTTATAAAACACCACTCTGCCTCTCTTCATTTTCATAAAAAAAAATCTTAAACATATTAATGGCCACTGTGGTTCAGGCAACGCAATTGATTATCTTCACTGCATATATTTATAACAACACGAAATATAAAACACAACCCTGACTCTTTTTGTTTTGATACATAAAAAACATTATAATATTGATCATTAAAACTGACATTTAGCAAACATATTTTATTATATATGTACATACAGTGAAGCGAATAGGCAACATGTATATAAAATATTTTATGTTTTAAATTTATCAAATAAAATTACATAACCTTTTTTGTTAAATGTCAGTTTTAATGATCAATAATAGCCATTATAAAAGTACAAGTAGCCTAAAAGGTATAAGAAGCTTTACAATAATAAAGCAAACGATTCAGTCAAACATAATTCAGCTCTCTAGGCTACAACATAAAGTTAAATAGACTAAATATATAAAGCTATGAAACTTCACTTTGCCCTCAGCCAAAACGTTTTGCCAGGGAACAAATGATAGATTGAGACAAAAATAAATAAATAAATAAAATAAATAACCCGTTAGATATACACAAGACGATTTATATCTCATGTTAAACCACTAGACTAGAGACATACGAGCCAGCGGCAAACGTCAGCAGCACTAGCCGAGGAAAGGCTGTTCTCGGCGGGGTACGTGAGCGCCGAGCGTCCGATTGCCTGGATCTCACAACTCCGAAAACGTCAGATCAAATTTTCAAATAGGCGCTCTCTTTATAAATAAACCAAAGATTTGAGCTTTAAACAACTACATTCTCGCCTGAAAAACTCTTAAAACTACATTCCGTGACACAATAACAGTAGCATTTTTAAATGATGCGGGTTTTCTAATCTGCTATTGACGCTTGCTAGTTGGTGTGAGAAGCATTCTGGGATACCTGGCTGTCTCAAGTCCACACAAGTCACCTCTCGATGCCTCCTCGGTAAAAGGGGTGGATCAAGAACACATCCGGGGATTTGAACTGGACTTGGCTAGATGTGAACTTTGAATTGGAACAGTACTTGGGCAGCGACTGATGACGTTTCACAAGAACAGACAAGTACGCATATTGAGAAACAGCTTATTGCTCTTTTGGATTAGCGCTCGATCACACTACACGGCTTGGCTGTCATTGACTGTTTGTGGAGATATACTTGCTGGATTATTTCACCTTGGAGATCGCTTCACAGGACAGCGCTGTTCCTCATCGTGTGCACGGACTTAAAACGGCTTACCGGTGAGGTCGATTCAATGCACACACATTGGACTGGAACACACACTTACATTTTTGTATATATTGATTTTCAGTGCTTTCTATTTAATACACTTTGGGTGGTCACTTGATCTTGCTTGTTTTGTTTACATTGTGAGCAATTCTATCCAACGCTTTCATAGAGGGTCTAGAACGTATATTTTGTGGTGTATCCTGCCTTGTATAGGCAGAACGTTACAAAGTTAGATGGCTTAGGCAGAAACTTGGCTTGTTTAGTTCAAGTCAAGAATCTCAATGCACAAAAGAAAAAGGTTTAGTAGTGCAGAAGTCAAACTGAGAACAGTCATGAAACATCCAACTCCAGACAGAAATGAATACCAAAGAGAAACATGTTGAGTTTCATGAAGTTTATTAAAACACAAAAATTCACTTGACCAGGTTAACTTGTCCACTAGACACCACAGTTTGCCCACTAGAGATGGTCTTGACATGCGTGTCTCTTCCTGTAAAAAGTGGTAGAAGCATGAGGGGCATTTAAATAAATTCTCAGTTCCTGAAGTCAACTTACAGCAAGCACTCACTTTTCCTAGTGCAACTTTGCTCACAGGAGCCAGAGGAGGGATGGCACACCGCTGTACTACAGTGGATGAAGATCTAACAGAGGGGGAAAGGGTTAAGCCATAGAATTCACTGTAAAAAGCACTAATATTAAGGGTTGAGGTAAGGCTGCAGAGCATACGGTTTCCTGCAGAGGAGCCAGTGATGCTGGATCTACAAATGTGAACATCTTCACAACAAAGCGCTTGTAGTGGGTCGGGAACTGAAGACCAGATGATCCAGCCACTGGAACCAATGTGGTCAGGTAACGATCATCCTGGTAAGGGCATCTGAAAGGCAAAGAGGCAGTCAGAAATGCCTTACAGCACACTAGATGGATAAAGACTGGCCTTACTCACCCATCAACCAGAAGATCCCATTGGGGTAGACTGAGTGGACTGGGGGTTGATGTCGCCCAGCAACGTCCCAGCATCAGGACAATGTTGGGGTCGGTCCTCTCCAAAATGTGCACCTCAACATACACAGGCTCCCGCAGGACTTTTGTAACTGGATAATCAGCATCACTGTAGTAGGACGTGTACGCCTCGTCCCCTGAGGAAGAATGCAGTGTTTAACTAGAAACTGGAGTTTTAGAAAGGCTTTAGGCATACTTGGGACAAACACTTACCTTCTGCACAGCCTTTGGTGACACATTGACCATTTGCCAGTCTAAGCTCCACCCTGAGGGGTCCAGGAGCAGCTACCGGTGGAGGTGGAGGAACGGTGTTGACCTCCACAACCAGAGCTTCCACAGAGGTACCAGAGTACCTACACTGGAAGAGAAGCCTGGACAACAAACAGTGAGCTTGTAGCACTTGTCAATGATTCACGTTTATGATAAAGCATACATCACTTACTCAAAATGGCTGTCCCTTGTAATGGAACCAAGTGGTCCGATACCCACTTCATATGAGGAGGTCATTCTGTTTTCATACACCACATATCCACTGTCCTCCTGCATATAGTAACATTGTTGGCATCCAATCCATTCTAAGCCATGCAGAACAAAACCAAGAGCAGCTACTCGCCATCATGCTTGTGCCACATGCAGTGACAGGGAACTGGTATATAGCAAAGAAAGGTGTGGATCCCACAGGACTGCAAGCTGGATCACTTCCACCCAGGAGACGGACTGAATCCAGGCTCAATCGAGGCAGCGTAACATCTCTAGCCACCACTACCACAAACTGACCATCTCTTATACACTGGACAGTCACTGGAACAAGTTACAAGAGCAGGTTATTGCTGAGGATCAGTTTAACATGAATGCCTCTACATTGACTCTACACTCTTACCTGCCTTCCCTTAGTAACACTGCTGTCCATTAAAGCAGCAGTTGATAGCAGCACACTCAGCACCACTGATACCAGGTGGTCCACATTGAATCTGCTCATAATCCGCTACAGTACATTTGTCAAGGGGCTCTGCCTGTGCCACTGGCTGCTTAGGCTGAAACTGCTGAGGAAACTGTTGACTAGCTTGCTGTTGAACTGACTGAGGAAACTGTTGACTAGCTTGCTGTTGAACCTGCTGAGGAAACTGTTGACTAGCTTGCTGTTGAACTGACTGAGGAAACTGTTGACTAGCTTGCTGTTGAACTGACTGAGGAAACTGTTGACTAGCTTGCTGTTGAACCTGCTGAGGAAACTGTTGACTAGCTTGCTGTTGAACCTGCTGAGGAAACTGTTGACTAGCTTGCTGTTGAACCTTCTGAGGAAACCATTGACTAGCTTGCTGTTGAACTGGCTGTTGAACTGGCTTTTGAACCTTCTGAGGAAACCATTGACTAGCTTGCTGTTGAACTGGCTGTTGAACTGGCTTTTGAACCTGCTGAAGAAACTGTTGACTAGCTTGCTGTTGAACTGGCTTTTGAACCGGCTTTTGAACCTGCTGAAGAAACTGTTGACTAGCTTGCTGTTGAACTGGCTTTTGAACCGGCTTTTGAACCTGCTGAAGAAACTGTTGACTAGCTTGCTGTTGAACTGGCTTTTGAACCTTCTGAGGAAACCATTGACTAGCTTGCTGTTGAACTGGCTTTTGAACCTTCTGAGGAAACCATTGACTAGATTGCTGTTGAACTGGCTTTTGAACCTTCTGAGGAAACCATTGACTAGCTTGCTGTTGAACTGGCTTTTGAAACCGCTGGTCAGTTTGCTGGAACATCAGCGCATCAGGACTCAGGGGCAGATCACTCCACTTCGGAACAGCATGACTAAACGCACCGAACCAAACACAAAGTGCCAGAGACTGAACAGCACACCAACTTCCTGCCATTGTTCAACAGCTAGTCACACTGTTGAGGTGCTGCTCTTTGGTCCTTTTGTACTCTACAGACTTTGGCTAATTAATGATAATCCCACCCTCTTCATTAAGTCATGATGCTCCAGACTTGCACGAGTGGGAGTTTATGCAACTAGGTGATTCTATTGTTTCTTAAGTCAATTTTTCCCTTTTGAACATACATAAAACCACATTGAGCTGAATTCAGAATAGTATGCTAGTACTATTTCTGCCATTCTGAATTCAGCCTTTTTTATATTAGATGTTTTAGCTATTCTGGATTGTTTTTCTCTCTCTTTGAAACACATCATAGTTTTCTCATGGCAACAGGCCTGTATATTTTAAGAAAGTTTAAATCACACCTGCTAGCGCACTTCTTAAAATGTTTACGTACTAGGTCAGTAGGCGGTAGAGTACACCGTTTTGCGGCTGTTCGAACACATTCAACCACATGAGCATCTACTCTATGAAAGCAATCTGGTTGAATGTGTTGGACTACCTCTGGAAGTGGCCAAAAATAGACAAGCTATAAAAAAATGTGCCCCTTTTTTACACCTTCATTTACCACAGTCCACTTGTGATCCGATTTACAAAAAATGCTTCTTAGTACCAGGTGTAAACAAGGCCTTGGAAAGCTACCTAGTTGGGATACAACAGTTAACGGATGAATGCTTAAATGAAAGCATTCTACATTACTGGGACTAGCCTGAAATTTAAATAAATAAATAAACAAAATTCAGTATCAACCAATCCTTTATCCCAAGATATGATTCTATACTTGCGTGACTGTAAAAAAGCATTACAAAAAGCCAATGAGTGACCTCAGAGGGGTTTGGGCATCAATATATGCAGTTATGCTAGTCCAGCCATAAAGTCGTATGTAAAGCCTCAAACAGACAGAAGCTAAAACCTTAATTATATGTGAAACATGAACAGGGGCCCAAGTTAATGACTAGAACTTGGCAAATAGTAAAGTTGTAGCGTGGCCACATAAAGGGGATATTTATAAGACGGCTTATTAAACTAATTAAAGAGTTATACATGTCAGATGTTCTTATATTAAAGAATCCCTGGCTTTTTGTTGCCCCTGTCCAGTTTTGGTCTTACTGTTTTTTCTGAGCAAGAGTCTTGATCGTTACACCTGGGAATCCCCGTGACGTCATACTTCAGCTGATCAACTTCACTTCCGTTAAAGGGAGCCGGCTTACCGGCATTCGGGAGCAACTTTACTATGGCCGTTTCTCAATACCAAGTACGCAAACTTCGGACTTGAGTCCTTGGTAGTTCGGACTTGACAAGTTCGACTCAGGAGAATGAACTCCCGAGGACGGTAGGGATGGGGAAATGAAGCCTCATGAATCACTGAGGCTTTCTCCTGACTGTTCCGGGAAAAGATTCAAAGCTTCGAGAGTGTCGAGAACAGCGCCATCTGGTGCTTATTTAAAATAAAGCAGCCAGAAGCCTGTGTTAGAAGCTCTGGCAGATGAAGCAACCACAACACACTCCATAGTTTCAATATTATGTGTACAAATAAAAGCCTTACATGTTTGTGTTTTATTTGTTCATTAAATAAATTAATTTTCTCTCCTCACAAACCCATCAACCAGACTGAGCCAACAATGACTCGTTAAATACATAGACAGTATATAAACTGGACACAGCGACCCCATTGGATTCAACGGAGACAAGTGAAGTCAATTAGAAGCTCTCACTTCCTGGGGGTCGAGCGTACTGCGCAGACTCAAACTGAGTTTGACGACGTAGATGTGACGTGAGCAACCCGTCTGTCTTCTAGTAGCTGTGCCAAGAGAAATCTGAATCATTCCCTTCCGAAACTTGCAGAGACGGAGAGTGTGAGTAGGAGCTGTCCATGAGCTAGGAGCAGGAGCAACTTTTGCTAAGTATTCTGATGAATTATTTTGTCATTTTGCCTCCACGTCCCCCCGATCAAAATGAATGGGAGTCAATGGAATGCTAACAGCAGGTGGGGGTCGGCTAATCAATGGCGGCGCCCGGGGAAGCTTCAAAATAATATGAAACCCTGCCCCCCTGGTTAAATAAGATCTGGGGTTCGAGCCTTCTGACACCCAAAGCGAAACGCGCACGTGATTGGACAGAAAGTGAGGCTCGTCGATCACGTGACTCTAGTAAACCAATACACACCCCGATACGGGGCTTCACTAGAAATTGTGTCGCATGTGTGATACGCACATCGAAGCTTCAGTGTCATACGTAACATCACTAGAGGACGGGAGGACGCAAGTCCGATAATTCTGCAAATGGAACAGCGACGTACTTGATAGCGTCACTCAGCTCGCTCTGGCTACTCCGGTTATCTCTTTATGTATATTTAGGCTACAATAAAACAAAATATGTTATAAAACACCACTCTGCCTCTCTTCATTTTCATTAAAAGAAATCTTAAACATATTAATGGCCACTGTGGTTCAGGCAACGCAATTGATGATCTTCACTGCATATATTTATAACAACACGAAATATAAAACACAACCCTGACTCTTTTTGTTTTGATACATAAAAAACATTATAATATTGATCATTAAAACTGACATTTAGCAAACATATTTTATTATATATGTACATACAGTGAAGCGAATAGGCAACATGTATAATAAAATATTTTATGTTTTAAATTGATCAAATAAAATTACATAACCTTTTTTGTTAAATGTCAGTTTTAATGATCAATAATAGCCATTATAAAAGTACAAGTAGCCTAAAAGGTATAAGAAGCTTTACAATAATAAAGCAAACGATTCAGTCAAACATAATTCAGCTCTCTAGGCTACAACATAAAGTTAAATAGACTAAATATATAAAGCTATGAAACTTCACTTTGCCCTCAGCCAAAACGTTTTGCCAGGGAACAAATGATAGATTGAGACAAAAATAAATAAATAAATAAAATAAATAACCCGTTAGATATACACAAGACGATTTATATCTCATGTTAAACCACTAGACTAGAGACATACGAGCCAGCGGCAAACGTCAGCAGCACTAGCCGAGGAAAGGCTGTTCTCGGCGGGGTACGTGAGCGCCGAGCGTCCGATTGCCTGGATCTCACAACTCCGAAAACGTCAGATCAAATTTTCAAATAGGCGCTCTCTTTATAAATAAACCAAAGATTTGAGCTTTAAACAACTACATTCTCGCCTGAAAAACTCTTAAAACTACATTCCGTGACACAATAACAGTAGCATTTTTAAATGATGCGGGTTTTCTAATCTGCTATTGACGCTTGCTAGTTGGTGTGAGAAGCATTCTGGGATACCTGGCTGTCTCAAGTCCACACAAGTCACCTCTCGATGCCTCCTCGGTAAAAGGGGTGGATCAAGAACACATCCGGGGATTTGAACTGGACTTGGCTAGATGTGAACTTTGAATTGGAACAGTACTTGGGCAGCGACTGATGACGTTTCACAAGAACAGACAAGTACGCATATTGAGAAACAGCTTATTGCTCTTTTGGATTAGCGCTCGATCACACTACACGGCTTGGCTGTCATTGACTGTTTGTGAAGATATACTTGCTGGATTATTTCACCTTGGAGATCGCTTCTCAGGACAGCGCTGTTCCTCATCGTGTGCACGGACTTAAAACGGCTTACCGGTGAGGTCGATTCAATGCACACACATTGGACTGGAACACACACTTACATTTTTGTATATATTGATTTTCAGTGCTTTCTATTTAATACACTTTGGGTGGTCACTTGATCTTGCTTGTTTACATTGTGAGCAATTCTATCCAACGCTTTCATAGAGGGTCTAGAACGTATATTTTGTGGTGTATCCTGCCTTGTATAGGCAGAACGTTACAAAGTTAGATGGCTTAGGCAGAAACTTGGCTTGTTTAGTTCAAGTCAAGAATCTCAAGGTTTAGTAGTGCAGAAGTCAAACTGAGAACAGTCATGAAACATCCAACTCCAGACAGAAATGAATACCAAAGAGAAACATGTTGAGTTTCATGAAGTTTATTAAAACACAAAAATTCACTTGACCAGGTTAACTTGTCCACTAGACACCACAGTTTGCCCACTAGAGATGGTCTTGACATGCGTGTCTCTTCCTGTAAAAAGTGGTAGAAGCATGAGGGGCATTTAAATAAATTCTCAGTTCCTGAAGTCAACTTACAGCAAGCACTCACTTTTCCTAGTGCAACTTTGCTCACAGGAGCCAGAGGAGGGATGGCACACCGCTGTACTACAGTGGATGAAGATCTAACAGAGGGGGAAAGGGTTAAGCCATAGAATTCACTGTAAAAAGCACTAATATTAAGGGTTGAGGTAAGGCTGCAGAGCATACGGTTTCCTGCAGAGGAGCCAGTGATGCTGGATCTACAAATGTGAACATCTTCACAACAAAGCGCTTGTAGTGGGTCGGGAACTGAAGACCAGATGATCCAGCCACTGGAACCAATGTGGTCAGGTAACGATCATCCTGGTAAGGGCATCTGAAAGGCAAAGAGGCCGTCAGAAATGCCTTACAGCACACTAGATGGATAAAGACTGGCCTTACTCACCCATCAACCAGAAGATCCCATTGGGGTAGACTGAGTGGACTGGGGGTTGATGTCGCCCAGCAACGTCCCAGCATCAGGACAATGTTGGGGTCGGTCCTCTCCAAAATGTGCACCTCAACATACACAGGCTCCCGCAGGACTTTTGTAACTGGATAATCAGCATCACTGTAGTAGGACGTGTACGCCTCGTCCCCTGAGGAAGAATGCAGTGTTTAACTAGAAACTGGAGTTTTAGAAAGGCTTTAGGCATACTTGGGACAAACACTTACCTTCTGCACAGCCTTTGGTGACACATTGACCATTTGCCAGTCTAAGCTCCACCCTGAGGGGTCCAGGAGCAGCTACCGGTGGAGGTGGAGGAACGGTGTTGACCTCCACAACCAGAGCTTCCACAGAGGTACCAGAGTACCTACACTGGAAGAGAAGCCTGGACAACAAACAGTGAGCTTGTAGCACTTGTCAATGATTCACGTTTATGATAAAGCATACATCACTTACTCAAAATGGCTGTCCCTTGTAATGGAACCAAGTGGTCCGATACCCACTTCATATGAGGAGGTCATTCTGTTTTCATACACCACATATCCACTGTCCTCCTGCAAATAGTAACATTGTTGGCATCCAATCCATTCTAAGCCATGCAGAACAAAACCAAGAGCAGCTACTCGCCATCATGCTTGTGCCACATGCAGTGACAGGGAACTGGTATATAGCAAAGAAAGGTGTGGATCCCACAGGACTGCAAGCTGGATCACTTCCACCCAGGAGACGGACTGAATCCAGGCTCAATCGAGGCAGCGTAACATCTCTAGCCACCACTACCACAAACTGACCATCTCTTATACACTGGACAGTCACTGGAACAAGTTACAAGAGCAGGTTATTGCTGAGGATCAGTTTAACATGAATGCCTCTACATTGACTCTACACTCTTACCTGCCTTCCCATAGTAACACTGCTGTCCATTAAAGCAGCAGTTGATAGCAGCACACTCAGCACCACTGATACCAGGTGGTCCACATTGAATCTGCTCATAATCCGCTACAGTACATTTGTCAAGGGGCTCTGCCTGTGCCACTGGCTGCTTAGGCTGAAACTGCTGAGGAAACTGTTGACTAGCTTGCTGTTGAACTGACTGAGGAAACTGTTGACTAGCTTGCTGTTGAACCTGCTGAGGAAACTGTTGACTAGCTTGCTGTTGAACTGACTGAGGAAACTGTTGACTAGCTTGCTGTTGAACTGACTGAGGAAACTGTTGACTAGCTTGCTGTTGAACCTGCTGAGGAAACTGTTGACTAGCTTGCTGTTGAACCTGCTGAGGAAACTGTTGACTAGCTTGCTGTTGAACCTTCTGAGGAAACCATTGACTAGCTTGCTGTTGAACTGGCTGTTGAACTGGCTTTTGAACCTTCTGAGGAAACCATTGACTAGCTTGCTGTTGAACTGGCTGTTGAACTGGCTTTTGAACCTGCTGAAGAAACTGTTGACTAGCTTGCTGTTGAACTGGCTTTTGAACCGGCTTTTGAACCTGCTGAAGAAACTGTTGACTAGCTTGCTGTTGAACTGGCTTTTGAACCGGCTTTTGAACCTGCTGAAGAAACTGTTGACTAGCTTGCTGTTGAACTGGCTTTTGAACCTTCTGAGGAAACCATTGACTAGCTTGCTGTTGAACTGGCTTTTGAACCTTCTGAGGAAACCATTGACTAGATTGCTGTTGAACTGGCTTTTGAACCTTCTGAGGAAACCATTGACTAGCTTGCTGTTGAACTGGCTTTTGAAACCGCTGGTCAGTTTGCTGGAACATCAGCGCATCAGGACTCAGGGGCAGATCACTCCACTTCAGAACAGCATGACTAAACGCACAGAACCAAACACAAAGTGCCAGAGACTGAACAGCACACCAACTTCCTGCCATTGTTCAACAGCTAGTCACACTGTTGAGGTGCTGCTCTTTGGTCCTTTTGTACTCTACAGACTTTGGCTAATTAATGATAATCCCACCCTCTTCATTAAGTCATGATGCTCCAGACTTGCACGAGTGGGAGTTTATGCAACTAGGTGATTCTATTGTTTCTTAAGTCAATTTTTCCCTTTTGAACATACATAAAACCACATTGAGCTGAATTCAGAATAGTATGCTAGTACTATTTCTGCCATTCTGAATTCAGCCTTTTTTATATTAGATGTTTTAGCTATTCTGGATTGTTTTTCTCTCTCTTTGAAACACATCATAGTTTTCTCATGGCAACAGGCCTGTATATTTTAAGAAAGTTTAAATCACACCTGCTAGCGCACTTCTTAAAATGTTTACGTACTAGGTCAGTAGGCGGTAGAGTACACCGTTTTGCGGCTGTTCGAACACATTCAACCACATGAGCATCTACTCTATGAAAGCAATCTGGTTGAATGTGTTGGACTACCTCTGGAAGTGGCCAAAAATAGACAAGCTATAAAAAAATGTGCCCCTTTTTTACACCTTCATTTACCACAGTCCACTTGTGATCCGATTTACAAAAAATGCTTCTTAGTACCAGGTGTAAACAAGGCCTTGGAAAGCTACCTAGTTGGGATACAACAGTTAACGGATGAATGCTTAAATGAAAGCAGTCTACATTACTGGGACTAGCCTGAAATTTAAATAAATAAATAAACAAAATTCAGTATCAACCAATCCTTTATCCCAAGATATGATTCTATACTTGCGTGACTGTAAAAAAGCATTACAAAAAGCCAATGAGTGACCTCAGAGGGGTTTGGGCATCAATATATGCAGTTATGCTAGTCCAGCCATAAAGTCGTATGTAAAGCCTCAAACAGACAGAAGCTAAAACCTTAATTATATGTGAAACATGAACAGGGGCCCAAGTTAATGACTAGAACTTGGCAAATAGTAAAGTTGTAGCGTGGCCACATAAAGGGGATATTTATAAGACGGCTTATTAAACTAATTAAAGAGTTATACATGTCAGATGTTCTTATATTAAAGAATCCCTGGCTTTTTGTTGCCCCTGTCCAGTTTTGGTCTTACTGTTTTTTCTGAGCAAGAGTCTTGATCGTTACACCTGGGAATCCCCGTGACGTCATACTTCAGCTGATCAACTTCACTTCCGTTAAAGGGAGCCGGCTTACCGGCATTCGGGAGCAACTTTACTATGGCCGTTTCTCAATACCAAGTACGCAAACTTCGGACTTGAGTCCTTGGTAGTTCGGACTTGACAAGTTCGACTCAGGAGAATGAACTCCCGAGGACGGTAGGGATGGGGAAATGAAGCCTCATGAATCACTGAGGCTTTCTCCTGACTGTTCCGGGAAAAGATTCAAAGCTTCGAGAGTGTCGAGAACAGCGCCATCTGGTGCTTATTTAAAATAAAGCAGCCAGAAGCCTGTGTTAGAAGCTCTGGCAGATGAAGCAACCACAACACACTCCATAGTTTCAATATTATGTGTACAAATAAAAGCCTTACATGTTTGTGTTTTATTTGTTCATTAAATAAATTAATTTTCTCTCCTCACAAACCCATCAACCAGACTGAGCCAACAATGACTCGTTAAATACATAGACAGTATATAAACTGGACACAGCGACCCCATTGGATTCAACGGAGACAAGTGAAGTCAATTAGAAGCTCTCACTTCCTGGGGGTCGAGCGTACTGCGCAGACTCAAACTGAGTTTGACGACGTAGATGTGACGTGAGCAACCCGTCTGTCTTCTAGTAGCTGTGCCAAGAGAAATCTGAATCATTCCCTTCCGAAACTTGCAGAGACGGAGAGTGTGAGTAGGAGCTGTCCATGAGCTAGGAGCAGGAGCAACTTTTGCTAAGTATTCTGATGAATTATTTTGTCATTTTGCCTCCACGTCCCCCCGATCAAAATGAATGGGAGTCAATGGAATGCTAACAGCAGGTGGGGGTCGGCTAATCAATGGCGGCGCCCGGGGAAGCTTCAAAATAATATGAAACCCTGCCCCCCTGGTTAAATAAGATCTGGGGTTCGAGCCTTCTGACACCCAAAGCGAAACGCGCACGTGATTGGACAGAAAGTGAGGCTCGTCGATCACGTGACTCTAGTAAACCAATACACACCCCGATACGGGGCTTCACTAGAAATTGTGTCGCATGTGTGATACGCACATCGAAGCTTCAGTGTCATACGTAACATCACTAGAGGACGGGAGGACGCAAGTCCGATAATTCTGCAAATGGAACAGCGACGTACTTGATAGCGTCACTCAGCTCGCTCTGGCTACTCCGGTTATCTCTTTATGTATATTTAGGCTACAATAAAACAAAATATGTTATAAAACACCACTCTGCCTCTCTTCATTTTCATTAAAAGAAATCTTAAACATATTAATGGCCACTGTGGTTCAGGCAACGCAATTGATGATCTTCACTGCATATATTTATAACAACACGAAATATAAAACACAACCCTGACTCTTTTTGTTTTGATACATAAAAAACATTATAATATTGATCATTAAAACTGACATTTAGCAAACATATTTTATTATATATGTACATACAGTGAAGCGAATAGGCAACATGTATAATAAAATATTTTATGTTTTAAATTGATCAAATAAAATTACATAACCTTTTTTGTTAAATGTCAGTTTTAATGATCAATAATAGCCATTATAAAAGTACAAGTAGCCTAAAAGGTATAAGAAGCTTTACAATAATAAAGCAAACGATTCAGTCAAACATAATTCAGCTCTCTAGGCTACAACATAAAGTTAAATAGACTAAATATATAAAGCTATGAAACTTCACTTTGCCCTCAGCCAAAACGTTTTGCCAGGGAACAAATGATAGATTGAGACAAAAATAAATAAATAAATAAAATAAATAACCCGTTAGATATACACAAGACGATTTATATCTCATGTTAAACCACTAGACTAGAGACATACGAGCCAGCGGCAAACGTCAGCAGCACTAGCCGAGGAAAGGCTGTTCTCGGCGGGGTACGTGAGCGCCGAGCGTCCGATTGCCTGGATCTCACAACTCCGAAAACGTCAGATCAAATTTTCAAATAGGCGCTCTCTTTATAAATAAACCAAAGATTTGAGCTTTAAACAACTACATTCTCGCCTGAAAAACTCTTAAAACTACATTCCGTGACACAATAACAGTAGCATTTTTAAATGATGCGGGTTTTCTAATCTGCTATTGACGCTTGCTAGTTGGTGTGAGAAGCATTCTGGGATACCTGGCTGTCTCAAGTCCACACAAGTCACCTCTCGATGCCTCCTCGGTAAAAGGGGTGGATCAAGAACACATCCGGGGATTTGAACTGGACTTGGCTAGATGTGAACTTTGAATTGGAACAGTACTTGGGCAGCGACTGATGACGTTTCACAAGAACAGACAAGTACGCATATTGAGAAACAGCTTATTGCTCTTTTGGATTAGCGCTCGATCACACTACACGGCTTGGCTGTCATTGACTGTTTGTGGAGATATACTTGCTGGATTATTTCACCTTGGAGATCGCTTCTCAGGACAGCGCTGTTCCTCATCGTGTGCACGGACTTAAAACGGCTTACCGGTGAGGTCGATTCAATGCACACACATTGGACTGGAACACACACTTACATTTTTGTATATATTGATTTTCAGTGCTTTCTATTTAATACACTTTGGGTGGTCACTTGATCTTGCTTGTTTACATTGTGAGCAATTCTATCCAACGCTTTCATAGAGGGTCTAGAACGTATATTTTGTGGTGTATCCTGCCTTGTATAGGCAGAACGTTACAAAGTTAGATGGCTTAGGCAGAAACTTGGCTTGTTTAGTTCAAGTCAAGAATCTCAAGGTTTAGTAGTGCAGAAGTCAAACTGAGAACAGTCATGAAACATCCAACTCCAGACAGAAATGAATACCAAAGAGAAACATGTTGAGTTTCATGAAGTTTATTAAAACACAAAAATTCACTTGACCAGGTTAACTTGTCCACTAGACACCACAGTTTGCCCACTAGAGATGGTCTTGACATGCGTGTCTCTTCCTGTAAAAAGTGGTAGAAGCATGAGGGGCATTTAAATAAATTCTCAGTTCCTGAAGTCAACTTACAGCAAGCACTCACTTTTCCTAGTGCAACTTTGCTCACAGGAGCCAGAGGAGGGATGGCACACCGCTGTACTACAGTGGATGAAGATCTAACAGAGGGGGAAAGGGTTAAGCCATAGAATTCACTGTAAAAAGCACTAATATTAAGGGTTGAGGTAAGGCTGCAGAGCATACGGTTTCCTGCAGAGGAGCCAGTGATGCTGGATCTACAAATGTGAACATCTTCACAACAAAGCGCTTGTAGTGGGTCGGGAACTGAAGACCAGATGATCCAGCCACTGGAACCAATGTGGTCAGGTAACGATCATCCTGGTAAGGGCATCTGAAAGGCAAAGAGGCCGTCAGAAATGCCTTACAGCACACTAGATGGATAAAGACTGGCCTTACTCACCCATCAACCAGAAGATCCCATTGGGGTAGACTGAGTGGACTGGGGGTTGATGTCGCCCAGCAACGTCCCAGCATCAGGACAATGTTGGGGTCGGTCCTCTCCAAAATGTGCACCTCAACATACACAGGCTCCCGCAGGACTTTTGTAACTGGATAATCAGCATCACTGTAGTAGGACGTGTACGCCTCGTCCCCTGAGGAAGAATGCAGTGTTTAACTAGAAACTGGAGTTTTAGAAAGGCTTTAGGCATACTTGGGACAAACACTTACCTTCTGCACAGCCTTTGGTGACACATTGACCATTTGCCAGTCTAAGCTCCACCCTGAGGGGTCCAGGAGCAGCTACCGGTGGAGGTGGAGGAACGGTGTTGACCTCCACAACCAGAGCTTCCACAGAGGTACCAGAGTACCTACACTGGAAGAGAAGCCTGGACAACAAACAGTGAGCTTGTAGCACTTGTCAATGATTCACGTTTATGATAAAGCATACATCACTTACTCAAAATGGCTGTCCCTTGTAATGGAACCAAGTGGTCCGATACCCACTTCATATGAGGAGGTCATTCTGTTTTCATACACCACATATCCACTGTCCTCCTGCAAATAGTAACATTGTTGGCATCCAATCCATTCTAAGCCATGCAGAACAAAACCAAGAGCAGCTACTCGCCATCATGCTTGTGCCACATGCAGTGACAGGGAACTGGTATATAGCAAAGAAAGGTGTGGATCCCACAGGACTGCAAGCTGGATCACTTCCACCCAGGAGACGGACTGAATCCAGGCTCAATCGAGGCAGCGTAACATCTCTAGCCACCACTACCACAAACTGACCATCTCTTATACACTGGACAGTCACTGGAACAAGTTACAAGAGCAGGTTATTGCTGAGGATCAGTTTAACATGAATGCCTCTACATTGACTCTACACTCTTACCTGCCTTCCCATAGTAACACTGCTGTCCATTAAAGCAGCAGTTGATAGCAGCACACTCAGCACCACTGATACCAGGTGGTCCACATTGAATCTGCTCATAATCCGCTACAGTACATTTGTCAAGGGGCTCTGCCTGTGCCACTGGCTGCTTAGGCTGAAACTGCTGAGGAAACTGTTGACTAGCTTGCTGTTGAACTGACTGAGGAAACTGTTGACTAGCTTGCTGTTGAACCTGCTGAGGAAACTGTTGACTAGCTTGCTGTTGAACTGACTGAGGAAACTGTTGACTAGCTTGCTGTTGAACCTGCTGAGGAAACTGTTGACTAGCTTGCTGTTGAACCTGCTGAGGAAACTGTTGACTAGCTTGCTGTTGAACCTTCTGAGGAAACCATTGACTAGCTTGCTGTTGAACTGGCTGTTGAACTGGCTTTTGAACCTTCTGAGGAAACCATTGACTAGCTTGCTGTTGAACTGGCTGTTGAACTGGCTTTTGAACCTGCTGAAGAAACTGTTGACTAGCTTGCTGTTGAACTGGCTTTTGAACCGGCTTTTGAACCTGCTGAAGAAACTGTTGACTAGCTTGCTGTTGAACTGGCTTTTGAACCTTCTGAGGAAACCATTGACTAGCTTGCTGTTGAACTGGCTTTTGAACCGGCTTTTGAACCTGCTGAAGAAACTGTTGACTAGCTTGCTGTTGAACTGGCTTTTGAACCTTCTGAGGAAACCATTGACTAGCTTGCTGTTGAACTGGCTTTTGAACCTTCTGAGGAAACCATTGACTAGATTGCTGTTGAACTGGCTTTTGAACCTTCTGAGGAAACCATTGACTAGCTTGCTGTTGAACTGGCTTTTGAAACCGCTGGTCAGTTTGCTGGAACATCAGCGCATCAGGACTCAGGGGCAGATCACTCCACTTCGGAACAGCATGACTAAACGCACAGAACCAAACACAAAGTGCCAGAGACTGAACAGCACACCAACTTCCTGCCATTGTTCAACAGCTAGTCACACTGTTGAGGTGCTGCTCTTTGGTCCTTTTGTACTCTACAGACTTTGGCTAATTAATGATAATCCCACCCTCTTCATTAAGTCATGATGCTCCAGACTTGCACGAGTGGGAGTTTATGCAACTAGGTGATTCTATTGTTTCTTAAGTCAATTTTTCCCTTTTGAACATACATAAAACCACATTGAGCTGAATTCAGAATAGTATGCTAGTACTATTTCTGCCATTCTGAATTCAGCCTTTTTTATATTAGATGTTTTAGCTATTCTGGATTGTTTTTCTCTCTCTTTGAAACACATCATAGTTTTCTCATGGCAACAGGCCTGTATATTTTAAGAAAGTTTAAATCACACCTGCTAGCGCACTTCTTAAAATGTTTACGTACTAGGTCAGTAGGCGGTAGAGTACACCGTTTTGCGGCTGTTCGAACACATTCAACCACATGAGCATCTACTCTATGAAAGCAATCTGGTTGAATGTGTTGGACTACCTCTGGAAGTGGCCAAAAATAGACAAGCTATAAAAAAATGTGCCCCTTTTTTACACCTTCATTTACCACAGTCCACTTGTGATCCGATTTACAAAAAATGCTTCTTAGTACCAGGTGTAAACAAGGCCTTGGAAAGCTACCTAGTTGGGATACAACAGTTAACGGATGAATGCTTAAATGAAAGCAGTCTACATTACTGGGACTAGCCTGAAATTTAAATAAATAAATAAACAAAATTCAGTATCAACCAATCCTTTATCCCAAGATATGATTCTATACTTGCGTGACTGTAAAAAAGCATTACAAAAAGCCAATGAGTGACCTCAGAGGGGTTTGGGCATCAATATATGCAGTTATGCTAGTCCAGCCATAAAGTCGTATGTAAAGCCTCAAACAGACAGAAGCTAAAACCTTAATTATATGTGAAACATGAACAGGGGCCCAAGTTAATGACTAGAACTTGGCAAATAGTAAAGTTGTAGCGTGGCCACATAAAGGGGATATTTATAAGACGGCTTATTAAACTAATTAAAGAGTTATACATGTCAGATGTTCTTATATTAAAGAATCCCTGGCTTTTTGTTGCCCCTGTCCAGTTTTGGTCTTACTGTTTTTTCTGAGCAAGAGTCTTGATCGTTACACCTGGGAATCCCCGTGACGTCATACTTCAGCTGATCAACTTCACTTCCGTTAAAGGGAGCCGGCTTACCGGCATTCGGGAGCAACTTTACTATGGCCGTTTCTCAATACCAAGTACGCAAACTTCGGACTTGAGTCCTTGGTAGTTCGGACTTGACAAGTTCGACTCAGGAGAATGAACTCCCGAGGACGGTAGGGATGGGGAAATGAAGCCTCATGAATCACTGAGGCTTTCTCCTGACTGTTCCGGGAAAAGATTCAAAGCTTCGAGAGTGTCGAGAACAGCGCCATCTGGTGCTTATTTAAAATAAAGCAGCCAGAAGCCTGTGTTAGAAGCTCTGGCAGATGAAGCAACCACAACACACTCCATAGTTTCAATATTATGTGTACAAATAAAAGCCTTACATGTTTGTGTTTTATTTGTTCATTAAATAAATTAATTTTCTCTCCTCACAAACCCATCAACCAGACTGAGCCAACAATGACTCGTTAAATACATAGACAGTATATAAACTGGACACAGCGACCCCATTGGATTCAACGGAGACAAGTGAAGTCAATTAGAAGCTCTCACTTCCTGGGGGTCGAGCGTACTGCGCAGACTCAAACTGAGTTTGACGACGTAGATGTGACGTGAGCAACCCGTCTGTCTTCTAGTAGCTGTGCCAAGAGAAATCTGAATCATTCCCTTCCGAAACTTGCAGAGACGGAGAGTGTGAGTAGGAGCTGTCCATGAGCTAGGAGCAGGAGCAACTTTTGCTAAGTATTCTGATGAATTATTTTGTCATTTTGCCTCCACGTCCCCCCGATCAAAATGAATGGGAGTCAATGGAATGCTAACAGCAGGTGGGGGTCGGCTAATCAATGGCGGCGCCCGGGGAAGCTTCAAAATAATATGAAACCCTGCCCCCCTGGTTAAATAAGATCTGGGGTTCGAGCCTTCTGACACCCAAAGCGAAACGCGCACGTGATTGGACAGAAAGTGAGGCTCGTCGATCACGTGACTCTAGTAAACCAATACACACCCCGATACGGGGCTTCACTAGAAATTGTGTCGCATGTGTGATACGCACATCGAAGCTTCAGTGTCATACGTAACATCACTAGAGGACGGGAGGACGCAAGTCCGATAATTCTGCAAATGGAACAGCGACGTACTTGATAGCGTCACTCAGCTCGCTCTGGCTACTCCGGTTATCTCTTTATGTATATTTAGGCTACAATAAAACAAAATATGTTATAAAACACCACTCTGCCTCTCTTCATTTTCATTAAAAGAAATCTTAAACATATTAATGGCCACTGTGGTTCAGGCAACGCAATTGATGATCTTCACTGCATATATTTATAACAACACGAAATATAAAACACAACCCTGACTCTTTTTGTTTTGATACATAAAAAACATTATAATATTGATCATTAAAACTGACATTTAGCAAACATATTTTATTATATATGTACATACAGTGAAGCGAATAGGCAACATGTATAATAAAATATTTTATGTTTTAAATTGATCAAATAAAATTACATAACCTTTTTTGTTAAATGTCAGTTTTAATGATCAATAATAGCCATTATAAAAGTACAAGTAGCCTAAAAGGTATAAGAAGCTTTACAATAATAAAGCAAACGATTCAGTCAAACATAATTCAGCTCTCTAGGCTACAACATAAAGTTAAATAGACTAAATATATAAAGCTATGAAACTTCACTTTGCCCTCAGCCAAAACGTTTTGCCAGGGAACAAATGATAGATTGAGACAAAAATAAATAAATAAATAAAATAAATAACCCGTTAGATATACACAAGACGATTTATATCTCATGTTAAACCACTAGACTAGAGACATACGAGCCAGCGGCAAACGTCAGCAGCACTAGCCGAGGAAAGGCTGTTCTCGGCGGGGTACGTGAGCGCCGAGCGTCCGATTGCCTGGATCTCACAACTCCGAAAACGTCAGATCAAATTTTCAAATAGGCGCTCTCTTTATAAATAAACCAAAGATTTGAGCTTTAAACAACTACATTCTCGCCTGAAAAACTCTTAAAACTACATTCCGTGACACAATAACAGTAGCATTTTTAAATGATGCGGGTTTTCTAATCTGCTATTGACGCTTGCTAGTTGGTGTGAGAAGCATTCTGGGATACCTGGCTGTCTCAAGTCCACACAAGTCACCTCTCGATGCCTCCTCGGTAAAAGGGGTGGATCAAGAACACATCCGGGGATTTGAACTGGACTTGGCTAGATGTGAACTTTGAATTGGAACAGTACTTGGGCAGCGACTGATGACGTTTCACAAGAACAGACAAGTACGCATATTGAGAAACAGCTTATTGCTCTTTTGGATTAGCGCTCGATCACACTACACGGCTTGGCTGTCATTGACTGTTTGTGGAGATATACTTGCTGGATTATTTCACCTTGGAGATCGCTTCTCAGGACAGCGCTGTTCCTCATCGTGTGCACGGACTTAAAACGGCTTACCGGTGAGGTCGATTCAATGCACACACATTGGACTGGAACACACACTTACATTTTTGTATATATTGATTTTCAGTGCTTTCTATTTAATACACTTTGGGTGGTCACTTGATCTTGCTTGTTTACATTGTGAGCAATTCTATCCAACGCTTTCATAGAGGGTCTAGAACGTATATTTTGTGGTGTATCCTGCCTTGTATAGGCAGAACGTTACAAAGTTAGATGGCTTAGGCAGAAACTTGGCTTGTTTAGTTCAAGTCAAGAATCTCAAGGTTTAGTAGTGCAGAAGTCAAACTGAGAACAGTCATGAAACATCCAACTCCAGACAGAAATGAATACCAAAGAGAAACATGTTGAGTTTCATGAAGTTTATTAAAACACAAAAATTCACTTGACCAGGTTAACTTGTCCACTAGACACCACAGTTTGCCCACTAGAGATGGTCTTGACATGCGTGTCTCTTCCTGTAAAAAGTGGTAGAAGCATGAGGGGCATTTAAATAAATTCTCAGTTCCTGAAGTCAACTTACAGCAAGCACTCACTTTTCCTAGTGCAACTTTGCTCACAGGAGCCAGAGGAGGGATGGCACACCGCTGTACTACAGTGGATGAAGATCTAACAGAGGGGGAAAGGGTTAAGCCATAGAATTCACTGTAAAAAGCACTAATATTAAGGGTTGAGGTAAGGCTGCAGAGCATACGGTTTCCTGCAGAGGAGCCAGTGATGCTGGATCTACAAATGTGAACATCTTCACAACAAAGCGCTTGTAGTGGGTCGGGAACTGAAGACCAGATGATCCAGCCACTGGAACCAATGTGGTCAGGTAACGATCATCCTGGTAAGGGCATCTGAAAGGCAAAGAGGCCGTCAGAAATGCCTTACAGCACACTAGATGGATAAAGACTGGCCTTACTCACCCATCAACCAGAAGATCCCATTGGGGTAGACTGAGTGGACTGGGGGTTGATGTCGCCCAGCAACGTCCCAGCATCAGGACAATGTTGGGGTCGGTCCTCTCCAAAATGTGCACCTCAACATACACAGGCTCCCGCAGGACTTTTGTAACTGGATAATCAGCATCACTGTAGTAGGACGTGTACGCCTCGTCCCCTGAGGAAGAATGCAGTGTTTAACTAGAAACTGGAGTTTTAGAAAGGCTTTAGGCATACTTGGGACAAACACTTACCTTCTGCACAGCCTTTGGTGACACATTGACCATTTGCCAGTCTAAGCTCCACCCTGAGGGGTCCAGGAGCAGCTACCGGTGGAGGTGGAGGAACGGTGTTGACCTCCACAACCAGAGCTTCCACAGAGGTACCAGAGTACCTACACTGGAAGAGAAGCCTGGACAACAAACAGTGAGCTTGTAGCACTTGTCAATGATTCACGTTTATGATAAAGCATACATCACTTACTCAAAATGGCTGTCCCTTGTAATGGAACCAAGTGGTCCGATACCCACTTCATATGAGGAGGTCATTCTGTTTTCATACACCACATATCCACTGTCCTCCTGCAAATAGTAACATTGTTGGCATCCAATCCATTCTAAGCCATGCAGAACAAAACCAAGAGCAGCTACTCGCCATCATGCTTGTGCCACATGCAGTGACAGGGAACTGGTATATAGCAAAGAAAGGTGTGGATCCCACAGGACTGCAAGCTGGATCACTTCCACCCAGGAGACGGACTGAATCCAGGCTCAATCGAGGCAGCGTAACATCTCTAGCCACCACTACCACAAACTGACCATCTCTTATACACTGGACAGTCACTGGAACAAGTTACAAGAGCAGGTTATTGCTGAGGATCAGTTTAACATGAATGCCTCTACATTGACTCTACACTCTTACCTGCCTTCCCATAGTAACACTGCTGTCCATTAAAGCAGCAGTTGATAGCAGCACACTCAGCACCACTGATACCAGGTGGTCCACATTGAATCTGCTCATAATCCGCTACAGTACATTTGTCAAGGGGCTCTGCCTGTGCCACTGGCTGCTTAGGCTGAAACTGCTGAGGAAACTGTTGACTAGCTTGCTGTTGAACTGACTGAGGAAACTGTTGACTAGCTTGCTGTTGAACCTGCTGAGGAAACTGTTGACTAGCTTGCTGTTGAACTGACTGAGGAAACTGTTGACTAGCTTGCTGTTGAACTGACTGAGGAAACTGTTGACTAGCTTGCTGTTGAACCTGCTGAGGAAACTGTTGACTAGCTTGCTGTTGAACCTGCTGAGGAAACTGTTGACTAGCTTGCTGTTGAACCTTCTGAGGAAACCATTGACTAGCTTGCTGTTGAACTGGCTGTTGAACTGGCTTTTGAACCTTCTGAGGAAACCATTGACTAGCTTGCTGTTGAACTGGCTGTTGAACTGGCTTTTGAACCTGCTGAAGAAACTGTTGACTAGCTTGCTGTTGAACTGGCTTTTGAACCGGCTTTTGAACCTGCTGAAGAAACTGTTGACTAGCTTGCTGTTGAACTGGCTTTTGAACCTTCTGAGGAAACCATTGACTAGCTTGCTGTTGAACTGGCTTTTGAACCGGCTTTTGAACCTGCTGAAGAAACTGTTGACTAGCTTGCTGTTGAACTGGCTTTTGAACCTTCTGAGGAAACCATTGACTAGCTTGCTGTTGAACTGGCTTTTGAACCTTCTGAGGAAACCATTGACTAGATTGCTGTTGAACTGGCTTTTGAACCTTCTGAGGAAACCATTGACTAGCTTGCTGTTGAACTGGCTTTTGAAACCGCTGGTCAGTTTGCTGGAACATCAGCGCATCAGGACTCAGGGGCAGATCACTCCACTTCGGAACAGCATGACTAAACGCACAGAACCAAACACAAAGTGCCAGAGACTGAACAGCACACCAACTTCCTGCCATTGTTCAACAGCTAGTCACACTGTTGAGGTGCTGCTCTTTGGTCCTTTTGTACTCTACAGACTTTGGCTAATTAATGATAATCCCACCCTCTTCATTAAGTCATGATGCTCCAGACTTGCACGAGTGGGAGTTTATGCAACTAGGTGATTCTATTGTTTCTTAAGTCAATTTTTCCCTTTTGAACATACATAAAACCACATTGAGCTGAATTCAGAATAGTATGCTAGTACTATTTCTGCCATTCTGAATTCAGCCTTTTTTATATTAGATGTTTTCCCAGCTAACAGGGAACGTTCCCAGAACTTTCACTAACGTTCTTTAAAAGTTGTGTAAATGTTAGCACAAAACGTTATTAAAATAATGTTTTCGGAACGTTCATACAACGTTATTAACGTTCTTGTAACGTTGAGTAAAAAACGTTCTTAGAACAACGTTCTTGGAACGTCTTTATGACGTTATTTGTGATTGATGAACGTTCTCATAACGTTGTTAGAAAACGTTCTTAGAATAAGGTTCTTGGAACGTCTTTATGACGTTATTTGTGATTAATGAACGTTCTCATAACGTTGATAGAAAACGTTCTTAGAACAAGGTTCTTGGAACGTCTTTTTGACGTTATTTCTGATTGATGAACGTTCTCATAACGTTGATAGAAAACGTTCTTAGAACAAGGTTCTTGGAACATCTTTTTGACGTTATTTGTGATTGATGAAAGTTCTCATAACGTTGATAGAAAACGTTCTTAGAACAAGGTTCTTGGAACGTCTTTTTGACGTTATTTGTGATTGATGAAAGTTCTCATAACGTTGATAGAAAACGTTCTTAGAACAAGGTTCTTGGAACATCTTTTTGACGTTATTTGTGATTGATGAACGTTCTCATAACGTTGATAGAAAACGTTCTTAGAACAAGGTTCTTGGAACGTCTTTTTGACGTTATTTCTGATTGATGAACGTTCTCATTACGTTGATAGAAAACGTTCTTAGAACAAGGTTCTTGGAACATCTTTTTGACGTTATTTCTGATTGATGAACGTTCTCATAACGTTGATAGAAAACGTTCTTAGAACAAGGTTCTTGGAACATCTTTTTGACGTTATTTGTGATTGATGAAAGTTCTCATAACGTTGATAGAAAACGTTCTTAGAACAAGGTTCTTGGAACATCTTTTTGACGTTATTTCTGATTGATGAAAGTTCTCATAACGTTGATAGAAAACGTTCCTAGAACAAGGTTCTTGGAACGTCTTTTTGACGTTATTTCTGATTGATGAAAGTTCTCATAACGTTGATAGAAAACGTTCTTAGAACAACGTTCTTGGAACGTCTTTATGACGTTATTTGTGATTGATGAAAGTTCTCATAACGTTGATAGAAAACGTTCTTAGAACAAGGTTCTTGGAACGTCTTTTTGACGTTATTTCTGATTGATGAAAGTTCTCATAACGTTGATAGAAAACGTTCTTAGAACAAGGTTCTTGGAACGTCTTTATGACGTTATTTGTGATTGATGAAAGTTCTCATAACGTTGATAGAAAACGTTCTTAGAACAATGTTCTTGGAACGTCTTTTTGACGTTATTTCTGATTGATGAAAGTTCTCATAACGTTGATAGAAAACGTTCTTAGAACAATGTTCTTGGAACGTCTTTATGACGTTATTTGTGATTGATGAAAGTTATCATAACGTTGATAGAAAACGTTCTTAGAACAAGGTTCTTGGAACGTCTTTTTGACGTTATTTGTGATTGATGAAAGTTCTCATAACGTTGATAGAAAACGTTCTTAGAACAAGGTTCTTGGATTGTCTTTTTGACGTTATTTGTGATTGATGAAAGTTGTCATAACGTTGATAGAAAACATTCTTAGAACAAGGTTCTTTGAACGTCTTTATGACGTTATTTGTGATGGCTGAACATTCTCATAACGTTGATAGAAAACGTTCCTAGAACAAGGTTCTTGGAACGTCTTTATGACGATATTTGTGATTGATGAAAGTTCTCATAACGTTGATAGAAAACGTTCTTAGAACAAGGTTCATGGAACGTCTTTATGACGTTATTTCTGATTGATGAAAGTTCTCAAAACGTTGATAGAAAACGTTCTTAGAACAACATTCTTGGAATGTCTTTTTGTTGTTATTTTGTGATTGATGAAAGTTCTCATAACGTTGATAGAAAACGTTTTTAGAACAACATTCTTGGAACGTCTTTTTGACGTTATTTTGTGATTGATGAAAGTTCTCATAACTTTGATAGAAAACGTTCTTAGAACAAGGTTCTTGGAACGTCTTTATGGCGTTATTTGTGATTGATGAAAGTTCTCATAACGTTGATAGAAAACGTTTTTAGAACAACGTTCTTGGAACGTCTTTATGACGTTATTTTGTGATTGATGGAAGTTCTCATAACGTTGATAGAAAACGTTCTTAGAACAACGTTCTTGGAACGTCTTTTTGACGTTATTTTGTGATTGATGAAAGTTCTCATAATGTTGATAGAAAACGTTCTTAGAACAAGGTTCTTGGAACGTCTTTATGACATTATTTGTGATTGATGAAAGTTCTCATAACGTTGATAGAAAACGTTCTTAGAACAACGTTCTTGGAACGTCTTTATGACGTTATTTGTGATTGATGAAAGTTATCATAACGTTGATAGAAACCGTTCTTAGAACAACATTCTTGGAACGTCTTTATGACGTTATTTTGTGATTGATGGAAGTTCTCATAACGTTGATAGAAAACGTTTTTAGAACAACATTCTTGGAACGTCTTTATGACGTTATTTTGTGATTGATGGAAGTTCTCATAACGTTGATAGAAAACGTTCTTAGAACAACATTCTTGGAACGTCTTTATGACGTTATTTTGTGATTGATGGAAGTTCTCGTAACGTTGATAGAAAACGTTCTTAGAGCAACGTTCTTGGAACGTCTTTATGATGTTATTTTGTGATTGATGGAAGTTCTCGTAACGTTGATAGAAAACGTTCTTAGAACAAGGTTCTTGGAACGTCTTTATGACGTTATTTTGTGATTGATGGAAGTTCTCATAACGTTGATAGAAAACGTTCTTAGAACAACGTTCTTGGAATGTCTTTATGGCGTTATTTGTGATTGATGAAAGTTCTCATAACGTTGATAGAAAACGTTTTTAGAACAACGTTCTCAGAACATCCTTATAATTTTATTAGTATTTTCTGAATGTTATATTTAGGCTATCATAAAACGTTCTGGGAACATGTTGTTTGCTTCTTAACAGTTTACAATCACTAGATTTGTATAATGACTATATATATATATCCATATAAACATTTTAAACATCACAGTAGTTTATAACACCACCCCAATAAACCAGCACTATATAGCCTATTAATAAATTAATATTAACTAGTGCAAAATGCCTGTGCAAAATCATTTTTTTTGGTGTGTGTTTTTAGTAATTGTTGTTTTGGTGTGTTTGAGTGCTCAATGTTACAATTACACAGCAAAAGTTCAGTGACATTTTTATTTGTGTATAGTAGAAAGCAAATACTGATCCTGAAATAATGACATAAAATAAATGTGGAAAATTGAACTAAACGATGCAGGGAGCAGACTACACAGTGAACTCAGAGAAAATGCTACGCTTTGAGTAAAAACAGTTTGTGAATAGGCTACTACAAATGATGCCCGTGAAAGAGATTGTGAACGCATTGAATAGGATATGTTTTGTTGGTTAATAGCATGCTACTATTACACAGTAGTGATAATGTTAAGCACCAGAATGATATTCAGATATATATAATATCTGATCAAATATAATATTCAGAAGTAAACAGCATAGCTGACTTACAGATTCGGTTAACATGCACAAATGAGTAAGTGTGACGATTCAGGGAGCAGGCTACACAGTGAACTCAGAGAAAACGCTACGCTTGAGCAAACAGTGTGAATAGGTTACTACAAATGATGGCAAACTGCCCGTGCAAAATCAGTTTTTGTGTGTGTTTTTAATAATTTTTGTTTTGGTGTGTTTGAGTGCTCATTGTTACAATTACACAGCAAAAGTTCAGTGACATTTTTATTTATGCATGGAAGAAAGCACCAAGGAAAATTTAACTACACGATTCAGGGAGCAGGCTACACAGTGAACTCCGAGAAAAGCTGTGAATAAAATACAATATTCAGAAGTAAACAGTGTAGCTGACAGAGCGTTTATGCCAGAATGTTTAAACAATTACCTTCTTTTACTGATATATTTAACAATATCTTTTGCATTTCTAATCCAAACAACGTCAAACTTTACACTGCACTTACTTGTGCCCGTAGGCCGTAGCAAAAAACCTGTCAAGTTATAGGCTATTACATATTCATATTACATTATATCATAGCCTATTATAACCTATATGATTTTGTAAACATACACTCATGCTTCATATACTCATTCCGTTTACAGATTGGTGATGGCCACTAGCATATACACTTAATAATGTTAACCTCACATTTCAGGATATTTTATCTGATTATCAAATAATTCCCTCCATCAATTCTTCTTTTATGTAAATTCTGCGTGACTTTTAACGTTACGTCTTTTAATTGGCGCGCGCAGTCCAGTTACATTTGAACCAGATTTGAACTGAGTTACCATGGAAACGGGCGGGGAGAGCTCAACTGACGACAAGCAGCAACTCCGTCTCTCACTGTTGTCTTCGCTAATTTCAGGTAAGTTTAGTGAGTTTAGTCACCAACATTACACAAATAGTACATAAAAATGTTTCTGACACATTCTTTCATGTAAATGACACGCTTGAATATTTACTTTATAGAAATGGTTTAGTGTCTTCGGGAAAAGTCCGTTAGCATCTCAACTTTTAGGCTAACGTTAACTAACGTTAGAGGTAAGGTTAGGTTGATTAGACTTTAGCTGTAACTTTAGGCTTTTAATCTTATGTGTTGATTTGAGGTTTTGTAAAAGTTTTGCTGGCAATTTTTCAATGTGAATGAATGTAAACTAAAAAGTATTCACTGGATGGTTAATTCATAATTTTCATGTGACGGAGTGCCCACCTGGAGGGCAAATTGGGGTTTTATAATGCCATCATGCCTAGTATTAACATGAATGTCACGCAACCGCTTAATTCGCAGGTAAGTCAGTTGAATCACCGTTTTATATTAATGTGCTCTTTTAATTTAAGCATACAGCCGCACACATAACGTTAACTTATGTTACACACAGATTAATAACCTTACTTCAAAAAAATGATATATTCCTGGACAAGCTACTTTTTTTTTTTTTACAAGTGAATGAACGATTTATTTGTCCAAAGGACAAGTACAAGACCAGGGTTAATGCCAAGCCCTGGTTTATACATTTTTATAATTTTACTTTTTTTTTTTTTTACAAGTGAATGAACGATTTATTTGTCCAAAGGACAAGTACAAGACCAGGGTTAATGCCAAGCCCTGGTTTATAAATTTTTATAATTTTATTATAAAAGCTTCAGAAGACCTTTCTCAATGCTGCTATTGTCATACAATGAAAGTATTATATTCCTACTTCCATAGTATGGCAAATTAGTACAAATTAGAAAAGTTTAGCAGGTACAGAAATTTGATGCACGTTATGTTATTTTCTCCTCAATGATGGAAGTTTTCTATGGAAGCTTATGTGTAGCAATATTCAATTTGAAATGTAAAATGCAAAATGACAATGCAATATGTAAAATGGCAATGCATTTCTGTATTTAAATTTTAATTTCCCCATCATTTGTGCAACGTTTGGTGCAAAATGAAAATGAAATTATAAAATTTACATTTGCCATTTCATACACTAGTTTTAATATGTAAATCGAATACATAATTTAACGCTTTATAAGTAGCAAAATTAAAATGTATTACAGAAATGATTAGATATGTTTAACATGTTCAAGCAAAAACTGTGGCAGTTTTCTTAATTGCATTTACACTCACAGTTAAGACACTTGCGATTGCATTTCCATTAAGTGTCCCGCAGTGAATGTAGCAAAATTCAATGTGCAATTTGAAAATGCATTCTGAGCCAATCACGTGCCCGTCACGCCCTGTCAATCACTGCGTGAAGTTGGCCCCGCCCCCAACCCAATGCAAAACGTCGGCAAAATAGTCCACATTCACCCAAAATAGACTCATGTTTGTTCTAATTTGCGCCGATAAACGTTTATTTTGTGCTGCTTCGGTTTCTTAAATATTAAAATAATATTTATTGGTCATTCTGAGGTCACTCAGCCCCCCTACCTGCTCCACATTGACCCAAAATAGTCTCGTTTGTGCCGGTTAAAGTTTCGTGTGCTGCTTAGTTGTTTAAAATATTAGACACTGAATTATAGACGATGACGCCACCAGCCCTCGACCTGCTCCACATTCACCCAAAAAAGGCTAGGTTGATGAATTTGACCCGTCAGATTCCGTGACCATGTACATGTAATACCTTATCAATATGCTTTATAAAATGGAAAGGGACTCGCATAATCTGCCTCATATTTTATGATTATACAGCTGAATAAACAGAGATGGTCACATCACATTCGTCACTTTATTGAACATTACAGTCAGTTATAGATAAATAAAGAGCGGTCACATTTATTTTTCGGTAGCTATTAATACCGAATACCAATGGAGCTTTGTCATATTATGTGATCACAGGGTAATAGGCCTATGCATTTGTAAGGAAAAACTAGGATCTCCAACATTATTGGGTATTACAGTTAATAGTAGGCTAATAAGAATAAAGATAAGCATGTATCAGACAATGACAATATTTTATACAAAACGAAACCATCAACACAGTCCAGCATCAGACAACAGCAGCGCAGCATGTGTGTCGACGACGCTTGATAGGCAGAACACTCTCCCAGACCCAGATGGTCCAACATCGTACTGGTTCTATCACCTGCAGACGCGTAATAATCTTCGGAAACACTACCATTCTCTGTCCATGCTCCACTTCATCTGCTAGTGAATTTAACGCTCGTATCAGCTCTGCCACCGCCCTGTTTCTTTCCAACACCTCTAGATACGCACCAAAGCCTATGTTTACCTGTTGCCGAGCCACGCCTTCACGCAGTGATTGACAGGGCAGGACGGGCACGTGATCGGCTCAGAATGCATTTTCAAATTGCACATTGAATTTTGCTACATTCATTGCGGGACACTTAATGGAAATGCAATCGCAAGTGTCTTAACTGTGAGTGTAAATGCAATTAAGAAAAAATTACATTTAAACTACAATTTTGCCACAGTTTTTGCATGAACATGTTAAACATATCTAATCATTTCTGTAATACATTTTAATTTTAATTTTGAAACATATAAAGCGTTAAATTATATATTCAATTTACATATTAAAACTAGTGTATGAAATGGCAAATGTAAATTATATAATCAAATTTTCATTTTCATTTTGCACCAAACGTTGCACAAATGTATGGGAAAATTAAAATTTAAATTCAGAAATGCATTGCCATTTTACATATTGCATTGTCATTTTGCATATTACATTTCAAATTGAATATTGCAACACATAAGCTTCCATAGTTTTCATTTTCAGGTGTAGCTAATCCTTTACAATGTGTTATTAAACCTTTCCATTGTATAACATTTGTAACCTACATTTTAATCTTGTGTGGTTTAATATTTATAGTACTGAAAGCACAGCCTAAATAACTTAAGGGTTAACATTTATGGAGTAGTCACACTGTTATTATTAAATGTTTATGAAATAATAAATCACCATTAGTAACATCAGTCAATCTGTTCACTTTACAGACAGGGCATGAAGAGACTGGACCACAGACTGGACCACAGCATGAAGAGACTGGACCACAGTGCTAGTTTGGCACCCCCACACTACTTATATTTAAGGGTTAGTTCACCCAAAAATGTATATTCTGTCAGTAATTATACACCCTCATGTTGTTCCAACCCCTTAAAGCAGGGCTATTCAATTGGCGGCCCGCGGGCCAAATGCGGCCCGCCAATCATCTCCATGCGGCCCGACGGCACCAACCTCCCTCCTCCTCTTTTCCTGGCGATGCGGCTAATTCATACTCGCTCCAATTGACCTGAGAAACGCTTTACGTGCGAATATTTCAGCAGTTATTATATGTGTCCCGAATTTATGTCGACTGAACCAGCGATACCAATTCGTGAATGAATCATTCTTTTGGTTTGATTCTAAACGCGCTTGCATAACGGTCTAAAATTCGGTTTCATTCAGACCGCTCCGTCACTGAATCATCTGAAGCGGGTTCTCGTTCAGTACAGTAACAACAAAAAGCGATGTTTTCAGTTGTTTCTAGTTGTTTCAACACGGCCCAGCACGGAGTTGCGTTTACTCCCGGTCCCGGACACTATATTAAACAGCGTTGCGACAACCAGTGGGAAGCGTTTCAGTTCGACAGAAATCTCTCTGTTACAAACCACAAATCACTCATTGATTTAATTAGTATTAAATCGGATGAAACAGTCTCAACATTCCCAACAAGACTGATGAGGAAAGCAGGAACGAAATGGCATGTGGCATGAATGAAATTAGAAGACTTTAAATCCCCTAATCACCCTTACAGACATTTACCATGAATGTACTGTAGTAATTTACCATGGGTTGGTCAGAAATGTGCAATATTTATATTGAATACTATGTAGTAACAAATAAATATTGTAAATATATATACTATAATATTATATAATAGTAAATATAGTGATTTATATTGCATTAGATTTATTAGGTGGGTAGAGGAATATATAATTAATGTTTGTTATGAAATTATGTCAGTTTCTTTGTAAAGGTGCGTGCGTATAGTTTTTAACTTGTGTTTAGGCTTTTTTTATACATTGGGAGTGAGTAGCCTGTGGTTATCAAGTCTCACTGTCAGAATATTTTCATTTAAGCATAACTATTATAAATAAAATAATTATTATTTCTCACCAACAGCTATAAGTTTGTATAAATAATTGATTTGTTCCAAGGAAAATAGTTGTACACAGCTGTAAATTATCAAGTTTTTATTTATTATGGTTTTATATATTTGCATACTGTTGGGTATCACATTTCCAAGTAAATACCATACTTTTTTAGGGTTACTTTAACTTATTTATTGAAACTGTTATGTTTCAATAAATAAGCTAAACCCCCAAACCAACCCACCGGCCCACCTCAACTTTTCGATTTGATAATGCGGCCCTCGAATGAAACTAATTGAATAGCCCTGCCTTAAAGGATAATTCTGGTATTTAGCACTTTGAGTCTCTTTTCTGGTTTGTTTTGGATGAACTAGAGTGGTGGACACAGAAATGTTGACGATGGGTCCTGTCTCGACTTTTTGACTCGTTTAGAGTCGCCTTTGATGGCTTCAGAGTGGCTGTCTACGGGCATGCACGAACATGTCCTTAAAACAACCCTAATAACGTTCGTTTTCAAAACTGTGCAACTCACCGAGTGGTTAGTGGTGTTCGTTGATGATGGGGTGGAGAATTAATGATACTGTGAGGTTAAAAAGACTAATTGTGAAGCTGTTTCATGACGACTCTCTCCGGGTCAGCACAGCTTAAAATGTTGCGATATGATTTTGTCAAAGGTTTAATAGACAGACGAAATGGAAGCAGATCGTGTTGGTGTTTGAATCGAGATCACATTTTTTTAAAGATGAATCGTGCAGCTCTATTGTCTTATCTCTCTCCCAGTATATGAGTAGCGTGATGGCTTATCAATGCATTCAATCTCACGTCGCTTTTACGCGTCCACTTGAAAGGGATATTACGTTACTCGACACTCAAAATTTAACAACACATTTCATCCTTTGTTGGAACTAGGGATGCAAATTATCGATTAATTCATTAATCATTAATTGATTGACCTTATCGGTCGATTAACGATTAACTGATAAGCGGCTATTTTCCTGAGAATGTAAATTTCTCACGGTATCAATAGTGTCATAAAAAGCTAAATATTGCTTATAGGCTACTGAATAAAAATGCATGTTATATTGCTTAATTGATGTTTTATTGTAACAGTTGGGATAATGGCATTTTTGTAGTTTAACAAAATAAATTATCTACAGAAAATTAAAATACATAAAAAATAATTGTGCACTGGCTCACCTGTTGCATGTGAAACATTAAAGAGGCTACATGCGATTTTCTGAAATTTAAACTCGCGACTGACACCTGTGGCCAAAAAAAACGGAACTGCTCTTTCTGCTCGCTCTCGTACGTGCACACTTCACAAGTCATCCGCTGCAAAGAAGTCAACATTATGTTTACAGAGGTAAGAACAGTCAAATACATATTGTTTGAGAAACTAAGTTTGTTTGCTGACTAGCGGTGGTGGCAGAGTGATCTGAAACATTTAACATGAACGCGCTTAACGTCACATCCGCAGACAGCGCGCGAAAAATCCGACCCGACAGAAAATAGGAAAAATAGGATACAGGCTTATAGGTGCACCCACTGTGAGCGGACAAGGTGTCAGTATGCTCATCAGGAGAGTCATAAATGGTCAAATAAAAAGGCTATTGTTACGTTTATTTTGGGGAAAAAGTTGCGTGTAGCCTCTTAAAGCAACATAAAATAAAGTTTAAATAAAAATCTACATGGGTAGGCTTAGCCTACAATATTAAGCCTACATATGATAATCTATCTGGTAAACTACTTGAATGAAAAACTTGAAACATTAGCAGCAGCAGCACGTTATCTTTAACATCTCTAACGTAACGTTAGCCTAGCTTCTAGCTGCGTTGCAGTTTGACAAGAGTACAGTTTGACAAAAGCACAATGTTGTGTTTTACACAAATATAAGTAGGCTAAACACTTTGCAGTTTTAATGATGTACTGTATGAACAAAATGGAGTATGTTTTTAAGTTTCCACTGTTCGATCGCACCCGCGCCTCTCTCTCTCTCTGACACACACACACACACATTCCAGGATTGCGCAATCTTGACATTGCAGCCTGTTCATTATGCTGCGTTCACATCAAACGCGAATAGAGCATCAAATTCGCGCGTAACGCGTCTAGTTCGACGCTGAAACATTTTGAACCCATTTGCGCGTCCAAAGCGAATAGGACGCGCATATAAAGCAAGCGTTTAAAGCGAAATAGCACCAAACTATAACGTTTACACACTGACCTGTAACGTTAAATCTTTGTCTGGAGCTGAAGCTTTTCATTGACCTTCTCAAAATAAAATGATTAATATAACCCTCCAATGTATAGTTAAGGCCCTTTTGGTGACTTTGAGATGATATATAATCTTTCTGTCTCCAAAAATCATTAATTGCCTCCTGTGGAATGTCTCCTACTGTGACAGCTGCCATAGCGCTTGTTACCGAATGTTGACTGTTTGTACGAGTGAGTGGAGGGGGCGTGGTTTAGCCATAGGTCAATAAGCCGACAATTAATTTAATTGAGTAAATTCTTGACGACAATTAATCGATAATCGATTAACCATTTCCATCCCTAGTTGGAATGAAAGTGACTTACTTCGGTCAACCTCGTCTCTAAGCAAGGACAAAAATAAAGCAATTTAATTTGAATTAATATCGATTCTGTAATAATCGTTTACATTTTAATCCATTTTAAGATCGTTTAAAAAACAACAACACAATACCTAGGTAAATCGATTTTTTTCTCCCAGCACTAGTGAAGTCACCCAGAGGCCCATACGGAAGAAAATGAATAGTTGAATAAAGTCTTTATTTTGTTTTTTTGTGCATAAAAATTATTGTCGTCACTTGATTAACTCGCCAGAATAAAATTGCCTAGAAGCCTATTGAGGAGTGAGCCAGCTCTCAGGTTTCATCAAAAATATCTTAATTTGTGTTCTGAAGAGTCTTACGGGGTTGGAATAACATGAGGGTGAGTGATTACTGACAGAATTTTTTTGTGAACTAACCCTTAAACACCGTTTTCATTACATGTAAATGCTTATATGAAAGTATTTGTTGTTGTTTTTTTAAGCTTTAATGTAGTGTTTAAAATGTATGATAATCATGAAATTTTCTACTTTTTGATGTGCTGTAAAAGTGTGCGCTTATAATTCACATGGTTGTGTTAATAAAAAATAAAGTCGGACGAATTGTGCAGAAATTTTTTTTTAACCTTAAAATAACATTTTAACTTGAAAGAAAGTGGACATTTTAATGTTCTTTGAATGTTGTATTGTTAATAACATTTTGGGGGAAAGAACGTTGCAGGAATGTTATGCTTACCTTAAAGGAGAAGTTCACTTTTAAAATGAAAATTCTGTCATCATATAATCACCCTCATGTTGTTTCAAACCTGTATGAATTTCTTTCTTCTGCTGAACAGAAAGGAAGATATTTAGAAGAATATCAGTAACCAGGCAGTTTTTGGGTCCCATTGACTTCCATAGTAGGAAAAAAAAATACTAGTCAATGGGACCCAAAAACTGCCTGGTGACTGATATTCTTCTAAATATCTTCCTTTCTGTTCAGCAGAAGAAAGAAATTCATACAGGTTTGAAACAACATGAGGGTGATTATATGATGACAAAATTTTCATTTTAAAAGTGAACTTCTCCTTTAAGATGATGTTCCAGCAACGTTATGCCAATGTTCCGGCAATGTTATACTAACCTTAAGATAACGTTGCATGAATGGTATGCTAACCTTAAGATAACGTTCCATGAACGTTATGCTAACCTTAAGAATGTTCCAGCAATGTTGTGCTAATGTTCCAGCAACGTTATGCTAACCTTAAGATAACGTTCCAGCAACATTATGCAAACCTTAAAATAACGTTCCATGAACGTTATGCTAACCTTAAGATAACATTCCATGAACGTTATGCTAACCTTAAGAATGTTCCAGCAATGTTGTGGTAATGTTCCAGCAACGTTATGCTAACCTTAAGATAACGTTCCAGCAACATTATGCAAACCTTAAGATAACGTTCCATGAACGTTATGCTAACCTTAAGATAACATTCCATGAACGTTATGCTAACCTTAAGAATGTTCCAGCAATGTTGTGCTAATGTTCCAGCAACGTTATGCTAACCTTAAGATAACGTTCCAGCAACATTATGCAAACCTTAAGATAACGTTCCATGAACGTTATGCTAACCTTAAGATAACATCCCATGAACGTTATGCTAACCTTAAGAATGTTCCAGCAATGTTGTGCTAACGTTCCAGCAACGTTAGCTAACCTTAAGATAACGTTCCATGAACATTATGCTAACCTTAAGATAACATTCCATGAACGTTATGCTAACCTTAAGAATGTTCCAGCAATGTTGTGCTAATGTTCCAGCAACGTTATGCAAACCTTGAGATAACGTTCCATGAACATTATGCTAACCTTAAGATAACGTTCCATGAACGTTATGCTAACCTTAAGAATGTTCCAGCAATGTTGTGTTAACATTCCATGAACGTTATGCTAACCTTAAGATAACGTTCCAGCAACGTTATGCAAACCTTAAGATAATGTTCCAGCAATGTTGTGCTAATGTTCCAGCAACGTTATGCTAACCTTAAGATAACGTTCCAGCAACATTATGCTAACGTTCCAGCAATGTTTTTCTAACATTAAAATACCATTCCAGCAACGTTAAGCAAACTGGACATTTCAACATTTTTAGAACGTTTCAAGTCAACGTTCCCACAACGTTCTTAGGACATATTTTTGTTAGCTGGGTTAGCTATTCTGGATTGTTTTTCTCTCTCTTTGAAACACATCATAGTTTTCTCATGGCAACAGGCCTGTATATTTTAAGAAAGTTTAAATCACACCTGCTAGCGCACTTCTTAAAATGTTTACGTACTAGGTCAGTAGGCGGTAGAGTACACCGTTTTGCGGCTGTTCGAACACATTCAACCACATGAGCATCTACTCTATGAAAGCAATCTGGTTGAATGTGTTGGACTACCTCTGGAAGTGGCCAAAAATAGACAAGCTATAAAAAAATGTGCCCCTTTTTTACACCTTCATTTACCACAGTCCACTTGTGATCCGATTTACAAAAAATGCTTCTTAGTACCAGGTGTAAACAAGGCCTTGGAAAGCTACCTAGTTGGGATACAACAGTTAACGGATGAATGCTTAAATGAAAGCAGTCTACATTACTGGGACTAGCCTGAAATTTAAATAAATAAATAAACAAAATTCAGTATCAACCAATCCTTTATCCCAAGATATGATTCTATACTTGCGTGACTGTAAAAAAGCATTACAAAAAGCCAATGAGTGACCTCAGAGGGGTTTGGGCATCAATATATGCAGTTATGCTAGTCCAGCCATAAAGTCGTATGTAAAGCCTCAAACAGACAGAAGCTAAAACCTTAATTATATGTGAAACATGAACAGGGGCCCAAGTTAATGACTAGAACTTGGCAAATAGTAAAGTTGTAGCGTGGCCACATAAAGGGGATATTTATAAGACGGCTTATTAAACTAATTAAAGAGTTATACATGTCAGATGTTCTTATATTAAAGAATCCCTGGCTTTTTGTTGCCCCTGTCCAGTTTTGGTCTTACTGTTTTTTCTGAGCAAGAGTCTTGATCGTTACACCTGGGAATCCCCGTGACGTCATACTTCAGCTGATCAACTTCACTTCCGTTAAAGGGAGCCGGCTTACCGGCATTCGGGAGCAACTTTACTATGGCCGTTTCTCAATACCAAGTACGCAAACTTCGGACTTGAGTCCTTGGTAGTTCGGACTTGACAAGTTCGACTCAGGAGAATGAACTCCCGAGGACGGTAGGGATGGGGAAATGAAGCCTCATGAATCACTGAGGCTTTCTCCTGACTGTTCCGGGAAAAGATTCAAAGCTTCGAGAGTGTCGAGAACAGCGCCATCTGGTGCTTATTTAAAATAAAGCAGCCAGAAGCCTGTGTTAGAAGCTCTGGCAGATGAAGCAACCACAACACACTCCATAGTTTCAATATTATGTGTACAAATAAAAGCCTTACATGTTTGTGTTTTATTTGTTCATTAAATAAATTAATTTTCTCTCCTCACAAACCCATCAACCAGACTGAGCCAACAATGACTCGTTAAATACATAGACAGTATATAAACTGGACACAGCGACCCCATTGGATTCAACGGAGACAAGTGAAGTCAATTAGAAGCTCTCACTTCCTGGGGGTCGAGCGTACTGCGCAGACTCAAACTGAGTTTGACGACGTAGATGTGACGTGAGCAACCCGTCTGTCTTCTAGTAGCTGTGCCAAGAGAAATCTGAATCATTCCCTTCCGAAACTTGCAGAGACGGAGAGTGTGAGTAGGAGCTGTCCATGAGCTAGGAGCAGGAGCAACTTTTGCTAAGTATTCTGATGAATTATTTTGTCATTTTGCCTCCACGTCCCCCCGATCAAAATGAATGGGAGTCAATGGAATGCTAACAGCAGGTGGGGGTCGGCTAATCAATGGCGGCGCCCGGGGAAGCTTCAAAATAATATGAAACCCTGCCCCCCTGGTTAAATAAGATCTGGGGTTCGAGCCTTCTGACACCCAAAGCGAAACGCGCACGTGATTGGACAGAAAGTGAGGCTCGTCGATCACGTGACTCTAGTAAACCAATACACACCCCGATACGGGGCTTCACTAGAAATTGTGTCGCATGTGTGATACGCACATCGAAGCTTCAGTGTCATACGTAACATCACTAGAGGACGGGAGGACGCAAGTCCGATAATTCTGCAAATGGAACAGCGACGTACTTGATAGCGTCACTCAGCTCGCTCTGGCTACTCCGGTTATCTCTTTATGTATATTTAGGCTACAATAAAACAAAATATGTTATAAAACACCACTCTGCCTCTCTTCATTTTCATTAAAAGAAATCTTAAACATATTAATGGCCACTGTGGTTCAGGCAACGCAATTGATGATCTTCACTGCATATATTTATAACAACACGAAATATAAAACACAACCCTGACTCTTTTTGTTTTGATACATAAAAAACATTATAATATTGATCATTAAAACTGACATTTAGCAAACATATTTTATTATATATGTACATACAGTGAAGCGAATAGGCAACATGTATAATAAAATATTTTATGTTTTAAATTGATCAAATAAAATTACATAACCTTTTTTGTTAAATGTCAGTTTTAATGATCAATAATAGCCATTATAAAAGTACAAGTAGCCTAAAAGGTATAAGAAGCTTTACAATAATAAAGCAAACGATTCAGTCAAACATAATTCAGCTCTCTAGGCTACAACATAAAGTTAAATAGACTAAATATATAAAGCTATGAAACTTCACTTTGCCCTCAGCCAAAACGTTTTGCCAGGGAACAAATGATAGATTGAGACAAAAATAAATAAATAAATAAAATAAATAACCCGTTAGATATACACAAGACGATTTATATCTCATGTTAAACCACTAGACTAGAGACATACGAGCCAGCGGCAAACGTCAGCAGCACTAGCCGAGGAAAGGCTGTTCTCGGCGGGGTACGTGAGCGCCGAGCGTCCGATTGCCTGGATCTCACAACTCCGAAAACGTCAGATCAAATTTTCAAATAGGCGCTCTCTTTATAAATAAACCAAAGATTTGAGCTTTAAACAACTACATTCTCGCCTGAAAAACTCTTAAAACTACATTCCGTGACACAATAACAGTAGCATTTTTAAATGATGCGGGTTTTCTAATCTGCTATTGACGCTTGCTAGTTGGTGTGAGAAGCATTCTGGGATACCTGGCTGTCTCAAGTCCACACAAGTCACCTCTCGATGCCTCCTCGGTAAAAGGGGTGGATCAAGAACACATCCGGGGATTTGAACTGGACTTGGCTAGATGTGAACTTTGAATTGGAACAGTACTTGGGCAGCGACTGATGACGTTTCACAAGAACAGACAAGTACGCATATTGAGAAACAGCTTATTGCTCTTTTGGATTAGCGCTCGATCACACTACACGGCTTGGCTGTCATTGACTGTTTGTGGAGATATACTTGCTGGATTATTTCACCTTGGAGATCGCTTCTCAGGACAGCGCTGTTCCTCATCGTGTGCACGGACTTAAAACGGCTTACCGGTGAGGTCGATTCAATGCACACACATTGGACTGGAACACACACTTACATTTTTGTATATATTGATTTTCAGTGCTTTCTATTTAATACACTTTGGGTGGTCACTTGATCTTGCTTGTTTACATTGTGAGCAATTCTATCCAACGCTTTCAAAAAGGGTCTAGAACGTATATTTTGTGGTGTATCCTGCCTTGTATAGGCAGAACGTTACAAAGTTAGATGGCTTAGGCAGAAACTTGGCTTGTTTAGTTCAAGTCAAGAATCTCAAGGTTTAGTAGTGCAGAAGTCAAACTGAGAACAGTCATGAAACATCCAACTCCAGACAGAAATGAATACCAAAGAGAAACATGTTGAGTTTCATGAAGTTTATTAAAACACAAATTCACTTGACCAGGTTAACTTGTCCACTAGACACCACAGTTTGCCCACTAGAGATGGTCTTGACATGCGTGTCTCTTCCTGTAAAAAGTGGTAGAAGCATGAGGGGCATTTAAATAAATTCTCAGTTCCTGAAGTCAACTTACAGCAAGCACTCACTTTTCCTAGTGCAACTTTGCTCACAGGAGCCAGAGGAGGGATGGCACACCGCTGTACTACAGTGGATGAAGATCTAACAGAGGGGGAAAGGGTTAAGCCATAGAATTCACTGTAAAAAGCACTAATATTAAGGGTTGAGGTAAGGCTGCAGAGCATACGGTTTCCTGCAGAGGAGCCAGTGATGCTGGATCTACAAATGTGAACATCTTCACAACAAAGCGCTTGTAGTGGGTCGGGAACTGAAGACCAGATGATCCAGCCACTGGAACCAATGTGGTCAGGTAACGATCATCCTGGTAAGGGCATCTGAAAGGCAAAGAGGCCGTCAGAAATGCCTTACAGCACACTAGATGGATAAAGACTGGCCTTACTCACCCATCAACCAGAAGATCCCATTGGGGTAGACTGAGTGGACTGGGGGTTGATGTCGCCCAGCAACGTCCCAGCATCAGGACAATGTTGGGGTCGGTCCTCTCCAAAATGTGCACCTCAACATACACAGGCTCCCGCAGGACTTTTGTAACTGGATAATCAGCATCACTGTAGTAGGACGTGTACGCCTCGTCCCCTGAGGAAGAATGCAGTGTTTAACTAGAAACTGGAGTTTTAGAAAGGCTTTAGGCATACTTGGGACAAACACTTACCTTCTGCACAGCCTTTGGTGACACATTGACCATTTGCCAGTCTAAGCTCCACCCTGAGGGGTCCAGGAGCAGCTACCGGTGGAGGTGGAGGAACGGTGTTGACCTCCACAACCAGAGCTTCCACAGAGGTACCAGAGTACCTACACTGGAAGAGAAGCCTGGACAACAAACAGTGAGCTTGTAGCACTTGTCAATGATTCACGTTTATGATAAAGCATACATCACTTACTCAAAATGGCTGTCCCTTGTAATGGAACCAAGTGGTCCGATACCCACTTCATATGAGGAGGTCATTCTGTTTTCATACACCACATATCCACTGTCCTCCTGCAAATAGTAACATTGTTGGCATCCAATCCATTCTAAGCCATGCAGAACAAAACCAAGAGCAGCTACTCGCCATCATGCTTGTGCCACATGCAGTGACAGGGAACTGGTATATAGCAAAGAAAGGTGTGGATCCCACAGGACTGCAAGCTGGATCACTTCCACCCAGGAGACGGACTGAATCCAGGCTCAATCGAGGCAGCGTAACATCTCTAGCCACCACTACCACAAACTGACCATCTCTTATACACTGGACAGTCACTGGAACAAGTTACAAGAGCAGGTTATTGCTGAGGATCAGTTTAACATGAATGCCTCTACATTGACTCTACACTCTTACCTGCCTTCCCATAGTAACACTGCTGTCCATTAAAGCAGCAGTTGATAGCAGCACACTCAGCACCACTGATACCAGGTGGTCCACATTGAATCTGCTCATAATCCGCTACAGTACATTTGTCAAGGGGCTCTGCCTGTGCCACTGGCTGCTTAGGCTGAAACTGCTGAGGAAACTGTTGACTAGCTTGCTGTTGAACTGACTGAGGAAACTGTTGACTAGCTTGCTGTTGAACCTGCTGAGGAAACTGTTGACTAGCTTGCTGTTGAACTGACTGAGGAAACTGTTGACTAGCTTGCTGTTGAACTGACTGAGGAAACTGTTGACTAGCTTGCTGTTGAACCTGCTGAGGAAACTGTTGACTAGCTTGCTGTTGAACCTGCTGAGGAAACTGTTGACTAGCTTGCTGTTGAACCTTCTGAGGAAACCATTGACTAGCTTGCTGTTGAACTGGCTGTTGAACTGGCTTTTGAACCTTCTGAGGAAACCATTGACTAGCTTGCTGTTGAACTGGCTGTTGAACTGGCTTTTGAACCTGCTGAAGAAACTGTTGACTAGCTTGCTGTTGAACTGGCTTTTGAACCGGCTTTTGAACCTGCTGAAGAAACTGTTGACTAGCTTGCTGTTGAACTGGCTTTTGAACCTTCTGAGGAAACCATTGACTAGCTTGCTGTTGAACTGGCTTTTGAACCGGCTTTTGAACCTGCTGAAGAAACTGTTGACTAGCTTGCTGTTGAACTGGCTTTTGAACCTTCTGAGGAAACCATTGACTAGCTTGCTGTTGAACTGGCTTTTGAACCTTCTGAGGAAACCATTGACTAGATTGCTGTTGAACTGGCTTTTGAACCTTCTGAGGAAACCATTGACTAGCTTGCTGTTGAACTGGCTTTTGAAACCGCTGGTCAGTTTGCTGGAACATCAGCGCATCAGGACTCAGGGGCAGATCACTCCACTTCGGAACAGCATGACTAAACGCACAGAACCAAACACAAAGTGCCAGAGACTGAACAGCACACCAACTTCCTGCCATTGTTCAACAGCTAGTCACACTGTTGAGGTGCTGCTCTTTGGTCCTTTTGTACTCTACAGACTTTGGCTAATTAATGATAATCCCACCCTCTTCATTAAGTCATGATGCTCCAGACTTGCACGAGTGGGAGTTTATGCAACTAGGTGATTCTATTGTTTCTTAAGTCAATTTTTCCCTTTTGAACATACATAAAACCACATTGAGCTGAATTCAGAATAGTATGCTAGTACTATTTCTGCCATTCTGAATTCAGCCTTTTTTATATTAGATGTTTTAGCTATTCTGGATTGTTTTTCTCTCTCTTTGAAACACATCATAGTTTTCTCATGGCAACAGGCCTGTATATTTTAAGAAAGTTTAAATCACACCTGCTAGCGCACTTCTTAAAATGTTTACGTACTAGGTCAGTAGGCGGTAGAGTACACCGTTTTGCGGCTGTTCGAACACATTCAACCACATGAGCATCTACTCTATGAAAGCAATCTGGTTGAATGTGTTGGACTACCTCTGGAAGTGGCCAAAAATAGACAAGCTATAAAAAAATGTGCCCCTTTTTTACACCTTCATTTACCACAGTCCACTTGTGATCCGATTTACAAAAAATGCTTCTTAGTACCAGGTGTAAACAAGGCCTTGGAAAGCTACCTAGTTGGGATACAACAGTTAACGGATGAATGCTTAAATGAAAGCAGTCTACATTACTGGGACTAGCCTGAAATTTAAATAAATAAATAAACAAAATTCAGTATCAACCAATCCTTTATCCCAAGATATGATTCTATACTTGCGTGACTGTAAAAAAGCATTACAAAAAGCCAATGAGTGACCTCAGAGGGGTTTGGGCATCAATATATGCAGTTATGCTAGTCCAGCCATAAAGTCGTATGTAAAGCCTCAAACAGACAGAAGCTAAAACCTTAATTATATGTGAAACATGAACAGGGGCCCAAGTTAATGACTAGAACTTGGCAAATAGTAAAGTTGTAGCGTGGCCACATAAAGGGGATATTTATAAGACGGCTTATTAAACTAATTAAAGAGTTATACATGTCAGATGTTCTTATATTAAAGAATCCCTGGCTTTTTGTTGCCCCTGTCCAGTTTTGGTCTTACTGTTTTTTCTGAGCAAGAGTCTTGATCGTTACACCTGGGAATCCCCGTGACGTCATACTTCAGCTGATCAACTTCACTTCCGTTAAAGGGAGCCGGCTTACCGGCATTCGGGAGCAACTTTACTATGGCCGTTTCTCAATACCAAGTACGCAAACTTCGGACTTGAGTCCTTGGTAGTTCGGACTTGACAAGTTCGACTCAGGAGAATGAACTCCCGAGGACGGTAGGGATGGGGAAATGAAGCCTCATGAATCACTGAGGCTTTCTCCTGACTGTTCCGGGAAAAGATTCAAAGCTTCGAGAGTGTCGAGAACAGCGCCATCTGGTGCTTATTTAAAATAAAGCAGCCAGAAGCCTGTGTTAGAAGCTCTGGCAGATGAAGCAACCACAACACACTCCATAGTTTCAATATTATGTGTACAAATAAAAGCCTTACATGTTTGTGTTTTATTTGTTCATTAAATAAATTAATTTTCTCTCCTCACAAACCCATCAACCAGACTGAGCCAACAATGACTCGTTAAATACATAGACAGTATATAAACTGGACACAGCGACCCCATTGGATTCAACGGAGACAAGTGAAGTCAATTAGAAGCTCTCACTTCCTGGGGGTCGAGCGTACTGCGCAGACTCAAACTGAGTTTGACGACGTAGATGTGACGTGAGCAACCCGTCTGTCTTCTAGTAGCTGTGCCAAGAGAAATCTGAATCATTCCCTTCCGAAACTTGCAGAGACGGAGAGTGTGAGTAGGAGCTGTCCATGAGCTAGGAGCAGGAGCAACTTTTGCTAAGTATTCTGATGAATTATTTTGTCATTTTGCCTCCACGTCCCCCCGATCAAAATGAATGGGAGTCAATGGAATGCTAACAGCAGGTGGGGGTCGGCTAATCAATGGCGGCGCCCGGGGAAGCTTCAAAATAATATGAAACCCTGCCCCCCTGGTTAAATAAGATCTGGGGTTCGAGCCTTCTGACACCCAAAGCGAAACGCGCACGTGATTGGACAGAAAGTGAGGCTCGTCGATCACGTGACTCTAGTAAACCAATACACACCCCGATACGGGGCTTCACTAGAAATTGTGTCGCATGTGTGATACGCACATCGAAGCTTCAGTGTCATACGTAACATCACTAGAGGACGGGAGGACGCAAGTCCGATAATTCTGCAAATGGAACAGCGACGTACTTGATAGCGTCACTCAGCTCGCTCTGGCTACTCCGGTTATCTCTTTATGTATATTTAGGCTACAATAAAACAAAATATGTTATAAAACACCACTCTGCCTCTCTTCATTTTCATTAAAAGAAATCTTAAACATATTAATGGCCACTGTGGTTCAGGCAACGCAATTGATGATCTTCACTGCATATATTTATAACAACACGAAATATAAAACACAACCCTGACTCTTTTTGTTTTGATACATAAAAAACATTATAATATTGATCATTAAAACTGACATTTAGCAAACATATTTTATTATATATGTACATACAGTGAAGCGAATAGGCAACATGTATAATAAAATATTTTATGTTTTAAATTTATCAAATAAAATTACATAACCTTTTTTGTTAAATGTCAGTTTTAATGATCAATAATAGCCATTATAAAAGTACAAGTAGCCTAAAAGGTATAAGAAGCTTTACAATAATAAAGCAAACGATTCAGTCAAACATAATTCAGCTCTCTCTAGGCTACAACATAAAGTTAAATAGACTAAATATATAAAGCTATGAAACTTCACTTTGCCCTCAGCCAAAACGTTTTGCCAGGGAACAAATGATAGATTGAGACAAAAATAAATAAATAAAATAAATAACCCGTTAGATATACACAAGACGATTTATATCTCATGTTAAACCACTAGACTAGAGACATACGAGCCAGCGGCAAACGTCAGCAGCACTAGCCGAGGAAAGGCTGTTCTCGGCGGGGTACGTGAGCGCCGAGCGTCCGATTGCCTGGATCTCACAACTCCGAAAACGTCAGATCAAATTTTCAAATAGGCGCTCTCTTTATAAATAAACCAAAGATTTGAGCTTTAAACAACTACATTCTCGCCTGAAAAACTCTTAAAACTACATTCCGTGACACAATAACAGTAGCATTTTTAAATGATGCGGGTTTTCTAATCTGCTATTGACGCTTGCTAGTTGGTGTGAGAAGCATTCTGGGATACCTGGCTGTCTCAAGTCCGCACAAGTCACCTCTCGATGCCTCCTCGGTAAAAGGGGTGGATCAAGAACACATCCGGGGATTTGAACTGGACTTGGCTAGATGTGAACTTTGAATTGGAACAGTACTTGGGCAGCGACTGATGACGTTTCACAAGAACAGACAAGTACGCATATTGAGAAACAGCTTATTGCTCTTTTGGATTAGCGCTCGATCACACTACACGGCTTGGCTGTCATTGACTGTTTGTGGAGATATACTTGCTGGATTATTTCACCTTGGAGATCGCTTCACAGGACAGCGCTGTTCCTCATCGTGTGCACGGACTTAAAACGGCTTACCGGTGAGGTCGATTCAATGCACACACATTGGACTGGAACACACTTACATTTTTGTATATATTGATTTTCAGTGCTTTCTATTTAATACACTTTGGGTGGTCACTTGATCTTGCTTGTTTTGTTTACATTGTGAGCAATTCTATCCAACGCTTTCATAGAGGGTCTAGAACGTATATTTTGTGGTGTATCCTGCCTTGTATAGGCAGAACGTTACAAAGTTAGATGGCTTAGGCAGAAACTTGGCTTGTTTAGTTCAAGTCAAGAATCTCAAGGTTTAGTAGTGCAGAAGTCAAACTGAGAACAGTCATGAAACATCCAACTCCAGACAGAAATGAATACCAAAGAGAAACATGTTGAGTTTCATGAAGTTTATTAAAACACAAAAATTCACTTGACCAGGTTAACTTGTCCACTAGACACCACAGTTTGCCCACTAGAGATGGTCTTGACATGCGTGTCTCTTCCTGTAAAAAGTGGTAGAAGCATGAGGGGCATTTAAATAAATTCTCAGTTCCTGAAGTCAACTTACAGCAAGCACTCACTTTTCCTAGTGCAACTTTGCTCACAGGAGCCAGAGGAGGGATGGCACACCGCTGTACTACAGTGGATGAAGATCTAACAGAGGGGGAAAGGGTTAAGCCATAGAATTCACTGTAAAAAGCACTAATATTAAGGGTTGAGGTAAGGCTGCAGAGCATACGGTTTCCTGCAGAGGAGCCAGTGATGCTGGATCTACAAATGTGAACATCTTCACAACAAAGCGCTTGTAGTGGGTCGGGAACTGAAGACCAGATGATCCAGCCACTGGAACCAATGTGGTCAGGTAACGATCATCCTGGTAAGGGCATCTGAAAGGCAAAGAGGCAGTCAGAAATGCCTTACAGCACACTAGATGGATAAAGACTGGCCTTACTCACCCATCAACCAGAAGATCCCATTGGGGTAGACTGAGTGGACTGGGGATTGATGTCGCCCAGCAACGTCCCAGCATCAGGACAATGTTGGGGTCGGTCCTCTCCAAAATGTGCACCTCAACATACACAGGCTCCCGCAGGACTTTTGTAACTGGATAATCAGCATCACTGTAGTAGGACGTGTACGCCTCGTCCCCTGAGGAAGAATGCAGTGTTTAACTAGAAACTGGAGTTTTAGAAAGGCTTTAGGCATACTTGGGACAAACACTTACCTTCTGCACAGCCTTTGGTGACACATTGACCATTTGCCAGTCTAAGCTCCACCCTGAGGGGTCCAGGAGCAGCTACCGGTGGAGGTGGAGGAACGGTGTTGACCTCCACAACCAGGGCTTCCACAGAGGTACCAGAGTACCTACACTGGAAGAGAAGCCTGGACAACAAACAGTGAGCTTGTAGCACTTGTCAATGATTCACGTTTATGATAAAGCATACATCACTTACTCAAAATGGCTGTCCCTTGTAATGGAACCAAGTGGTCCGATACCCACTTCATATGAGGAGGTCATTCTGTTTTCATACACCACATATCCACTGTCCTCCTGCATATAGTAACATTGTTGGCATCCAATCCATTCTAAGCCATGCAGAACAAAACCAAGAGCAGCTACTCGCCATCATGCTTGTGCCACATGCAGTGACAGGGAACTGGTATATAGCAAAGAAAGGTGTGGATCCCACAGGACTGCAAGCTGGATCACTTCCACCCAGGAGACGGACTGAATCCAGGCTCAATCGAGGCAGCGTAACATCTCTAGCCACCACTACCACAAACTGACCATCTCTTATACACTGGACAGTCACTGGAACAAGTTACAAGAGCAGGTTATTGCTGAGGATCAGTTTAACATGAATGCCTCTACATTGACTCTACACTCTTACCTGCCTTCCCATAGTAACACTGCTGTCCATTAAAGCAGCAGTTGATAGCAGCACACTCAGCACCACTGATACCAGGTGGTCCACATTGAATCTGCTCATTATCCGCTACAGTACATTTGTCAAGGGGCTCTGCCTGTGCCACTGGCTGCTTAGGCTGAAACTGCTGAGGAAACTGTTGACTAGCTTGCTGTTGAACTGACTGAGGAAACTGTTGACTAGCTTGCTGTTGAACCTGCTGAGGAAACTGTTGACTAGCTTGCTGTTGAACTGACTGAGGAAACTGTTGACTAGCTTGCTGTTGAACTGACTGAGGAAACTGTTGACTAGCTTGCTGTTGAACCTGCTGAGGAAACTGTTGACTAGCTTGCTGTTGAACTGACTGAGGAAACTGTTGACTAGCTTGCTGTTGAACCTTCTGAGGAAACTGTTGACTAGCTTGCTGTTGAACTGGCTTTTGAACCTTCTGAGGAAACCATTGACTAGCTTGCTGTTGAACTGGCTGTTGAACTGGCTTTTGAACCTTCTGAGGAAACCATTGACTAGCTTGCTGTTGAACTGGCTGTTGAACTGGCTTTTGAACCTGCTGAAGAAACTGTTGACTAGCTTGCTGTTGAACTGGCTTTTGAACCGGCTTTTGAACCTGCTGAAGAAACTGTTGACTAGCTTGCTGTTGAACTGGCTTTTGAACCTTCTGAGGAAACCATTGACTAGCTTGCTGTTGAACTGGCTTTTGAACCGGCTTTTGAACCTGCTGAAGAAACTGTTGACTAGCTTGCTGTTGAACTGGCTTTTGAACCTTCTGAGGAAACCATTGACTAGCTTGCTGTTGAACTGGCTTTTGAACCTTCTGAGGAAACCATTGACTAGATTGCTGTTGAACTGGCTTTTGAACCTTCTGAGGAAACCATTGACTAGCTTGCTGTTGAACTGGCTTTTGAAACCGCTGGTCAGTTTGCTGGAACATCAGCGCATCAGGACTCAGGGGCAGATCACTCCACTTCGGAACAGCATGACTAAACGCACAGAACCAAACACAAAGTGCCAGAGACTGAACAGCACACCAACTTCCTGCCATTGCTCAACAGCTAGTCACACTGTTGAGGTGCTGCTCTTTGGTCCTTTTGTACTCTACAGACTTTGGCTAATTAATGATAATCCCACCCTCTTCATTAAGTCATGATTCTCCAGACTTGCACGAGTGGGAGTTTATGCAACTAGGTGATTCTATTGTTTCTTAAGTCAATTTTTCCCTTTTGCAGATTCCTGTATCAGCTCAGCTACCTGCTCAGCTCAGCTACCGTTCGGACGCTCTTGCTTACTGCTCCGCGCTTTGCTCTATCGCTTTTATATTTTATCTTCTATATTTTTATATTTTAGCTCCTTTTATCACCTAATTTTAACTTCAGCAAATCAGCACAGTGCTCAAACGACAAAGTTTGGATTATCACAAAAACGCAGAATTCTTCTACCCGACCAGCTTACATTCCGGGGAAAGGAAAACACAACTGCCTACAAGGATAAGAGAGAAAATGCCTCTTCTGGAATCTACTTGCTGCACTAACTGCCACAGACTTTTACAAAGGATTGCAGTTCTTGAAACAAAGTTATTTACGGGACCACCAAACCAGACGGAACACACAACAGAGCTTCGTCATGGACACCCTCAGCATATAGCCGGTGAGTCCCATGAAACTAGTGCTCCTCGACAGGTAGAGAAACAAGCCGATCGACTTACAAATCGATGGCACAAACAGGGAGCGAGACCCAAAGGCACTCGAGACATCAGATTGTCACGAGCCCCACATATTACCGCAGTAGCATCCTCTACCCCAGATACAGCTCTGACAAGGATGGCAAACACTGGTCTCCCACCAACACCTATACATCTTGAGAACAGATTTGAAGTACTAATGAATGTAAATGAGGAATCCCCAAACGTGATGAATGTGATCGAACACAGACTGAATAGGCCAGTAGCTAACACTGATGCTAACTGGCGCTCAAGGTCGAGCAGACAGCGGCACTCAGCTCAGAGCACAGCCGAGCCCAGGACTCTGATAGTGGGGGACTCCATAATCAGAAACATTAGCAGCAGGGATACAACTACATGCTGCCTTCCACAAGCAACAATTTCTGATATAAACAGGGAACTTCAGAACATTCTAATGAAACATAAGACTGCAAATCGACTCATAATTCATGTGGGGAAGAATGATATTCATAAAGAGCAGTCAGAACTCCTTAAGAAGGATTTCAATGAACTTTTTGAAACACTTAAAAGACTGAAAGTTCAAACATTCATCAGTGGACCACTCCCAGCAAGAGGAACAAACAGGTTTTCACGGCTGCTTGGGATTAATACATGGCTGCAAAAAACCTGCAATATAAAAGGAGTAAACTTCATTGACAACTTCAATCTTTTCTGGAGTCAGAGACAACTATTTCATCGGGATGGCCATCACCCAAACAAACTTGGTTCAAGAGTGTTAAAGGACAATATCTACTTCTCCCTCAATCATCCTTCTGCAGTGTGTGTCAATCTGAACGACACACACACACCTGGAAACAGTATGAATGAACACGGGACTTCACTTCAGCAACAAGATGGACATGCGGTTGACATATCACACAAGGACAATGATAACACCACTGAGCCACAACAACCTCTGCTCACGGACACAATCTCAGCTGAGCCATGCCCACAGAGCTCACCACAGACAGACATATTAGAACTGCTCCAAGATTCAGCACCCAAGGACGACTTCCTGGAAAACAGCCAGGGAAGCCAGGACAGCATATCACAGCCTCCTATAACACCTGAGCAACAGCCCCTTTCACCAGATACCTTCTCACTCTCGCCAGCGACTCCACTCCTGTGCTTCTCACAGAAAATGGAACAACTAGTGCATGCTGGAACCAGACTATCCCACTCTTTTGCTGCAAGCCCCCAGATACCAACCAAAAATCGTCAGGCACCTCAAACACCGAAGCCTGCGCGCCGAGCTCGCCCGCCCCCTCCTCCTGTGAGAGCTCTTCGGCCTCTCCGGCCAAAACGCCAGGGCCCACACCCTCCTCCATCTGCTCGAGGTGAACCAAAAACAACTGATACCAGCTCTCAGTGATGTGTTTTGGGTTCCTGTTATGATAACAGTAACTTTCTCAAATGTTTACAGAACAAGCGGGAACCCAGTGTGCCTGTATCTTTCTCTATTGCTGTTCTATTACAAGATAGAAAGTCTAAGGCCTTCAATAGCCGTACAGCAAACCCAACTAATCTGGTGCCTACTACATGTCAAACTAAGATTGCTGTGGGGACAAAAAGTAAGACTGTTAAGTTAGCACTTTTAAACATTCGCTCACTTAAAAATAAATCACTTCTAGTCAACGACTTAATAACCACAAACAACCTGGACTTTATGTTTCTAACTGAAACCTGGCTAGAAGACAGCTGCAGTGCAACAATCCTCAATGAAACATCCCCTCCTAACTTTACTTTTATGAGTGTCTGCAGAGCTGTTAAGAGAGGTGGGGGTCTAGCTGCTCTTTTTAAAGATATCTATCAATGTAAGCAAATATCATTTGGGAATTACCCGTCTTTCGAATATCTGGGTACTGTGTTAAAAGGTGCTCCTCGCATTTTACTTATCATTATTTACAGGCCTCCAAAATATTCTCCAACCTTTGCTGAGGACTTTACAGAACTGTTATCAACAATTACCTCAGAGTTTGACTGTTTTGGCATTGCTGGAGATTTTAACATTCACATAGATAATGCAGAAAACAATATGGCCAAAGAAATCAAAACTGTTTTAAAAACTTTTGATCTGACTCAGCATGTACATGGACCCACACACAATCATGGACACACTCTAGATTTACTTATCAGTAAGGGTCTAAACATTTCATCGATTTTTACTAAGGATGTAGCACTGTCTGATCATTTCTGTATTTTCTTTGATATATTGATCTCTCCTGCCACTGAAGCTAGATCTGTGTCTGTCAAGAAGAGATGCTTAAATGAGAACACTAGTGTACTATTTATGAAGGCTATATCCTTAACACCAAGCATATCTGCAGACTCTGTTGATTTTCTCCTTGATTCTTTTAACTCAAAAGTTAAAAATATAATTGATGATATTGCTCCTGTTAAAGTCAGGAAGAAGAGTGGCAGACAAAAAGCACCTTGGAGAAACTCAACAGCAGTGCAACATATGAAAAGACAATGCAGAAAAGCAGAGCGCATGTGGCGGAAGACAAAACTTGTAGTCCATTATAACATCTACAAAGACAGCCTGCATGCTTTCAATATGGAACTAGGCAAAGCTAGACAGACTTTCTTCTCAAATATTATAAACAGCAATTTAAACAACACACGCACTCTTTTTGCTACTGTAGAGAGACTGACAAACCCCCCAAGCCAGATTCCTAGTGAAATGCTCTCAAACAGCAAGTGCAGTGAGTTTGCTTCTTTCTTCTCTGAGAAAATCAATAATATCAGAAAGGTGATCAGCACATCCTTGAGTTGCACTGGGGTCAGACAGATCAGACCACCTGAGAAAGTAGCTACTATGTCTGACTTCAAAGAAATTGATGGCAAAATTTTGGAAGAAACCGTACAGCACCTTAAAACATCAACATGCGCCCTTGACACACTTCCCACATCTTTCTTCAAAATTGTGCTAAACAGTTTAGAAGCAGATCTTCTAGAAGTGGTAAATGCCTCACTTCTCTCTGGGAGTTTTCCAAACTCCCTGAAAACTGCAGTTGTCAAGCCCCTCCTGAAAAAGAGCAATCTGGATAAGACCATATTAAGCAACTATAGACCGATCTCAAATCTTCCTTTCATAGGCAAGATCATTGAAAAAGTTGTCTTCAATCAGCTGAACAAATTCTTAAGCTCGAATGGATACTTTGACAACTTTCAATCTGGTTTCCGACCGCACCACAGCACAGAGACAGCGCTCATAAAGATAATAAACGATATTCGCTTAAATACTGATTCAGGCAAATTATCAGTGCTGGTACTACTCGACCTCAGTGCTGCATTTGACACTGTCGATCATAACATACTTCTTGACAGGCTGGAAAACTGGGTGGGGCTTTCTGGGATAGTCCTAAAATGGTTCAGGTCATACTTAGATGGGAGAGGTTATTATGTGAGTATAGGAGACCATAAGTCTGAGTGGACATCCATGACATGCGGAGTCCCTCAAGGCTCAATTCTTGCGCCACTCCTGTTCAACCTGTATATGCTCCCAATGAGCCAAATAATGAGAAATAACCAAATTGCTTACCACAGCTATGCAGACGACACACAGCTGTACTTAGCCCTATCGCCTAACGATTACAGCCCCATTGACTCCCTGTGCCGATGCATTGACGAAGTCAACAGTTGGATGTGTCAAAACTTTCTTCAATTAAACAAAGACAAAACTGAAGTTATTGCGTTTGGAAACAAAGATGAAGTTCTCAAAGTGAACGCATACCTTCACTCTAGGGGTCAAACAACTAAACATCAAGTCAGGAATCTTGGTGTGACACTAGAGTCAGACCTTAGTTTCAGTAGTCATGTCAAAGCAATAACTAAATCAGCATACTATCATCTGAAAAATATTGCAAGAATTAGATGCTTTGTTTCCAGACAAGACTTAGAGAAACTTGTGCATGCTTTCATCACCAGCAGGGTGGATTATTGTAATGGACTCCTCACTGGCCTTCCCAAAAAGACCATAAGACAGTTGCAGCTCATACAGAACGCTGCCGCTAGGATTCTGAGCAGAACCAGAAAATATGAACATATCACACCAGTCCTCAGGTCTTTACACTGGCTCCCAGTTAGATTTAGGATTGATTTTAAAGTATTATTACTGGTATATAAATCATTCAATGGCCTAGGACCTCAATACATTGCAGATATGCTCACTGAATATAAACCCAACAGATCACTCAGATCATTAGGATCATATCAGCTAGAAATACCAAGGGTTCACTCTAAACATGGCGAGTCTGCTTTTAGCTATTATGCCAGCCGCAGCTGGAACCAGCTTCCAGAAGAGATCAGATGTGCTCCTACAGTGGTCACATTCAAATCCAGACTCAAAACACTTCTGTTTAGCTATGCATTTACTGAATGAGCACTGTGCCGCTGTTCGTCCGACTGTTTGTACTGTACTGTATTTTACACTATTTTTCTAAACTGTTTTAATTATTCTTATTTCTTTTAATTATTTTAATTTCTCCTATGTCAGCAGGGCATTTAGCCCGAAACTGTAAATGCCCACTCAGAAGGTGATAATGTGAAAGTGATTAATGTGGGTTTGAAAGTAGAACAGTATTTAAATGACGATATTAAAGTTTTCGTCTGAGAAAGAATGTGAACGCAGTGCTAAAGTGCTAAAGAAAGTGGAAAGAACGTGTGAGTAAATGAGGGAGAAAAGAAAGTTAAAGGAAAGTTGATAGATGGAAGTCGTAAGAAGATTGAAGGTTAAAAGAAGGTTGAAAGATTTAAGTCTTAAGGGAATCCTTTGAAAGAAAGATCTATAATAAATATTCTTTTTTTTATTTTTTAAAAGTACTGTATTTTATTTTATTTTTCTAAACTGTTTTAATTATTCTTATTTCCTTTCATTATTTTAATTTCTTCTATGTAAAGCACTTTGAATTGCCATTGTGTATGAAATGTGCTATATAAATAAACTTGCCTTGCCTTGCCTTGCCTTTTGAACATACATAAAACCACATTGAGCTGAATTCAGAATAGTATGCTAGTACTATTTCTGCCATTCTGAATTCAGCCTTTTTTATATTAGATGTTTTAGCTATTCTGGATTGTTTTTCTCTCTCTTTGAAACACATCATAGTTTTCTCATGGCAACAGGCCTGTATATTTTAAGAAAGTTTAAATCACACCTGCTAGCGCACTTCTTAAAATGTTTACGTACTAGGTCAGTAGGCGGTAGAGTACACCGTTTTGCGGCTGTTCGAACACATTCAACCACATGAGCATCTACTCTATGAAAGCAATCTGGTTGAATGTGTTGGACTACCTCTGGAAGTGGCCAAAAATAGACAAGCTATAAAAAAATGTGCCCCTTTTTTACACCTTCATTTACCACAGTCCACCTGTGATCCGATTTACAAAAAATGCTTCTTAGTACCAGGTGTAAACAAGGCCTTGGAAAGCTACCTAGTTGGGATACAACAGTTAAGGGATGAATGCTTAAATGAAAGCAGTCTACATTACTGGGACTAGCCTGAAATTTAAATAAATAAATAAACAAAATTCAGTATCAACCAATCCTTTATCCCAAGATATGATTCTATACTTGCGTGACTGTAAAAAAGCATTACAAAAAGCCAATGAGTGACCTCAGAGGGGTTTGGCCATCAATATATGCAGTTATGCTAGTCCAGCCATAAAGTCGTATGTAAAGCCTCAAACAGACAGAAGCTAAAACCTTAATTATATGTGAAACATGAACAGGGGCCCAAGTTAATGACTAGAACTTGGCAAATAGTAAAGTTGTAGCGTGGCCACATAAAGGGGATATTTATAAGACGGCTTATTAAACTAATTAAAGAGTTATACATGTCAGATGTTCTTATATTAAAGAATCCCTGGGTTTTTGTTGCCCCTGTCCAGTTTTGGTCTTACTGTTTTTTCTGAGCAAGAGTCTTGATCGTTACACCTGGGAATCCCCGTGACGTCATACTTCAGCTGATCAACTTCACTTCCGTTAAAGGGAGCCGGCTTACCGGCATTCGGGAGCAACTTTACTATGGCCGTTTCTCAATACCAAGTACGCAAACTTCGGACTTGAGTCCTTGGTAGTTCGGACTTGACAAGTTCGACTCAGGAGAATGAACTCCCGAGGACGGTAGGGATGGGGAAATGAAGCCTCATGAATCACTGAGGCTTTCTCCTGACTGTTCCGGGAAAAGATTCAAAGCTTCGAGAGTGTCGAGAACAGCGCCATCTGGTGCTTATTTAAAATAAAGCAGCCAGAAGCCTGTGTTAGAAGCTCTGGCAGATGAAGCAACCACAACACACTCCATAGTTTCAATATTATGTGTACAAATAAAAGCCTTACATGTTTGTGTTTTATTTGTTCATTAAATAAATTAATTTTCTCTCCTCACAAACCCATCAACCAGACTGAGCCAACAATGACTCGTTAAATACATAGACAGTATATAAACTGGACACAGCGACCCCATTGGATTCAACGGAGACAAGTGAAGTCAATTAGAAGCTCTCACTTCCTGGGGGTCGAGCGTACTGCGCAGACTCAAACTGAGTTTGACGACGTAGATGTGACGTGAGCAACCCGTCTGTCTTCTAGTAGCTGTGCCAAGAGAAATCTGAATCATTCCCTTCCGAAACTTGCAGAGACGGAGAGTGTGAGTAGGAGCTGTCCATTAACTAGGAGCAGGAGCAACTTTTGCTAAGTATTCTGATGAATTATTTTGTCATTTTGCCTCCACGTCCCCCCGATCAAAATGAATGGGAGTCAATGGAATGCTAACAGCAGGTGGGGGTCAGCTAATCAATGGCGGCGCCCGGGGAAGCTTCAAAATAATATGAAACCCTGCCCCCCTGGTTAAATAAGATCTGGGGTTCGAGCCTTCTGACACCCAAAGCGAAACGCGCACGTGATTGGACAGAAAGTGAGGCTCGTTGATCACGTGACTCTAGTAAACCAATACACACCCCGATACGGGGCTTCACTAGAAATTGTGTCGCATGTGTGATACGCACATCGAAGCTTCAGTGTCATACGTAACATCACTAGAGGACGGGAGGACGCAAGTCCGATAATTCTGCAAATGGAACAGCGACGTACTTGATAGCGTCACTCAGCTCGCTCTGGCTACTCCGGTTATCTCTTTATGTATATTTAGGCTACAATAAAACAAAATATGTTATAAAACACCACTCTGCCTCTCTTCATTTTCATAAAAAAAAATCTTAAACATATTAATGGCCACTGTGGTTCAGGCAACGCAATTGATTATCTTCACTGCATATATTTATAACAACACGAAATATAAAACACAACCCTGACTCTTTTTGTTTTGATACATAAAAAACATTATAATATTGATCATTAAAACTGACATTTAGCAAACATATTTTATTATATATGTACATACAGTGAAGCGAATAGGCAACATGTATAATAAAATATTTTATGTTTTAAATTTATCAAATAAAATTACATAACCTTTTTTGTTAAATGTCAGTTTTAATGATCAATAATAGCCATTATAAAAGTACAAGTAGCCTAAAAGGTATAAGAAGCTTTACAATAATAAAGCAAACGATTCAGTCAAACATAATTCAGCTCTCTCTAGGCTACAACATAAAGTTAAATAGACTAAATATATAAAGCTATGAAACTTCACTTTGCCCTCAGCCAAAACGTTTTGCCAGGGAACAAATGATAGATTGAGACAAAAATAAATAAATAAATAAAATAAATAACCCGTTAGATATACACAAGACGATTTATATCTCATGTTAAACCACTAGACTAGAGACATACGAGCCAGCGGCAAACGTCAGCAGCACTAGCCGAGGAAAGGCTGTTCTCGGCGGGGTACGTGAGCGCCGAGCGTCCGATTGCCTGGATCTCACAACTCCGAAAACGTCAGATCAAATTTTCAAATAGGCGCTCTCTTTATAAATAAACCAAAGATTTGAGCTTTAAACAACTACATTCTCGCCTGAAAAACTCTTAAAACTACATTCCGTGACACAATAACAGTAGCATTTTTAAATGATGCGGGTTTTCTAATCTGCTATTGACGCTTGCTAGTTGGTGTGAGAAGCATTCTGGGATACCTGGCTGTCTCAAGTCCGCACAAGTCACCTCTCGATGCCTCCTCGGTAAAAGGGGTGGATCAAGAACACATCCGGGGATTTGAACTGGACTTGGCTAGATGTGAACTTTGAATTGGAACAGTACTTGGGCAGCGACTGATGACGTTTCACAAGAACAGACAAGTACGCATATTGAGAAACAGCTTATTGCTCTTTTGGATTAGCGCTCGATCACACTACACGGCTTGGCTGTCATTGACTGTTTGTGGAGATATACTTGCTGGATTATTTCACCTTGGAGATCGCTTCACAGGACAGCGCTGTTCCTCATCGTGTGCACGGACTTAAAACGGCTTACCGGTGAGGTCGATTCAATGCACACACATTGGACTGGAACACACTTACATTTTTGTATATATTGATTTTCAGTGCTTTCTATTTAATACACTTTGGGTGGTCACTTGATCTTGCTTGTTTTGTTTACATTGTGAGCAATTCTATCCAACGCTTTCATAGAGGGTCTAGAACGTATATTTTGTGGTGTATCCTGCCTTGTATAGGCAGAACGTTACAAAGTTAGATGGCTTAGGCAGAAACTTGGCTTGTTTAGTTCAAGTCAAGAATCTCAAGGTTTAGTAGTGCAGAAGTCAAACTGAGAACAGTCATGAAACATCCAACTCCAGACAGAAATGAATACCAAAGAGAAACATGTTGAGTTTCATGAAGTTTATTAAAAACAAAAATTCACTTGACCAGGTTAACTTGTCCACTAGACACCACAGTTTGCCCACTAGAGATGGTCTTGACATGCGTGTCTCTTCCTGTAAAAAGTGGTAGAAGCATGAGGGGCATTTAAATAAATTCTCAGTTCCTGAAGTCAACTTACAGCAAGCACTCACTTTTCCTAGTGCAACTTTGCTCACAGGAGCCAGAGGAGGGATGGCACACCGCTGTACTACAGTGGATGAAGATCTAACAGAGGGGGAAAGGGTTAAGCCATAGAATTCACTGTAAAAAGCACTAATATTAAGGGTTGAGGTAAGGCTGCAGAGCATACGGTTTCCTGCAGAGGAGCCAGTGATGCTGGATCTACAAATGTGAACATCTTCACAACAAAGCGCTTGTAGTGGGTCGGGAACTGAAGACCAGATGATCCAGCCACTGGAACCAATGTGGTCAGGTAACGATCATCCTGGTAAGGGCATCTGAAAGGCAAAGAGGCAGTCAGAAATGCCTTACAGCACACTAGATGGATAAAGACTGGCCTTACTCACCCATCAACCAGAAGATCCCATTGGGGTAGACTGAGTGGACTGGGGATTGATGTCGCCCAGCAACGTCCCAGCATCAGGACAATGTTGGGGTCGGTCCTCTCCAAAATGTGCACCTCAACATACACAGGCTCCCGCAGGACTTTTGTAACTGGATAATCAGCATCACTGTAGTAGGACGTGTACGCCTCGTCCCCTGAGGAAGAATGCAGTGTTTAACTAGAAACTGGAGTTTTAGAAAGGCTTTAGGCATACTTGGGACAAACACTTACCTTCTGCACAGCCTTTGGTGACACATTGACCATTTGCCAGTCTAAGCTCCACCCTGAGGGGTCCAGGAGCAGCTACCGGTGGAGGTGGAGGAACGGTGTTGACCTCCACAACCAGGGCTTCCACAGAGGTACCAGAGTACCTACACTGGAAGAGAAGCCTGGACAACAAACAGTGAGCTTGTAGCACTTGTCAATGATTCACGTTTATGATAAAGCATACATCACTTACTCAAAATGGCTGTCCCTTGTAATGGAACCAAGTGGTCCGATACCCACTTCATATGAGGAGGTCATTCTGTTTTCATACACCACATATCCACTGTCCTCCTGCATATAGTAACATTGTTGGCATCCAATCCATTCTAAGCCATGCAGAACAAAACCAAGAGCAGCTACTCGCCATCATGCTTGTGCCACATGCAGTGACAGGGAACTGGTATATAGCAAAGAAAGGTGTGGATCCCACAGGACTGCAAGCTGGATCACTTCCACCCAGGAGACGGACTGAATCCAGGCTCAATCGAGGCAGCGTAACATCTCTAGCCACCACTACCACAAACTGACCATCTCTTATACACTGGACAGTCACTGGAACAAGTTACAAGAGCAGGTTATTGCTGAGGATCAGTTTAACATGAATGCCTCTACATTGACTCTACACTCTTACCTGCCTTCCCATAGTAACACTGCTGTCCATTAAAGCAGCAGTTGATAGCAGCACACTCAGCACCACTGATACCAGGTGGTCCACATTGAATCTGCTCATAATCCGCTACAGTACATTTGTCAAGGGGCTCTGCCTGTGCCACTGGCTGCTTAGGCTGAAACTGCTGAGGAAACTGTTGACTAGCTTGCTGTTGAACTGACTGAGGAAACTGTTGACTAGCTTGCTGTTGAACCTGCTGAGGAAACTGTTGACTAGCTTGCTGTTGAACTGACTGAGGAAACTGTTGACTAGCTTGCTGTTGAACTGACTGAGGAAACTGTTGACTAGCTTGCTGTTGAACCTGCTGAGGAAACTGTTGACTAGCTTGCTGTTGAACTGACTGAGGAAACTGTTGACTAGCTTGCTGTTGAACCTTCTGAGGAAACTGTTGACTAGCTTGCTGTTGAACTGGCTTTTGAACCTTCTGAGGAAACCATTGACTAGCTTGCTGTTGAACTGGCTGTTGAACTGGCTTTTGAACCTTCTGAGGAAACCATTGACTAGCTTGCTGTTGAACTGGCTGTTGAACTGGCTTTTGAACCTGCTGAAGAAACTGTTGACTAGCTTGCTGTTGAACTGGCTTTTGAACCGGCTTTTGAACCTGCTGAAGAAACTGTTGACTAGCTTGCTGTTGAACTGGCTTTTGAACCTTCTGAGGAAACCATTGACTAGCTTGCTGTTGAACTGACTGAGGAAACTGTTGACTAGCTTGCTGTTGAACTGACTGAGGAAACTGTTGACTAGCTTGCTGTTGAACCTGCTGAGGAAACTGTTGACTAGCTTGCTGTTGAACCTGCTGAGGAAACTGTTGACTAGCTTGCTGTTGAACTGGCTTTTGAACCTGAGGAAACCATTGACTAGATTGCTGTTGAACTGGCTTTTGAACCTTCTGAGGAACCCGTTGACTAGCTTGCTGTTGAACTGGCTTTTGAAACCACTGGTCAGTTTGCTGGAACATCAGCGCATCAGGATTCAGGGGCAGATCACTCCACGTCAGAACAGCATGACTAAACGCACAGAACCAAACACAAAGTGCCAGAGACTGAACAGCACACCAACTTCCTGCCATTGTTCAACAGCTAGTCACACTGTTGAGGTGCTGCTCTTTGGTCCTTTTGTACTCTACAGACTTTGGCTAATATAATGATAATCCCACCTTCTTCATTAACAGTCATGATTCTCCAGACTTGCACGAGTGGGAGTTTATGCAACTAGGTGATTCTATTCATGGGTTTCATCCGGTCCCTTTCCACAGGTGTATAAAATCAAGCACCTAGATTATGAATGCAGACTGCATTGTGCTTGATTAATACACCTGTGGAAAGGGACCGGATGAAATCCATGAATTGTTTCTTAGGCCATGTCCACACTAATACGTTTTCATTTGAAAACGTATATTTTTCTCTCTGCCATTTTCACGTTGTAGTGTGGACTGTGAAACCGGTGGTATTTAAAAACGATGACGTAAATTTAGTCATGTGACACATATTGTACCAATAGATATTCATGTTTATACCAGTATTATGCCTGTTATGTGCTTTTCACTTTCACACTGTTGCTAAAAATATTCTACATTGCACACTCTTCATATCACAGTCCTGCAAAGATGACAGAATTTACTCACATTTTCTGTCCTGCGGCAATACATGAGAGCCGTTGCGTTTTAGACCAAACATATGGTGACTGCGTGCGACCTGGACCGCATCAGTGAATGGTGAGATATTTTACTAAATAAAATTATCCTGTCAGAAGAATTGCGCGATAACTTCATTATTTATTTTTCCATCTGAATCATATCAGTGATCTTTTGTGGGGTTTTACGCATGCGCAGTAAAGGTGAATTTATCGTTTTCAGGCGTTTTTCAAAAGTTTCTCATCCACACTGAGACGTCGGGAAATGCCTGAAAACGCTAGTGTGGACGGAGAGCGTTTATTAAGGAAAACGCCATTTTCAGATGTATCCGGATTAATGTAGACATAGCCTTAAAAGTCAATTTTTCCCTTTTGAACATACATAAAACCACACTGAGCTGAATTCAGAATAGTATGCTAGTACTATTTCTGCCATTCTGAATTCTGCCTTTTTTATATTAGATGTTTTAGCTATTCTGGATTGTTTTTTTTTCTTTGAAACACATCATAGTTTTCTTATGGCAACAGGCCTGTATATTTTAAGAAAGTTTAAAGGGATACTTCACCTCTGGAACGATGAATGTGTATTTAAAATGGGTTATTTATGTAGTAGAAATGTGAAATTATTTTTGAATTTGGAGCCTTCTAGACTGCGAAAAGCCAGAAAATGTATTTTTGGCTCATGTGGATGAAAGACAACAACTCCCAGAATGCACTTGCTTCGCTGCCCTACGAGGCCACTCCCAAGCCACGCCTACCGGTAAGAGAGCGCAGTTAAACAACTAGGCTAGGCTACTAGTTGACTCAAAACTTAAAGGTACAATATGTAAATTTTTTCGCCGCTAGGGGTTGCTAACCTCTTACAATAACAAAGGCGTAAGTTGATGACGCAAAATTTCCTGCGGAATTATTGAACTTGTCATCAAGCCGATGGATCTGGACACGCGAGTCCCACGGATATAAAGGAATGGAGATTTCATTCTACCAAACGCAAATGCTGTATTAGTGCTCACACAGGTCAGTGTATTAGACGTGTATTAGACGAATGAAACTTGTGAGGTAACGCAGCGCTGTTTCACTTGCTCTACACTATCACACTAAACTGCATTTGAGTGTGTTAAAGTTATAATGTTATTCTATGTGTTAGTTTGTCTGTATGAGACTAGCAGTGAGCTAGATCAACATTAGAATAACACACTGATCATATTCTAACATTTCATCATGTTGAGCTATAAAACATTGATTAGTTTTATGTACATTTGCTCACCTGTCTAATAAAGTACATACAAGAGCTGCGTCTCTGTGAAGTCGTGACTCGTGAAGCGCTGTCAAGTCCAAGTTAGTCGCTGATATTGATCCTCGTTTTAGTTCTCCTTTTTTCCCAAAGTCTGCTTGCCATGGTCCATAATGTTTGAACGAAACAACAACAGCGTGCAGCCAGAGGTTACGCACTACACTCATAATGCACAGTTGTCCATGTCTGTTGTCATGGATACTATGGCAGTACTTGAGCGGAAACCAGGGATAACGCGGATATTACGTCAGTGACAGGCGACAAGTGAACAGGTTTTCCGGGACGGACAATTATTTAAAATTGGAATTTCTCTGAAATTAAAAATCTTTGGGAACTTTTGGGATATTGTAAGTACACAACTGCAGGAAATATATCACACTGTGCAAGTGATTTCTGGATATTTTATTACAAAATTCTTACATATTGTACCTTTAAAAGACGCCGTTTTATCGTGAGTCTCCGTGACGAGTCTGCCCGGGATTTCGAGATCGCCCAAAATGTCCGGGATTCGGCTTTTGCGTTCTACAGTCGCCATTCATTATGTTTACTGTGGCGAGCAGGACGAGGCTGAGGGGCGCGGGAGAACGGCGTGATTACTGATGAGCGACACCGTTCTCGTAGGCTATCTCTCACGGAGCGGGAATTTTCTTAGCAATGTTAAAACGCACATCAACCGATCACTTGTTTAGCGTTCATGTAAACACTACATTCAGATTCACCAATCGGAATGAATTCAGTTAGATTGAAACAAAAGGTGTGCATGTAAACAATGAATGGCAACTGTAGAAAGAAAAAGCCAAATCCCGGACATTTTGGACGATCTTGACGGCCGGAAAAAAGAGGATGGTAACCCCTACTACTCAGCTTTCTCCACAGAACAAGAGCCTGATAGCTTAGCTTCCAAAAAAAGACGGCTGACACTATTTGTACATTCTGTGAGTGAGATCCCCCTATGGGCGGGTTGAGAACATGCGGATCTAGCTCCTAGCACTGGCTGTAGTCTCTCGCCTCTGGCCAAAAAGTCCTCCGATGACGCAAAATGACGTTTTTTGCGTCATCGGAGGATTTTTTTCCAGACAAAAAATACATAAGTCTCTCGTCTCAGGGGGATATGAGGGAGGGAAGCACAGTAATTCGAAAATACTACAGGTTTTCTACTGATACAAAGCTTAATGCTGAAGTATCCCTTTAAATGTTTATATTAGGCTACATTTTTAACCCAACGTTTGGGTTTGTCCATATTTGACCCAAAATTGGGTTAAAACAACCCTCCATTTTTTAGAGTGTACAAAATCTTTAACACATTTATAATATTTGTACATTTTCCTAGGCCGCTCATCACTTCTGGCCACTGCTATTTCAAACTATTAATAAAAACTGTAATAGTTTCACTGGAAAGGACGAGGGTTTAATGTCTCCTCTAAAAATCCCTCCTGGGTTTATTTGCACTTCATTCATTCTTCCAAAAGGAAAACCCTGAAGACTAAATATTCAGTCCTCTCCCCGTTTGCTTTTATCATTTGTGGACACGCTCAGGCGAGGCGCAGCATGGGAGGTGAAGTGCATTATGGGATGCGCTGTTGACTGATGTGTCTGGTCTGGGTCGCACACCTCACTGACTCGACTTTCTCATTTGCCCAGTCGCTCTCCCCCAATTAGGAGAGAGTATCTTACACGTGTTCCCCACACTCTTTCTGCACTATTACCTTGACTGATGCCTCCTCCTCTATTACATGTAATTGGCATATCAATATGCAGAAGTTAAATGGATTAACCTTCTTTAGAGTAATGAGCAGCGTCCTCTGTCTCAGGCACATCTTCACATGTCTGCGTCAACATTACTGTTAAATATAGGGTTTGTCAAAGCTCTCTAGAAGGAAAAGAAATGAAAAAGAGATCAATTAGACTATATTATGTTTATGTATATTATTATTAGTGGCGATTCCAAAATATGTGAATAATAGTGCAACACTGGTATACTTGTGTATTATTTTGGGGAATCTGTTAAAACGGAATACTTATTTTTACTCAAAAATGTTATCAAGGTGAAAGTAATACTTTTTACTCCATTACAGTTTTTTTGTAGACTTAAATGTACAGGTCCTTCTCAATAAATTAGCATATTGTGATAAAGTTCATTATTTTCCCTAATGTAATGATAAAAATTAAACTTTCATATATTTTAGATTCATTGCACACCAACTGAAATATTTCAGGTCTTTTATTGTTTTAATACTGATGATTTTGGCATACAGCTCATGAAAACCCCAAATTCCTGTCTCAATAAATTAGCATATTTCATCCGACCAATAAAAGAAAAGTGTTTTTAATACAAAAAAAAAGTCAACCTTCAAATAATTATGTTCAGTTATGCACTCAATACTTGGTCGGGAATCCTTTTTGCAGAAATGACTGCTTCAATGCGGCGTGGCATGGCCGTAATCAGCCTGTGGCACTGCTGAGGTGTTATGGAGGCCCAGGATGCTTCGATAGCGGCCTTAAGCTCATCCAGAGTGTTGGGTCTTGCGTCTCTCAACTTTCTCTTCACAATGTCCCACAGATTCTCTATGGGGTTCAGGTCAGAAGAGTTGGCAGGCCAATTGAGCACAGTAATACCATGGTCAGTAAACCATTTACCAGTGGTTTTGGCACTGTGAGCAGGAGCCAGGTCATGCTGAAGAATGAAATCTTCATCTCCATAAAGCTTTTCAGCAGATGGAAGCATGGAGTGCTCCAAAATCTCCTGATAGCTAGCTGCATTGACCCTGCCCTTGATAAAACACAGTGGACCAACACCAGCAGCTGACATGGCACCCCAGACCATCACTGACTGTGGGTACTTGACACTGGACTTCAGGCATTTTGGCATTTCCTTCTCCCCAGTCTTCCTCCAGACTCTGGCACCTTGATTTCCGAATGACATGCAAAATTTGAGCAACAGTCCAGTGCTGCTTCTCTGTAGCCCAGGTCAGGCGCTTCTGCCGCTGTTTCTGGTTCAAAAGTGGCTTGACCTTGGGAATGCGGCACCTGTAGCCCATTTCCTGCACACGCCTGTGCACGGTGGCTCTGGATGTTTCTACTCCAGACTCAGTCCACTGCTTCCGCAGGTCCCCCAAGGTCTGGAATCGGTCCTTCTCCACAATCTTCCTCATGGTCCGGTCACCTCTTCTCGTTGTGCAGCGTTTTTTGCCACACTTTTTCCTTCCCACAGACTTCCCACTGAGGTGCCTTGATACAGCACTCTGGGAACAGCCTATTCGTTCAGAAATTTCTTTCTGTGTCTTACCCTCTTGCTTGAGGGTGTTAATGATGGCATTCTGGTCAGCAGTCTTACCCATGATTGCGGTTTTGAGTAATGAACCAGGCTGGGAGTTTTTAAAAGCCTCAGGAATCTTTTGCAGGTGTTTAGAGTTAATTAGTGAATTCAGATGATTAGGTTAATAGCTCGTTTAGAGAACCTTTTCATGATATGCTAATTTATTGAGACAGGAATTTTGGGTTTTCATGAACTGTATGCCAAAATCATCAGTATTAAAACAATAAAAGACCTGAAATATTTCATTTGGTGTGCAATGAATCTAAAATATATGAAAGTTTAATTTTTATCATTACATTATGGAAAATAATGAACTTTATCACAATATGCTAATTTATTGAGAAGGACCTGTACATAAAGTATGACTTGATGTGCAATACAGAATTGAGAAACCCTTGTTATTAGCGACAACTGTGGCCGTTAAAGGAACTGCAGAAGCAACTTACTGCTAGTCACGTGCTCGTGCTCGTGCACACATAACGTTCATTCAAGAAACTGAACGCGATTCAAGGCCTCAAAATAAGATTGCTCACAGAAGTATTCGTTCTTTACTACTAAGAAGAAGTACAAAGAAGTTGGAAATACATTAGCAGTGTGATATACTGTTAACGAACATCTCGACGCCGTCCACTGCTGAGAGCGACGGTTAGATCATATGTAAATATGTTTCGCGCGCTTTCCTCTCAATAACACGATCAACACACAAATGTGAGAAAAAAGCGGTTCAGAAATCATCTGATCATATGTGGATATGTTTGCTGCAGATCTGCGATTCACTGGCATCATGTCGACATCTGAGGTAAGTTAATTAAAATCAACCTGTTATGATAGTTTGATTATAAAGTAGCCTATTTGAGAATGACTATAGATCGGACTGTGTGAGACTATATTTTGAATGAATGTCTTTTCTTTGCATGACACCTTGATATTACACCTTGATATTACAGTACAGAATGGCTATTTCGCCATTATCTTGAACATTGAACAAGCATTTAATTTTTTTGTGAAGGAAAGAGAGGCTCTCGGGAGCGCGCGTAACCGTCACATATTTTTTGGAAGGTCTAAAGTTGTTAAAGTTTCTTTACCAGCTGGTCATACATAAAAATAAAAAAAAAGGATTAATACATGAAAATTCTTACGCACAGCCGCATTAAATGGTTTATAAATAAATAAATAATAAAAACAGCATTTTCATTTATCCTAATCTGACTTTGAAATACAAGGGTGAATAAATGATGACAGAATGAACTAGTCCTTTCAGACACAGACTATGAATTACAGTTATAGTGTGTTTTTATAATCACGTCTTTGATTAAAAATGATCAGTCTTGATCGTTAGTCTAAATATCACTAAATGTCAAATGACTGAAATCGACATTTTTGCATCAAAATGACTAAAATGAGAAAATGTCTTCGGTCTTTTGTTTTCAATTTAAAAAGCTTAATAGAGAAGTGCTTAATTTTTCAACTCTAACATACTTGAGTAGGCCTACAATTAAATGTGAATACTTTTACTCAAGTATTTTTGGGTAGATGTTTAGGCTTTTAATAAAGTACATTTACGGTATAGTATTTGTACTTTAGCTTGAGCACAATTTCTCAGTCCTTTTTCTACACCCCCTAGCAACACCTCGGCAACCACATAATCCACAGCATCGTGACAGTGACTGTTGCACTTTCTTCAGAAGATGTACAAATGTAGTTTATGTGTGGTTGAACTGAGGTTCTGTGTGTGTTAGTAAAATATAGTAAAACAGTGACATTGTATTATAATGTAAATCAGCTGTTTTCTATGTGAATATATAGTGAAGTGTAATTTATTCCTGTGATCAAAGCTGAATTTTCAGCATCATTACTCCAGTCTTCAGTGTCACATGATCCTTCACAAATCATTTATGGCTACTAGTTAATGTTCATTTTAACCCAAATCTCACCAGTAGTTCATACTATAATCTGGTAAAGTGTAATGAAGGTCACAGTGATAATAAAGATAGATTTGCCAATGATATATTAGCATTAGAATTAATGCTGGGCAACGATTAATTGCATCCAAAATAAAAGTTTGTTTACATAATATATGTGTGTGCACTGTGTATAATTATTTTGTATATATAAATACACACACATTCATGAAAAATTCATATTTAAGAAATATTTGCATGTATATACTGTGTGTGTGTATATATATATATATATTATATATATACATGCATAATTTATATTATATATAAATATAAATATTTTATATATAAATAACACATTTTTCTTAAATATATACATGCATGCATTGTAAATTGTAATTTACAATTACACCAAAATAATTATACACAGTACATTTATTATGTAAACACAAATTTTTGTTTTGTATGCGATTAATCATTGGCCAGCACTAATTAGAATACATGGATATTCAATAAAATGACTCAGAAATACATCACATAGAGTAAAATGTAGTGTGTTTTATGTATTTATCTGAATAGTTGTGTGAGGTTTGAGAGAGAGAGAGAGAACAGTGTTAATGTTCTCCAGTGATGTGTCCCAAATCAGATAGCAGGAGCTCGTTAGCATGAGCTGATTTCCATATTAACGACTCTTCTGAACCTTCAAAGAAATGAATAATTGAGAACAAATGAAATGTTTGGAGCACGTTTAATGTTTCATATGTAACTTCCATGGCATGTGTGTGTGTGAAGTGTGTCTGCGGTCAGTGTGACGGTGACGAGTAATTAATGAGGAGGGCGACCTGAGGCTCCAGCCGCACGGGATTCTGGGTAATTAAAGATGGATGGGCGTGTGTATTGTTGTTGTTCAGTCGCTGGACTGGAATGACCTCTTCCGAACCCCTGAGAGGTTATTTTCACTGTGGACATTTACAATCTTCATGAAGCTCTTTCTCATGCACCTCCAGAGAGGACAAACAACACACAAACACTTCCGTTCTGACACACACTGTGGCGTAAATGCGTAGCCTTTCTAACTATACTCCACGTGATTGGGTGCGCGGATTATGGAAACGTATTTCCACCATGGAAATACATAAGTAAAAAAAGGTATTTGCGACTTCTTATCCCATTATTCTAACTTTTGTCCTGAGATAAAAAGTTGCAGTTACTTTTAAAGTCCCCCTGTGGTGAACATCCAGCTTTAATGTTGTTTATGTGTCTATGTGGTGTTTTTAATAGGGCGATTCCACAGTTTCTGTCCACAAGGGGTGTAATGAACAATATAGATTGAATAATACCCAGTTGTTGTCATTTTTTTATTTTTAGTTCACTATTTTGTTAAAGATAGATGTAAGAAATAATAAAGTTACTTTTATCCCACTAAGCCTTGGAATTATCGTGTAATGAGACTTTATTTTATTTCCGTCCCCAGAAATTGCGGATGTCAGGGTGGGAATTCAGTGCATCTGGATTTTTCCTAAGTCATTTCTTTCATTTCCTTTAATAAAATCCTGCATTTTGGCGCATAACATTTATTTTGGTGTGTCTTCTACAAAATACTAGTACTAACACTGAAAGTATAATTCCCTTAATCCACCACGATGCAATGCAAACATTTACTAACGTTCGTTACACTTTCTGTCCAAGCAGTTACGCACGTTAAACTATGATTCTAAAGGAAGCAGAGATATCATTTTTCCATGTAATTCTATCAGTAGCAAAACGATAAAAACATCTTGTGTGGGTTAAATTCTCATATGCGTTGCTACATGACCAATTGTTAATAAATCGGGATAAAACGGGGGCCGAGATTTTCTGTCCAAAAACCATAACGCTCGTACATTTTATTCTGACGCTGAATTTCCATCTCCTAATGTCTCAACGGTTCTCATGTCAGAAATAAGATTGTCTAGGTCACGGTCGCTCTGCGTGGAAGGAAGAGTTAACAGGATTTCACGGATTTCGACGAATGTGGGTAAGTTTGTGGATTCTGTCCAAAAGTTTACGAACGTTAAAATGATACGAACGTGGTAAACTTTGGTTAAGTAAACATTAAATAGGATCATTGTGGTGAGAAAGGATAAAAGAGTGTGCGAGTCGGATGATTGCGAGTGGTTTCGGACCGAAAGCGTCGTGTTCATCGTGAAAGAGCATGAATGGTGGTTTTACATTTTGACAGATTCTGCACATCTTGTTCGTAAATTAGACGGAAATTTTCAGTCTGTGCAACTTCCAACTCATCCTCAACTGCCTTCCATTTACTTCTGCAGTAAATTAATTGTCCTTTAGTTATGAAATATTCAGGGTTACTTTGCATAAATAGTTATTGGTGCTCTATTCAGCAGAATTACTCATTTTGTCTGTCCACGTTACAAATGTTATTTCATTCACGATGTATGATCTTTAAATGTGATAGTATGATAACAGGTTATTTTAATGTGTTATGAACTTGTTCTATTCTTTGCCAGTTTTCATGAAATGGTATTATTTTGTGTTACTGAGGCAATCTTGCAGGATTGTTAAATTTTTTTCCGTCCACGTTACGCACGTTATAACTTTGCACACTTGTAGGAGTTATTTTGTCTTCTACATTTGGCAAATAAATTTGAAAAATATACCTGTGGTATTTTTTCGTAATTTTGCTGGCTTTCAGTTTATGAATATACCAGACTCAAAAATGCACCTTTAAGTTTATAGAACAGATAATATTAGATGGCCACCCTGCCTGCATGGAAGTCCTATTACCAGTTTTGTGAACCATACACAACGCATGACTCATAACTATACCAAATTAGGAACAAAGCAAAACATGAACTGGGATTCAACCAGAATTTTATTAAGATGAATTAGATAAAGTACACTTTCTGCTTGAACTTACACTGTTTTTCTGTCCATGTTACATACGTTAAATATTACATCAACTCAACTTTGATCAAAGTTTACTAGTTTACCATTGCCAGATTTATCCTGCCTTTCACACAGCTGTACCCCAGGTTTTCTCAGGATGTTAACCTGAGGACAATGGCTTTCTCCATGTAGATTGATTTTGCAGGCTGTTTGTCCTTGCAGTTAGGCCTAAACTGTGGAATCGCCCAATACGCTTTAAGACAGCATGTGTAAATTCATAAGTCGACACCATTGCTGAGTATATCCTCCTTAAAGGGATAGTTCACTTTGAAATTAATTTTTGGTATGTTTTAGCTTACCTCAAGGGCATCCAAGATGTAGGTGTCTTTTTTTCCGCAGTAGTTTCAATTGTGATATTTTTAGGTCAAACCGTTCTTGTCTGTCAGTCATATAATGCAGGTCTATGGTCATTATCTCAAAGAGCATGCACAGAGTCCAAATTAAAACAATTCCCCATCGTCCAAATTAAACAATTCCCCATCGTAAGTACACATTGATGGCACGAAACGAGCGGTTTGTGTGAGAAAACGAACAGTATTTATATCGTTGTTACTAGGGCTGCAGCTATCGATTCTTTTTGTAATCGATTAATCTAGCACTTAATCGATCGATTAATCGAGTAATCGGATAAAACATTTTTTGTGTGTTTTTAAACAACCAAAACAAATAATGCATGACGAAAATGAGGTATTTATTCCAACTCCAGCATTTGGCTCCAAAACTAAGCCTATTTATTGCAATCTTGACCCATTTAGTGTTTATAAGTGCCAGTGCCAACAATTATATAACAAGACAGTTAAGTCAACTTACTGTAAAACATGTATAACATGTAAAACTATCAATACAAACTTAAATAGTAAAGGCCATTTGGCCTTAGTTTTGTCTTCTTAATACAACATTACAAAAAAAGGATTGCACCTTCTGCAAATTACCCACTGGAGAACAAAAATAAATGAAATGAATATAAAATATCAAGCCCAACAGGTACACAATGTATACAATTTATAAAACAAAATAAGTGTAGCTTTGAAAAGGGGAATGTTTTATTGCAAATATGCATTTTGTTAAATAGAAAAAGAACAGCATTTTGTTTTTCACTTAGGCTAGTTTAAGTATATTATCACGTTTTGTAGTATTATATTTTTTTTGTTAATTGAAAATGTTCTATGCTCAATTACTTTGGTAGCTGATTATGTCTTCCCCAAAAGTACGAGTGGATTGGAGAGGCTGGGGAGTTTCATTTTTTGTTGTTGTCTGTAACTATTTGGCAGACGTGACAGACTACAAACAAGGTCTCGCAAAGACTGCAATACAATATTTGTTCCTCCATCACGTCCCGGTGTATACAGTGAATGCATGCTGAAATTATTGTTGCGTGGCTACATAAAAGTTTAAGCATATGCATTGCCGCAATTGGTCTGACTGGCGCGTGTGAGAGACGAGGGTGCGTGTGTGTGTGTGAAGCGGTTCTTTTTTTAGGCTATACTCTCTTGCAATTGAACGTGAATACGTTTACTACTTAAAAACATCAAAGCTAAACATCATATCTAGTCAAACCGCATCACGACATCATCACTACAAATACAGTATGGGATTAAAATCAGTGAACATCAATGTATAGGCTTAGGCACGGGCGGAAATATTGGCGCTGGGTCAAAAAAAAAATGCGGGACAGAATCGTTACCTTGTTTCAGCAACTGACGCAGTTAGGAAGCGATCCCAAACTTTAGACATTCTCTGCCGTTTATGGACATCTTTACTCTCCGCCATCGCGCCAACTAAATTCAAAATGTATCACGCGCTATGGTGTGCTTCCTGAACACTGAACAACGGTCCGTGTGAAATCAGATCCCTGCGCGTATAGTGCGCGTCATAGGAATTTAACGAGGCTTCGAGGCAGAGTTTTTGCCTCGAGGAATTTTTGTAATCGAGTAAATCGAGTAACTCGATGAATCGTTTCAGCCCTAGTTGTTACCTCTTGAACACAGCCATGTCCAAGTGATCTGAGGGCGCGGGCGCATCCTGCTGTGTGACGTGTGCGCAGACTGGTGCATAGATATATACACTAGATGTCGCCTTGGCTACGGTTTCTTTCCAATGAACTGCAGTGAACCAAAGACAGTCTCAAAAACACGCTTTGAAATCGCTGGTGTTTCTGACGTCACAAACTACCTTGTAACTAGAGATGCACCGATTACAATTTTCTAGGCCGATTCCGATTTCCGATTTTTCATTGAGTTTGACCTGCCGATACCGATTTTAGCCGATTCCGATTACATTTTTTCTAACCACTTTACAGCACACACAAATATTTATTTTCAATCTTTTCTTTAATAGAACATTTTACATTTTGCATAGAACATTTTACATTTTGCATAGAACATAGATAATTTTTTGAACATTTAATCACTATAGAATAGAATTATATAAATTACTCCTGGTGTGGCAAGTTCACACACATCTAAAGTGCAGTGTTATGGAAGAACCATTTCCTTCTTTTCATATCCAATATCCAACATCCAACTAAACATTTTTAATATATTTAGCAAACTAAACTTCTGTATGAAAACAGGTAATGGCAATATATATATAGCCTTGCAGTATAAAGATATTTCTATATTTCTATATTATCTGGCTAGTTTACTTTATTTATTTTTTATAATCATAACCATACTTGCAACCAAAACTGAATAATGAAAACAAGTTTAAATGGGTAAATCTTCTACAAATATTTTTGAGTCTTCGTTTTCTTTTCTGACATACTCCAGTTCTTGTTAAAACACACTAGACATACTTATTCTGTGCATTTTGAGCACTTTTTGTTCATCAAAAGTGTGCTTTCACTTTAATTGAGCGTGAGCAGCAGCAAAAATAGACCCGCGCCGAAACCCTCGCTTCACTGCTGCTCTCACGCGACGCTCCTGCTTGACGCTCACGCGCTGCTCCTGCTTGACGCTCACGCGCTGCTCCTGCTTGACGCTCACGCGCTGCTTCTGCTTGACGCTGATGCGACGCTCCTGCTTGACGCTCACGCGCTGCTCCTGCTTGACGCTCACGCGCTGCTCCTGCTTGACGCTGATGCGACGCTCCTGCTTGACGCTCACGCGCCGCTCCTGCTTGACGCTCACGCGCCGACGCTCCTGCTTGACGCTCACGCGCCGACGCTCCTGCTTGACGCTCACACGACGCTCCTGCTTGACGCTCACGCGCTGCTCCTGCTTGACGCTCACGCGCTGCTCCTGCTTGACGCTCACGCGCCGCTCCTGCTTGACACTCACGCGCCGACGCTCACGCGCCGCTCCTGCTTGACGCTCACGCGACGCTCCTGCTTGACGCTCACGCGACGCTCCTGCTTGACGCTCACGCGCTGCTCCTGCTTGACGCTCACGCGACGCTCCTGCTTGACGCTCACGCGCTGCTCCTGCTTGACGCTCACGCGCTGCTCCTGCTTGACGCTCACGCGCTGCTCCTGCTTGACGCTCACGCGCTGCTCCTGCTTGACGCTCACGCGCTGCTCCTGCTTGACGCTCACGCGACGCTCCTGCTTGACGCTCACGCGACGCTCCTGCTTGACGCTCACGCGACGCTCCTGCTTGACGCTCACGCGACGCTCCTGCTTGACGCTGACGCGACGCTCCTGCTTGACGCTCACGCACCTGCTCCTGCTTGACGCTCACGCGCCGCTCCTGCTTGACGCTGATGCGACGCTCCTGCTTGACGCTCACGCGCCTGCTCCTGCTTGACGCTCACGCGCCTGCTCCTGCTTGACGCTCACGCGCTGCTCCTGCTTGACGCTCACGCGCTGCTCCTGCTTGACGCTCACGCGCTGCTTCTGCTTGACGCTGATGCAACGCTCCTGCTTGACGCTCACGCGCCTGCTCCTGCTTGACGCTCACGCGCTGCTCCTGCTTGACGCTCACGCGCTGCTCCTGCTTGACGCTCACGCGCTGCTTCTGCTTGACGCTGATGCGACGCTCCTGCTTGACGCTCACGCGCTGCTCCTGCTTGACGCTCACGCGCTGCTCCTGCTTGACGCTGATGCGACGCTCCTGCTTGACGCTCACGCGCCGCTCCTGCTTGACGCTCACGCGCCGACGCTCCTGCTTGACGCTCACGCGCCGACGCTCCTGCTTGACGCTCACACGACGCTCCTGCTTGACGCTCACGCGCTGCTCCTGCTTGACGCTCACGCGCCGCTCCTGCTTGACGCTCACGCGCCGCTCCTGCTTGACACTCACGCGCCGACGCTCACGCGCCGCTCCTGCTTGACGCTCACGCGACGCTCCTGCTTGACGCTCACGCGCTGCTCCTGCTTGACGCTCAATCAAATATTGGCGCTGGGTCAAAAAAAAAATGCGGGACAGAATCGTTACCTTGTTTCAGCAACTGACGCAGTTAGGAAGCGATCCCAAACTTTAGACATTCTCTGCCGTTTATGGACATCTTTACTCTCCGCCATCGCGCCAACTAAATTCAAAATGTATCACGCGCTATGGTGTGCTTCCTGAACACTGAACAACGGTCCGTGTGAAATCAGATCCCTGCGCGTATAGTGCGCGTCATAGGAATTTAACGAGGCTTCGAGGCAGAGTTTTTGCCTCGAGGAATTTTTGTAATCGAGTAAATCGAGTAACTCGATGAATCGTTTCAGCCCTAGTTGTTACCTCTTGAACACAGCCATGTCCAAGTGATCTGAGGGCGCGGGCGCATCCTGCTGTGTGACGTGTGCGCAGACTGGTGCATAGATATATACACTAGATGTCGCCTTGGCTACGGTTTCTTTCCAATGAACTGCAGTGAACCAAAGACAGTCTCAAAAACACGCTTTGAAATCGCTGGTGTTTCTGACGTCACAAACTACCTTGTAACTAGAGATGCACCGATTACAATTTTCTAGGCCGATTCCGATTTCCGATTTTTCATTGAGTTTGACCTGCCGATACCGATTTTAGCCGATTCCGATTACATTTTTTCTAACCACTTTACAGCACACACAAATATTTATTTTCAATCTTTTCTTTAATAGAACATTTTACATTTTGCATAGAACATTTTACATTTTGCATAGAACATAGATAATTTTTTGAACATTTAATCACTATAGAATAGAATTATATAAATTACTCCTGGTGTGGCAAGTTCACACACATCTAAAGTGCAGTGTTATGGAAGAACCATTTCCTTCTTTTCATATCCAATATCCAACATCCAACTAAACATTTTTAATATATTTAGCAAACTAAACTTCTGTATGAAAACAGGTAATGGCAATATATATATAGCCTTGCAGTATAAAGATATTTCTATATTTCTATATTATCTGGCTAGTTTACTTTATTTATTTTTTATAATCATAACCATACTTGCAACCAAAACTGAATAATGAAAACAAGTTTAAATGGGTAAATCTTCTACAAATATTTTTGAGTCTTCGTTTTCTTTTCTGACATACTCCAGTTCTTGTTAAAACACACTAGACATACTTATTCTGTGCATTTTGAGCACTTTTTGTTCATCAAAAGTGTGCTTTCACTTTAATTGAGCGTGAGCAGCAGCAAAAATAGACCCGCGCCGAAACCCTCGCTTCACTGCTGCTCTCACGCGACGCTCCTGCTTGACGCTCACGCGCTGCTCCTGCTTGACGCTCACGCGCTGCTCCTGCTTGACGCTCACGCGCTGCTTCTGCTTGACGCTGATGCGACGCTCCTGCTTGACGCTCACGCGCTGCTCCTGCTTGACGCTCACGCGCTGCTCCTGCTTGACGCTGATGCGACGCTCCTGCTTGACGCTCACGCGCCGCTCCTGCTTGACGCTCACGCGCCGACGCTCCTGCTTGACGCTCACGCGCCGACGCTCCTGCTTGACGCTCACACGACGCTCCTGCTTGACGCTCACGCGCTGCTCCTGCTTGACGCTCACGCGCTGCTCCTGCTTGACGCTCACGCGCCGCTCCTGCTTGACACTCACGCGCCGACGCTCACGCGCCGCTCCTGCTTGACGCTCACGCGACGCTCCTGCTTGACGCTCACGCGACGCTCCTGCTTGACGCTCACGCGCTGCTCCTGCTTGACGCTCACGCGACGCTCCTGCTTGACGCTCACGCGCTGCTCCTGCTTGACGCTCACGCGCTGCTCCTGCTTGACGCTCACGCGCTGCTCCTGCTTGACGCTCACGCGCTGCTCCTGCTTGACGCTCACGCGCTGCTCCTGCTTGACGCTCACGCGACGCTCCTGCTTGACGCTCACGCGACGCTCCTGCTTGACGCTCACGCGACGCTCCTGCTTGACGCTCACGCGACGCTCCTGCTTGACGCTGACGCGACGCTCCTGCTTGACGCTCACGCACCTGCTCCTGCTTGACGCTCACGCGCCGCTCCTGCTTGACGCTGATGCGACGCTCCTGCTTGACGCTCACGCGCCTGCTCCTGCTTGACGCTCACGCGCCTGCTCCTGCTTGACGCTCACGCGCTGCTCCTGCTTGACGCTCACGCGCTGCTCCTGCTTGACGCTCACGCGCTGCTTCTGCTTGACGCTGATGCAACGCTCCTGCTTGACGCTCACGCGCCTGCTCCTGCTTGACGCTCACGCGCTGCTCCTGCTTGACGCTCACGCGCTGCTCCTGCTTGACGCTCACGCGCTGCTTCTGCTTGACGCTGATGCGACGCTCCTGCTTGACGCTCACGCGCTGCTCCTGCTTGACGCTCACGCGCTGCTCCTGCTTGACGCTGATGCGACGCTCCTGCTTGACGCTCACGCGCCGCTCCTGCTTGACGCTCACGCGCCGACGCTCCTGCTTGACGCTCACGCGCCGACGCTCCTGCTTGACGCTCACACGACGCTCCTGCTTGACGCTCACGCGCTGCTCCTGCTTGACGCTCACGCGCCGCTCCTGCTTGACGCTCACGCGCCGCTCCTGCTTGACACTCACGCGCCGACGCTCACGCGCCGCTCCTGCTTGACGCTCACGCGACGCTCCTGCTTGACGCTCACGCGCTGCTCCTGCTTGACGCTCAATCAAATATTGGCGCTGGGTCAAAAAAAAAATGCGGGACAGAATCGTTACCTTGTTTCAGCAACTGACGCAGTTAGGAAGCGATCCCAAACTTTAGACATTCTCTGCCGTTTATGGACATCTTTACTCTCCGCCATCGCGCCAACTAAATTCAAAATGTATCACGCGCTATGGTGTGCTTCCTGAACACTGAACAACGGTCCGTGTGAAATCAGATCCCTGCGCGTATAGTGCGCGTCATAGGAATTTAACGAGGCTTCGAGGCAGAGTTTTTGCCTCGAGGAATTTTTGTAATCGAGTAAATCGAGTAACTCGATGAATCGTTTCAGCCCTAGTTGTTACCTCTTGAACACAGCCATGTCCAAGTGATCTGAGGGCGCGGGCGCATCCTGCTGTGTGACGTGTGCGCAGACTGGTGCATAGATATATACACTAGATGTCGCCTTGGCTACGGTTTCTTTCCAATGAACTGCAGTGAACCAAAGACAGTCTCAAAAACACGCTTTGAAATCGCTGGTGTTTCTGACGTCACAAACTACCTTGTAACTAGAGATGCACCGATTACAATTTTCTAGGCCGATTCCGATTTCCGATTTTTCATTGAGTTTGACCTGCCGATACCGATTTTAGCCGATTCCGATTACATTTTTTCTAACCACTTTACAGCACACACAAATATTTATTTTCAATCTTTTCTTTAATAGAACATTTTACATTTTGCATAGAACATTTTACATTTTGCATAGAACATAGATAATTTTTTGAACATTTAATCACTATAGAATAGAATTATATAAATTACTCCTGGTGTGGCAAGTTCACACACATCTAAAGTGCAGTGTTATGGAAGAACCATTTCCTTCTTTTCATATCCAATATCCAACATCCAACTAAACATTTTTAATATATTTAGCAAACTAAACTTCTGTATGAAAACAGGTAATGGCAATATATATATAGCCTTGCAGTATAAAGATATTTCTATATTTCTATATTATCTGGCTAGTTTACTTTATTTATTTTTTATAATCATAACCATACTTGCAACCAAAACTGAATAATGAAAACAAGTTTAAATGGGTAAATCTTCTACAAATATTTTTGAGTCTTCGTTTTCTTTTCTGACATACTCCAGTTCTTGTTAAAACACACTAGACATACTTATTCTGTGCATTTTGAGCACTTTTTGTTCATCAAAAGTGTGCTTTCACTTTAATTGAGCGTGAGCAGCAGCAAAAATAGACCCGCGCCGAAACCCTCGCTTCACTGCTGCTCTCACGCGACGCTCCTGCTTGACGCTCACGCGCTGCTCCTGCTTGACGCTCACGCGCTGCTCCTGCTTGACGCTCACGCGCTGCTTCTGCTTGACGCTGATGCGACGCTCCTGCTTGACGCTCACGCGCTGCTCCTGCTTGACGCTCACGCGCTGCTCCTGCTTGACGCTGATGCGACGCTCCTGCTTGACGCTCACGCGCCGCTCCTGCTTGACGCTCACGCGCCGACGCTCCTGCTTGACGCTCACGCGCCGACGCTCCTGCTTGACGCTCACACGACGCTCCTGCTTGACGCTCACGCGCTGCTCCTGCTTGACGCTCACGCGCTGCTCCTGCTTGACGCTCACGCGCCGCTCCTGCTTGACACTCACGCGCCGACGCTCACGCGCCGCTCCTGCTTGACGCTCACGCGACGCTCCTGCTTGACGCTCACGCGCTGCTCCTGCTTGACGCTCACGCGACGCTCCTGCTTGACGCTCACGCGCTGCTCCTGCTTGACGCTCACGCGCTGCTCCTGCTTGACGCTCACGCGCTGCTCCTGCTTGACGCTCACGCGCTGCTCCTGCTTGACGCTCACGCGACGCTCCTGCTTGACGCTCACGCGACGCTCCTGCTTGACGCTCACGCGACGCTCCTGCTTGACGCTCACGCGACGCTCCTGCTTGACGCTGATGCGACGCTCCTGCTTGACGCTCACGCACCTGCTCCTGCTTGACGCTCACGCGCCGCTCCTGCTTGACGCTGATGCGACGCTCCTGCTTGACGCTCACGCGCCTGCTCCTGCTTGACGCTCACGCGCTGCTCCTGCTTGACGCTGATGCGACGCTCCTGCTTGACGCTCACGCGCCTGCTCCTGCTTGACGCTCACGCGCTGCTCCTGCTTGACGCTGATGCGACGCTCCTGCTTGACGCTCACGCGCCTGCTCCTGCTTGACGCTCACGCGCTGCTCCTGCTTGACGCTCACGCGCTGCTCCTGCTTGACGCTCACGCGCTGCTTCTGCTTGACGCTCACGCGCTGCTTCTGCTTGACGCTGATGCGACGCTCCTGCTTGACGCTCACGCGCTGCTCCTGCTTGACGCTCACGCGCTGCTCCTGCTTGACGCTGATGCGACGCTCCTGCTTGACGCTCACGCGCCGCTCCTGCTTGACGCTCACGCGCCGACGCTCCTGCTTGACGCTCACGCGCCGACGCTCCTGCTTGACGCTCACACGACGCTCCTGCTTGACGCTCACGCGCCGCTCCTGCTTGACGCTCACGCGCCGCTCCTGCTTGACGCTCACGCGCCGCTCCTGCTTGACACTCACGCGCCGACGCTCACGCGCCGCTCCTGCTTGACGCTCACGCGACGCTCCTGCTTGACGCTCACGCGCTGCTCCTGCTTGACGCTCACGCGACGCTCCTGCTTGACGCTCACGCGCTGCTCCTGCTTGACGCTCACGCGCTGCTCCTGCTTGACGCTCACGCGCTGCTCCTGCTTGACGCTCACGCGACGCTCCTGCTTGACGCTCACGCGACGCTCCTGCTTGACGCTCACGCGACGCTCCTGCTTGACGCTCACGCGACGCTCCTGCTTGACGCTCACGCGACGCTCCTGCTTGACGCTGATGCGACGCTCCTGCTTGACGCTCACGCACCTGCTCCTGCTTGACGCTCACGCGCCGCTCCTGCTTGACGCTGATGCGACGCTCCTGCTTGACGCTCACGCGCCTGCTCCTGCTTGACGCTCACGCGCCGCTCCTGCTTGACGCTGATGCGACGCTCCTGCTTGACGCTCACGCGCCTGCTCCTGCTTGACGCTCACGCGCCGCTCCTGCTTGACGCTGATGCGACGCTCCTGCTTGACGCTCACGCGCCTGCTCCTGCTTGACGCTCACGCGCTGCTCCGGCTTGACGCTGATGCGACGCTCCTGCTTGACGCTCACGCGCCTGCTCCTGCTTGACGCTCACTCGACGCTCCTGCTTGACGCTGATGCGACGCTCCTGCTTGACGCTCACGCACCCGCTCCTGCTTGACGCTCACGCGCCGCTCCTGCTTGACGCTGATGCGACGCTCCTGCTTGACGCTCACGCGCCTGCTCCTGCTTGACGCTCACGCGCTGCTCCTGCTTGACGCTGATGCGACGCTCCTGCTTGACGCTCACGCGCCTGCTCCTGCTTGACGCTCACGCGCCGCTCCTGCTTGACGCCCACGCGCCGCTCCTGCTTGACGCCCACGCGACGCTCCTGCTTGACGCCCACGCGACGCTCCTGCTTGACGCCCACGCGACGCTCCTGCTTGACGCCCACGCGACGCTCCTGCTTGACGCCCACGCGACGCTCCTGCTTGACGCCCACGCGACGCTCCTGCTTGACGCCCACGCGACGCTCCTGCTTGACGCCCACGCGACGCTCCTGCTTGACGCCCACGCGACGCTCCTGCTTGACGCCCACGCGACGCTCCTGCTTGACGCCCACGCGACGCTCCTGCTTGACGCCCACGCGACGCTCCTGCTTGACGCTCACGCGCCGCTCCTGCTTGACGCCCACGCGCCGCTCCTGCTTGACGCCCACGCGCCGCTCCTGCTTGACGCCCACGCGACGCTCCTGCTTGACGCCCACGCGACGCTCCTGCTTGACGCTCACGCGACGCTCCTGCTTGACGCTCACGCGCTGCTCCTGCTTGACGCTCACGCGCTGCTCCTGCTTGACGCTCACGCGCCCGAGTGCATTTGACCGGCATAAAATCGGCATATGTCAGACTGACCGGCCGGTCGCCGATCATGGCCGATCACGTGAAAATCGGCCAATTTCGGTCACCAGCCGATCAATCGCTGCATCTCTACTTGTAACCAATCAGATCAACGTGTGATCGTCAACCAGTGGATCTCTGAGCTGAGTGAGTGAGTGGAGGCGGGGCTCATTTGCATATTCATAGAACCGCGCATACTAAATGAGGCAAGGGTGTCGAGTTACATTAAAGATATTTTTTATCAAGGAAAAAACTTTTAAATATGTCACTTTGGGGATCAAAGAAATAAAATTATTGACTACAGTTATTGACTTTAACAAATACGAATACGTAGCTAAACAAACCACCATATTTTGTGTTGTGTTTTTTATTCCGTGGCGTACATAATCTGTGTTTGACACATGCGCAGTAAGTTTTATCTTTCTCCAGCGTCTGCGCTGTTTCTCTCCAGAAGTTGTGTGATAAGTGTCTTTGTGTGTGTTTTAGACAGAGTTGTGTGTTTTAAGCCGCTCACACAAGTGTTCGTTGATGGTACTTTTGCTGTTCCTTCTGTCGAGTGTGAGACATCCATCCGGGTCAGTGTCGCCACCTTGTGGACCAACTCATTAAAACATGCGCAAGCTCAGCGCTTGAAACACATGCTAGAAAAAAACTTTTTTAATTGCAAAAGTATCACTTTAAAAACATGGATAAACAAATGCAAATGTATACTAATATAGTACATATAACTAGGAATGGCACGACAGAAACATCGAACTACCTGCAAATACACTGATTTAAATTTAACACATTTACGTTAATCCTAGCGTACACATACACACCAAAATATCCACTTTATTTTAAATTTAAGAAGCCATGAATGTCGCTGCTTGATATCGCAGACTGGCCTTAGTTATGATAGGTAATGAATCAGAGGAGCAGTGAAGCAGGAGTTGCACACATGTGGAGGCTGATAGTCCGACATTTTCATATTTGTTTTTTCGTATTCGTCATTCGGTGGATCTGACCTGTTTTGTTTTTGTTTTTTTGTGTTTTTTGGACATTACAATTACAGTGGACGAACCATGTGCATTTGCTTGGCTGTTTTAGCACACATGCTAATCTTCAACA
>CM038631.1:41244346-41261846 GCA_021554675.1 Leuciscus idus
CATCAGGCACATTGGCTACCTACATAATAAGCTGTTTTAAAATGTTCAATGCCTTATCGCGCTGATGTGACCGAGCCCGACCCGAACCCGAACATAATTTGTAAATATCTGTCCGAACCCGGCCCGGCCCGTCGGGTCCCGACGGGTCCCGTCGGGCTCGGGTCGGGTATCCATCCTCTAACACACACACACACACACACTCTCTCTCTCTCTCTCTCTCTCTCTCTCACACACACACACACACACACACACACACACACACACACACACACACACACACACACACACACACACTCACTCTCTCTCTCTCTCTCTCTCTCTCTCTCTCTCTCTCTCTCTCTCTCTCTCACACACACACACACACACACACACACACACACTCTCTCTCTCTCTCTCTCTCTCTCTCTCTCTCTCTCTCTCTCTCTCTCTCTCTCACATATGATCTAGAAATTGAGAGAGGAAGACGTAGACAAACATGGACAGAGAGAGAGCAGAGGTGTGTGTGTGTGTATGAGAGAGAGAGAGAAGAGTGTGTGTGTGTGTACATTCCTCTGCTCTCTCTCTGTCCATGTTTGTCTACGTCTTCCTCTCTCAATTTCTACATCCTGGTCACTTTATCTGTATTTGGAGAGGATTTGTCTTTCTTTAAATTGTTTAATTAATAGATAATTAGTGGTTCTATTTATGGTCGAAATGTGCTTTTAGTGATTCATCGCGAGTGTCTTTTAGATTTTTGTCGGTTTCTTCAATAATAAATCGGGAAAGTATTCACAGCGCTTCACTTTTCCCACATTTTGATATGTTAGAGCCTTATTACAAAATGGATTAAATTAATAATTTTCCTCAAAATTCTACAAACGACACCCCATAATGACAACGTGAAATAAGTTTGTTGGAAATCTTTGCAAATGTATTAAAAATAAAAACCGATAAAGTGTGCATCAGTATCCACAGCGTTCGCTCGGGTTTCTCCGGTTCTGATCGTCCTCGAGATGTTTCAGTGTGTGTGTGTGTGTGTGTGTGTGTGTGTGTGTGTGTGTGTGTGCGCGTGTGCGCGTGTGCGTGTGTGCGTGTGTGTGTGTGTGTGTGTGTGTGACCTATATTACCGAGGTATCCGTGACGGCCGTACGCAGTGTGTGTAATAGCAGCAGACAGATCTCTCCTGCAGTTCTCCTGGTAAACAGCTTTCAGGAGCTGATCTCGGGCTGAGGGAGAGGGACTGTCAGGAATCATCTTGTGTTTCCTCGGGAGAAACTCTGCTGGAAATTACAGGATTTTTCTTGTCACCTTGCCTTAAACATTGCTGTAAACACACAGGGCACAGACCCTGAGCTTGTGGTGTGTGACGCGGATCGTGTCCTCAGGTGTCGCTGCTCTCGCTGGTCAGCGGACGAGCGCTGGAACGCTCCACAATCCCTCGGGAAACATCCAGTTATTCGCTGCATATGATAGTCATTTGTCCTGCGCTCCGGGGCTTCTGTACATCAGCGGTGCGTTTCCAAGCCTCGCTTTCCAGAGCGGCTTCATATATAAATGAACTACATTATAGAGTTAAAGAGTAAATGTTATTGCAGAGCATTGAGAGTCAACTTTAACCATCTTTTGTTTTATATTCTCAGAATATTGTGTCAAAGTTATGAACAAAAGTTCTTCCAGTGACGTTAATAAACCTTTGTTCAACGTTATCTGGTCTTTAATAATGTTCATTAGTACAAAAACATCATTTATACATCGTTCATGAAGTGTTTTTCTGAAACATTTGTTAAAACCTATAGAGATCTTTCAAAAGTAACGTTCTAATAATACTTGCAAAATTATTAAATAGAGAAAATGTTCCCTTAATGTTTCTCTAATGTTCACCAAGATAAGAAAAAAAAAAACATTTCAAAAACTGGACGTTTCATTTTATTGATTGAAATGTTAGAAAAACGTTCTTAGAACATATTTTGTTATCATAAGTTTTGTTACTGATTGTGTAATTCGGACACAAAGGACGAATGTAGAGACACAAACCAGCAAACACAAACAAACATCCCAGAATTCATTGACAACACTTAATTATATGATGTATTTGATTAATAAATGATGCTTGTGCTGCTGTTTTCCCTCCAAAATGATGTCACTTCCTGGAGGATGATGTAAAGGGATTGTACAAAAGATGGAACTTGATATTGATGACATAAAAAAAAAACTATGATCAATTAAAACATGTTTAGTTTGAAACATTTTGATTAGAAGAAGTAAACAATGATGAAACTCAGAACTCAAAAGAAGATATTTAGAATGAATGGAAGTCAATGGGGTCCAAACTTGTTCATGTTCTTCAGAATATCTTCTGCCGTGTTTTGAAGGCGATAGAGAGTCACACGGGTCTGGATGGAACGACACGAGGGCGAGTGAGTGATCGTCCCTTTAATACATTCTTTAAACTCGAAATCAAATATAAATGTCAGAATCTCTGTATATGAAAATGTGCAGCATCCAAAAATATGTAACAGTACATTTAATTTATACGTAGGCCGTTGCTCTCTTGAATTTATTAAATATTCAACATGACATCACTCACGGGATGACAATGCACTAGTAAGATTACAATAAAACAAAATAGTGATTATATTATATTGTCAGTTTGAATAATAGAGCGTGTGTGAAAGCAGACGCCTGCAGGAGGGCTGTTTGTCTCTCTCTCTCTCTCTCTCACACACACACACACACACACACACACACACACGTTGGGGAAATTGGGGTCATGTTTATGTGAGACGGGCGTTTGTGATCAACCTCGATGTCAACATGAACTGAGCCGAAATAATCTGCTAATGAGTGTCTGATCTGATCAAACGCTCTATTATTGTGTTTCATAAATATGAACTATAAAAAGTCACATCAAAATCTACAGAAGGGCCAAACAATAAAGTTGCATAAAATGATAAAAATGTGCTCGTATTATGAGGATTCAAGCTTCCTTTGATCTTCCGAGATCAAGTACTGTGAAACATCAGTCATAATCTGCAGCAAGGTTTCATTATAATGTTAAATATTTTGACTAATAATAAATGTAATTTTATGTCACTATTCCTCATTATAATAATTCATGTGCAGAATAAAGGGGCGGGGCCTGGTTGAGTTAGTTAGTAGTGTGTTAAACTGGCGGTTATGGTAAGGGGCGGGACATTTCCCAAACACGACCAATCACAACACACTGCTCCAGCCGACCAATCAGAGCACAGTGTGCTTTTCAGGAGGAGGGGCTTCATAGAGACAGGAAGTAAACAGAGCGTTACTGACAGACTGGGAAGAGAGGAGCCGCAACAATGGAGAATATGAGGAAAATAATCAACATTCAAGCAGGAAAACCTGTTCCATGATGGTAGATGAACAAACTCAGGGTTACAGGATTAGTTTCGAGTTGACAAAACCAAACCAGTGTAATCAGGCTTTGATCCTGAGTTTAGGAGTTTAGGTGTGACACCAGTAGCGAAGCGATTCACTTCTCTCTTCTGCAGAATATTACGAGTAGTGATGCACCGAAATGAAAATTCTGGGCCGAAACCGAACATTTAGGATGCACTTGGCCGAAAACCGAAACTGAAGCCGAAAATGGCTTCTTTTAAAAACTTATACTATATATACATTTAAAATGCTTGAATTTAATGGATCTGAAATGAAAAATCACAATATAATAATCAAACTTTTATTAACAGTTACATAACAAAACATAAAATATTTTTAACAATAAATATAAATAATAATACCAAATAATATTCTTCAAGTTTTATGTTCCATCAAATAAAATCGTTTTTTAAAAGTTGTGCAAAAAAAAAAAAAAAAATCAACAATTTTGGAGATTTTTGCAGAACAAATGTTACATATTGCAACTTTGGTGTCCTCTCGTATAGGGCTGTCACTTTTGTGAAAAAATCCTGTTCGATTTTTGAGACACAAGTGTTCATTGAATCGTTAGTAAATTGCCTATATTTGGCGTTGATCCATTTTCAACAACAAATACAGGCAAATCCACGGACAACTAACAGGCATTAGGACGAACGTAAAGAGGGCGCTTGAGACGCGCACAAGTCAGCAATGTGGACTCCCATAACATCAATGAAAAACATTACTGAAGGCTACATATTATGCACTATATTATGCAGAAATAGGCTATGTGTGTGTGTGTGTGTGTGTGTGTGTGTGTGTGTGTGTGTGTGTGTGAGTGTGTGTGTGTGTGTGTGAGTGTGTGTGTGTGTGTGTGTGTGTGTGTGTGTGTGTGTGTGTGTCAGATCCTGCAGTTGCTGTGTGACGCGCGTTCACTGCGGGCGTATCGTGACGAGCTGGACACACTCTGAGAGAAGGCCGTTAAAATCGATTCCCTATTTTCGTTTTCGAAACTTGTGTTGGTTGGTCCGATCGATTGTTCGATAAGTGACAGCCCTCTGACATGCTTAATCTCTGATAGGCAGACGCGTGATAACAGCTCGACCGTGAGGGAAACCTAAGCGCTTGCGCACGGATGGGAGGAGCGGGTGACATTCATTTTCGGTTTACGTTTTCGGCTGTTTTTTTTATTTCGGCCCGAAACCGATAATGCCATTTTCGGCCGAACATTTTCGGAAATATTAATTATTATAACAAAGAAAATATGTCTATGAAAGACGACAACTAAAATAAAAAGTCTTGCTATATCAGTGCAAGTAAAAGTTGTGAAGTTAGTTTATACAGTGGATAAAGGTATAGAGAGAACTGAACATAAGCTCACATGTAGTCATTTTATAGCTTTATCTACTGATTCTAAAGCGTATTTATATATATTTATTCATTTAAACTGTGCATAATAATAATTGATAAACTAAAATTGTACATGTGTGATCGATTCAGGGTATAATAATTACATATCTAAATCATACAGAATTATTATTCTAAATAAGCATTACGAAAAGACAGACGATTTCGTCTTTAAAAATCATTTGCTGTGTGGTGACCTTTAATGTGGAGTAGGAACGTGTGGAGCGACTTTATCACATCAGACATGTGACACTTTGCTCACAGCTGATTGGTCCAATTTGATGAACACTGCTAAAAGCCAAACCACTTTCATGGTGCAAACTAAACCGAAACACACCTGGACCTAAACCGGCCTCATGCGGGCAACAGTGAGAGAAAAGATATTAACTTACAAAAGATATACATTCGCAATTCTAAAAAAGTTATAATTGTGAGATATAAACTCACAAAAGATATAAACTCGGAATTGTGAGAAAAAAGATGTAAACGTGCAAAAATAAACTTTCAATTGTGCGAATTGTTTTTTGAAAAATTCTGAGAATTTTTTTATTTATGAGAAATATTTTTATGAAAAAAAAGTATTCATGAGAAAAATGATATAGAAACTTACAAAAGATATAAAGTTCGAATTTTTAAATATAAACTCACAATGATAAACACAGAATTGTGAGAAAAATTTCAGAATTGCAAGATATAAACTTGCAAAAGATATAAACTCAAAATATAAACTTGCAATTGTGAGAAAAAAGATACAAACTTGCAAATATAAACTGGGGATTGTAATGGAGGAGGTGAAGATGAAGAGGTGGTATAGAGTAGAGCTGCACGATTAATCGTTAAAAGATCGCAATCTCGATTCAACCCCCCCACGCGATCTTAATCCTGCATTTCTACGATTCTGCCAATGATATTCAACGAGATAACGCCTAGGGGTGGAACGGATCGCCCTACATTCGGTTCGGCAAATCGGCACGCATGTGATTCGCGGATTAAATGCTAAATTTAACCATCATAGAGTGAAAGGTCATAATTTGGATGTGTATTGCCAATTTACACATTCAAACAATTTTAATCGCGGAAGAAGAGCCGAAAACGGGGACTCGCGCGTTATATGTGCGCACAGCCACACACACTCGAGGCGCGTTTCAGACAGCGCTCGAATGTAGAATTGATTCCTCTTTCGCGTTTCCTTGCCCTTGAACGGACACATAAACACAAAATTGTCAACATACCGGTCTAAATGACCATCTCGACAAGTATTCTCTCGTTTATGTCATATAATGTGAACAGCTGAGAAAGAAACGGCTATTTGTCCGTTTTTTTTCGGTCCGTGCAGCCGGTCTTAAAGTGACAGCACACACTTAATATTATGTATACTGTTTTCTGTGTCATTGATATAAATAAAACAATAAAATACAGCTTTAACAAAGATTAAACTATATTCAATTTATACAATGAGATATGGTGTTATTTTACATTTAGGCTTAATTATTAATTTATGTACCTGAATATACTGTTAGACTTTGTAAACTTTGTTATTTAGTATTCATGTTATGTAATTTGTGTATTTGTTCTTATTTTATTACTGACTGTTCACTTGTTTTAAATAATGTGTGAACTTTATCAGTTAGGCTAGTAGTTTTTAATGTAGTAGCTATTGAAAAACTTCAACCGAGCTTTAAGTAATAAATGAAAAGCAAAGTTATTATAAACTTATCTCAATTAAACTACAGTATGAGATGGTTAAAAACAAAACTGCTCAATCACAAAGTACCAGCGGCCAGTCGAAACAAACCTCTATAAAAGCAACGCTATTCAACGCAACACCATACCCAAAAATGTTGATAGTGTTTCTTGCTAAGAATCTTTAATAGGTCTAGCCTGGCGTAATACCTTTGAATAATGTCAATGTTTAATTGTCATTTTTTTATTTATTTAAATATTACATTCTTTTTGTTTACTGCATTTATTTAAATTTGACTGAAGCAAGCGTTTTATGTCTTATTTTGTTTCTATCTTTTTTGGTAACCTAATGTTCAGGATTTGTAGATCTTTAAAATAATAAAGCTTTTCAGAATCGTGAGAGAATCGTGATCTTGATTCCAAGCAAAAAAAATCGCGATTCTCATTTTAGCCAGAATCGTGCAGCTCTAGTATAGAGCATGGTACAGGCCCCTGGACTTTATAAAAGAGTGTAATATATCTTTAACCAGTGTCACCGAAACATCCTGAAACTCTTCCTGTAAAGGCCTTGAGTAATCTAAACTCCTGCAAACAAACGAAACAAGAGTTTCTAGGGTGTAATGAAACAGTGTGGAGAGGGCAGTGTTGGTGAGCTATGTTCTCAGATAAGCCAGTAAACAGTATAACGGGTGTGTCGGGTCACGTCATCCCCGCCCCCCCCGATCGGACCCGTTCCGACTCGATAGATCCGCGTCCAGGACCGGATGAACCCATACCTCATCCTGACACGATCTCATCCGTCACGCTCCCGTCTGGGACACCGGTGCCGTGGGATTGGGCCGTAATGGTTTGGAGCAATAAAGCTCATCTGATAAGAGTAGAGACGAATGTGCTGGGTTTTGTTTTATTGTTGGGTGATATTTGCAGTGTAAAAGGTCCCGGGTGAGTTATGGGAGTGGATGTTGTGTCCTGATATCAGCATGTTTGAGTGTAATGACTGGAGGTGGAAGAACACGCAATCTTTTGGGGATTTTTCTTTCCATTTGATAAAGACCTTTATGTGGAAGCTTGTTTCTGCCATGGAATAAAAAATTAATAAAAAAGTAGGGGTGTAACGATTCGTTTTAACAACGATTCGATTCGATTCGATTCACGATTCATGGTTGTCGATACGATTCAAGGACGATATTGGTTCATTTAGAACGATACGATCTGAAACGATTCAGTGACTTGAAATCGATTCAGTGTAGGGCTGGATGATTAATCGAAAAGTAATCGGAACCGAAATTCAGAGCCTGTAACCGACGTAATTTTACCAAGTCGGTTATTTCGGTTTTTTAATCCTATTAATATTTCCGCCTACTGTGTGTGTACTTTCCCCTTAAAACATATTACCGCGTGTGTAGTCACTTGACTCCGCCCCGTCCCTGAACGCGCGTCTATTTCGCTTCAAACGCTCGCTTACGCGCGTCCTATTCGCTTTGGACGCGCGAATGGATTCAAAATGTTTAAGCGTAGAACTAGACGCGAATTTGACGCTCTATTCGCGTTTGCTGTGAACGCAGCATAATGAACAGGCTGCGATGTCAAGATTGCAATGCTGGAATGTGTGTGTCAGAGAGAGAGAGGCACGGGCGCGATCGAACAGTGGAAACATAAAAACATCATTCGTCATTATAACATCAACGTCAATTTGTTCATACAGGACATCATTAAAACTGCAAAGTGTTCAGCCTACTTATATTTGTGTAAAACATTGTGCTTTTGTCAAACTGTAAACTCTTGTCAAACTGTAACCTACAACTGTCACCCAACCAAAATCACACACACACACACTGTGTACATTTTTTTAAATCAAATTTTCAAAAAGCAAAAATGATCTCATCTTTTGGACATTCATCATATTGCATTGGTTTTTTGTCTTGTCCTAAAACAGAGCACTAATCTTTTTATTTTTAAGTTACACATTCTACATTGATTAAAAAATAAAATCAAATGTTTTTAATGGTAGTATTATTTTATACAGAAATAAATTATTTATAATTCAGATGAGAAGTTAAAGTTAATTTAAATTTTAAGGAAACAAATATATTGATCTGAAATATAGCAAATTAATTTTAAATTCATTCAGGTTACCAAACATATCTCAAGGCCTTTTGAATAAAGGGTGGCAGTCTTTCATTATCAACTGTTGTTGTGGATATACTGGAGAAGTATTTGTTCTCCATTTGAGTGAGATGTTTTTATGTGGCTAATTGAGGAAAGTGCTTCCATATATTTTATTATTAGTAGTATTAGTTCAAGAATAAAATAAAGATATCGGATTGATATCGGTATCGGCAAATAGCCAAAGCTGCGGCATCGGTATCGTATCGGAAGTGAAAAAGTGGTATCAGGACATCCCTAACTCTTTCATTAGAAAAAATAACCATGAACGTATTTACAGTATAAGCCTTGCCAGTGACATAGGAATTTAAAAAAAAAATAATCGTTCAATAATCGTAATCGAGGTAACTTGTTTGATTAATTGCGATTATGATTTTAGCCAAAATTGTCCAGCCCTAATTCAGTGACTTTTTAGCCAAAAATTCTTGTAAGTGAATCAGGTATCAATTAATTATGGATATAATATAAGTAAAACACAAATTAATGTCAAATGCATTCACATTTTATTTTAATAGGTAGGACTGAACAATTATGACAAAAATGCTAATTGTTGATTATTCCCTTGAAATTGTAATTGTGATTATTAATTACGATTATCACAACATTGAATGATGTTTTGAATAGTTTGGCTATGGGACCCACATTTCCCCATGGTCATCAAGCCGCAACCCACCTTTTTAGGAATTATATAAGCCTATTATAATACATTTGTTTACACAAAAATTGTTGACACACAGGTTCTGTCCCGCTTTACTTAACAAAAAAAAAAGTAAGAATATGACAAATACTGATAGACACTAGGCACTGCGAGGTTAAGCTATTAAATAGCAGTCCCAAACTAGTTTTTGTTAATACAATCTTGGTATGAGCCACCACAGTCATATAAAAATATACAAAATAACCAGTAAGTGGCATTTTGTTATGGAAACAAACAACAATTAGGCTACCATGGTGATACACAATACTTAGAAGCACTGGTAAAGAAACATGGAAACTGCTCCTGATAAATAGCAACACACATGGCGTACCAATAACGTAATCTATTGGTATTTTACAGCGCGCTCCGCCGCATTTGCGCGTGCAGTTGAAGAGTGCGTGCTCCTGCAGTATAGCGGCTGAGAGGACAGGAAAATCTGTTTTTCTGAGGTGAGAGACTTTGCGCCTCTTGTTGTCTTTGAGCTGCTGCTGGCGCGTCACGCATGGCGACGACGACACAGATAGGCAGACACATGTTCATACGCACGACACATGTTCATATCCACGACACGTTCATATCCACGACACGTTCATACGCACGACACATGTTCATATCCACGACACGTTCATACGCACGACACATGTTCATATCCACGACACATGTTCATACGCACGACACGTTCATATCCACGACACATGTTCATACGCACGACACATGTTCATATCCACGACACATGTTCATATCCACGACACATGTTCATATCCACGACACGTTCATATCCACGACACGTTCATATCCACGACACGTTCATACGCACGACACATGTTCATACGCACGACACATGTTCATATCCACGACACATGTTCATATCCACGACACATGTTCATACGCACGACACATGTTCATATCCACGACACATGTTCATATCCACGACACATGTTCATATCCACGACACATGTTCATATCCACGACACGTTCATATCCACGACACGTTCATATCCACGACACGTTCATATCCACGACACGTTCATATCCACGACACGTTCATATCCACGATACATGTTCATATCCACGACACGTTCATATCCACGACACGTTCATATCCACGACACGTTCATACGCACGACACGTTCATATCCACGACACACGTTCATACGCACGACACATGCTCATACGCACGACACATGTTCATATCCACGACACATGTTCATATCCACGACACGTTCATATCCACGACACGTTCATATCCACGGCACACGTTCATACGCACGACACATGTTCATACGCACGACACATGTTCATATCCACGACACGTTCATATCCACGACACGTTCATATCCACGACACACGTTCATACGCACGACACATGCTCATACGCACGACACATGTTCATACGCACGACACATGTTCATACGCACGACACATGCTCATACGCACGACACACGTTCATACGCACGACACATGCTCATACGCACGACACATGTTCATATCCACGACACGTTCATATCCACGACACGTTCATATCCACGACACGTTCATATCCACGACACGTTCATATCCACGACACACGTTCATACGCACGACACATGCTCATACGCACGACACATGTTCATACGCACGACACATGTTCATACGCACGACACATGCTCATACGCACGACACACGTTCATACGCACGACACATGCTCATACGCACGACACATGTTCATATCCACGACACGTTCATATCCACGACACGTTCATATCCACGACACGTTCATATCCACGACACGTTCATATCCACGACACGTTCATATCCACGACATGTTCATACGCACGACACATGTTCATATCCACGACACGTTCATATCCACGACACATGTTCATATCCACGACATGTTCATACGCACGACACATGTTCATATCCACGACACATGTTCATATCCACGACATGTTCATACGCACGACACATGTTCATATCCACGACACGTTCATACGCACGACACATGTTCATACGCACGACACATGTTCATATCCACGACACGTTCATACGCACGACACATGTTCATATCCACGACACGTTCATATCCACGACACGTTCATATCCACGACACGTTCATATCCACGACATGTTCATACGCACGACACATGTTCATATCCACGACACGTTCATACGCACGACACGTTCATACGCACGACACACGTTCATATCCACGACACGTTCATACGCACGACACACGTTCATATCCACGACATGTTCATACGCACGACACATGTTCATATCCACGACACGTTCATACGCACGACACATGTTCATATCCACGACACGTTCATACGCACGACACATGCTCATACGCACGACACATGTTCATACGCACGACACATGTTCATGTTGTGGAGTGTATGGGCTGCTTTGAGTGATCCTCGTGGTGTTTGTCTGTAGTGTCTTCATTTGTGCTGGTTTGAGCTTCGGGGTCGTGTGGAGGTCACCACTCCTGACTGTCATCTGCATATCTGCATCACAATCGCAGATTAATATTCATTTCCTGCTGCATTTGCATGAGTCATGTAAATGACGTTTTAGAGGCCACTGACGGTGTGCATGAGTTTATCGTAGGGGTGGGCGATATGGCAAAAATATCATATCACGATTTTTTTTAAGGAAAATCACGATTCACGATTTTATCACGATTCTTTTTTACCCGGTGACTAAAGCCCTGCATTTCAGCCCGAGCCCGACGGGCCCCGACTTTTTTACGCCCCTAGGGCCGGGCTTCGGGCCAATTTTCACGTCATAGTTCATAAACCCTTTTTTGGGTTATCCTTCTTTTTATATGTTTAGACATTAAATTAAAAAAAACGAGAAGTTGACGTTGACGATAGAAAAACAAACATAGAACAAACAAACATATAGAAAGTCATAATCATCATAATCTTATAATTACACTGACACAGACTGACATGACAGTCTCACGCACGCACACGCACACACACACACACACACACAGAAGGTTTCCCGTCATACATATACGGTTGAATCCCGTAGGTCACGGCCAGGTCGGGTTCATAAATTGTCTCTGGGTTCATTCACAACTTGCGCCATGATGTCATTTTGGAATGATATGCTGAAGTTACCTGCGGTGTCAACCCCCCTCCTTCCTGCCACCAATCAACGCGCCCCTCATTTGCATTATTAAAATGACCGTCCACGACAGCCAAAATATCGCATCAGATCTCGCGAGACAATAATGCCTTCAGAAATAAGGGTCAGAGGAGCTCTGTGTTTATTTTTTTTCCATTTTTCTTTTTTAGAAGGGCCTGAAAGACTATAATAGAGCGTGGGTATCCAAGGTAATACTAGGTTATGACTCCTTTAACATTAAAGGGATAGTTGTCCTAAAAATTCAAATTGTCATAATTTACTCTCTCAAGTTGTTTTAAACTCGAATGAGTTTCTTTCTTCTGTTGAAAATAAAAGTTATTTGGAAGAATGTGGGTAACCAAACAGTTGATATACCCCAGTGACTACCATAGTATATTTTTCTCCTATGGAAGTCAATGGGGACCAGCTACTGTTTGGATAGCCACAATCTTCAAAATATTAATATTAGAAAAATATTAGAAAATATTAGAAGGAAATTAATACAGGTTTGGAACAACATTAGAGTGCGTAAATAATGCGAATTTTTATTTTTGGGTGAACTATCCCTTTAAGGACAAGCAGCAGCGTGTTTACTATTGCTACTGTCTCTTTAAGAGCGGCACTCGACGCGTCTAATATACACGCATTTGACAAGCAGATTTTCTCTCAATTTTCTCAAGTTTGCTTTCACTTTAGACATCACCGACTTTGTTTATGTAAACCTTGTGTGTATTTAACAGTATAAACACAATAAGACTCGAAAGATAACTTAGTCCAGTATCGAGGCGCTGGTAGACAGGCTTTTAGTGCATGTGAGCTTCACATGTACGCGCTGAGAAACGCACACGTTAGAACAGCGCATCAGCACGCAAATTAAATGTTTAACCGACAAGGCATTAAAGCACATGCAAATTGTGAACTTCTGTGAACTGTAGTGTCCCGTTCCGCTGCGTTAACATTTGATCTGAATATACGTGGCGTTGTTCAGTATGTTGGGACAGAGGCGCCAGAACAGATATAATGCACGATTCTACGATATTTCTTCAAAAGCAGATCGTGGAGACATTTTAATCGTCCACGATCAAAAATCGTCATATCGCACACCCCTAGTTTATCGTGGTGTATTTTTTGTTTTTAATCATTATATATTATAACATTACGTTCTGCAATGTCACGTTAGAATGTGTCATTACAAAACATTATGCCGTATTGTTTGTGTATAGTTTTATGCTTTTTTTTGTGTATTTGTTGATGCTTGCATATGTTGTATATTGTGTATATTAGAGTGATTAGCTGTGTGAGTGTGTGTGTATGTGAGTGTGTGTGTGTGTGTGTGTGTGTGTGTGTGTGTGTGTGTGTCAGTGTGTGTGTTCCTCTCCTCCTGATGTGTATCAGATGTGAATGAGTTCAGAGTGTCTTCAGTCCGTGATGAATGGGCTCTGATAGAAGCTTTATTGTGCGAGACCCTCAGTGTTATTCACACACACACTCAGGTCACCATTCACACACACACACACACACACACACACACTGACAGGTTTATGGTCTCCGCCTTGTACTGTACCAGCAGGACGACTGTATAACGTTAACTTTTAGTTTGAAAGTAATATTCAGATAGGAAAATGTTTTGTTTGCCTGAGACATGCTAATCATATTTTTTCAGTTTTCCTCTGGTCTAGATGTGATCGTAGTGAATCTAATGTAAGCTTCAGTGTTGTGTTTGTGAATGTTAACCTGTGTTGAAGAGCTGCTGATGCAGGGGAGAGGAATACATTGCTGTGTCTTTATCTGTTTTTAGGGAATGGCAATCATAAACTGGTATTTTTCACATATTTCTCATTTGGACCCCATTGACTTTTATTGTGACTTTTATTGTTACGACAAAAACAGTTTTTTAAGTGATTCTTGATCATCAAATCATCATATTAGAATGATTTGTGAAGGATCATGTGACACTGAAGACTGGAGTAATGATGCTGAAATTCAGCTTTGATCACAGGAATAAATTACACTTTACTATATATTCACATAGAAAACTCAGAGCCATAGAGAGAGAGAGTTGCGACACTCTTTGATGTCGCCGCTATGGCTGTCACGTGGTTCATGTAAGCCCCAATAGTTCCAAAACGTACGCTGGCTGTCATGTTCTTCTATGGGACAGACAGCAGCGATTGCATTATTGAACGGTAAATATAAAATAAAACACACACCCAAGTACTTTTTCAGCTGTTATTGCATTATTGCATTTTGTTAATGTCAGTTTTGCATTTGGAGATAAACTTTAGGCTATATTTTTGGAGGGAAAAGCTTAGTGTTCATGTTCGCATGGGTAGTAGCACTAGCTTTAGCGGCTCTAACTTAACTTTTCCATATCATTCTTCTGATGATGGACGTCTCATGATATTTATTTTAGCACAACTGGGCTGTATTAGGCTATTGATTCCCGTGATTTTGCTTATAAATTTTGATTCAGCCATTAGCCTACCTTCGTGATCACGCAAAGAGTTCTGCCGTGGCGGTCCGTTCAGAATTCGCTTAGAAGCTAGCTCACTTCTTCTGATGAAAGTGGCCACCCCCAGGACCATAACGTGAAACATGATCATGTTAAGACTAAGAATATAATTTTAAGATTAAGCCATACACACATTATCAAAATTATAACAGATTAAAAACAAATTTATGCTTTTATGTTTGGGTATATAGGTGCAGAGTGAAGATTTTTCTCTATGGCTCTGGGTTAGTGTACAGAGTAGGCTAAGAGTAAGGGTAGCTGTAACTCAATCCAAGTAACTTAAGCAATTAATAGGGGTGTTACGAGATCTCGCGAGAGTAAAACTCGTCGAGGTGAAACTTTGTCTCGTGAGTTGTTGTGATGTCAGTGATGGAGCGTGAGAATTAGTATTGAAGATGCCCCTGCCACTTTTAAATCATTTGTGTGCCGGGCCAATCACACACACACTCCGCGCACACACACACACTCACTGTCCCTCGCTCACTCACTCACTCGCGCACACACACACACACACACACACACACACACACGCTCACTCGCGCACGCACACTCACTGTTGCTCGCACTCTCTCTCACTCGCGCACACACACACACACACACACACACACACGCTCACTCGCGCACGCACAGTCACTGTTGCTCGCACTCTCACTCACTCGCGCACACACACACACACACACACACACACACACACACACACACACACGCTCACTCGCGCACGCACACTCACTGTTGCTCGCACTCTCACTCACTCGCACACACACACACACACACACACACACACACACACACACACACACACACGCTCACTCGCGCACGCACAGTCACTGTTGCTCGCACTCTCACTCACTCGCGCACACACACACACACACACACACGCACACGCTCACTCGCGCACGCACACTCACTGTTGCTCGCACTCTCACTCACTCGCACACACACACACACACACACACACACACACACACACACACACACGCTCACTCGCGCACGCACAGTCACTGTTGCTCGCACTCTCACTCACTCGCGCACACACACACACACACACACACACACACACGCTCACTCGCGCACGCACAGTCACTGTTGCTCGCACTCTCACTCACTCGCGCACACACACACACACACACACACACGCTCACTCGCACACACACACTCACTGTCCCTCGCTCACTCACTCACTCGCGCACACACACACACACACACACACACACACGCTCACTCGCGCACGCACACTCACTGTTGCTCGCACTCTCACTCACTCGCGCACACACACACACACACACACACACACACGCTCACTCGCGCACGCACTCTCACTCACTCGCCACACTCACTCTCGCTCGCACGCAACCCGTCGTGGAGGACCATTAAAATTAAACATGCTAGTCTTTCTGTCGTGATGTCCTGAAGCATCGCAGACGCGTAGGTTATCGCCCACTATGACACACTATACGAAATGAAACGATTGAATCTTGCGTCCCGACGCCCGTTGTCCGAATCTCCACGAAACGGATCGTGCCAAAATCGTGCTAAAATAGTGTAATCTGAACCAGGCAGGTAATAAACATTTGACCTATCACGCAAAAAACCTATTAAAGCACTAAGACATGGGAACAGTATAGCTAACATTCACATATCACAAGTCATATCGACATCGCAATATTAAACAATTTTATCGCACATCACAGCTTTTCCTCATATCGTGCAGCCCTGCCCAAAGGTCTCAACTGCTGCCAGAAATCGTCGACATGCTTATATTCTTGAAAAAGACCATGACCATAATCTTAGGCTGTTCTGTATAGTTAATTTATCTCTTTTTCATGCTTGAAGAACATTTTTTTTTCTGTTTGAACTTGTAGTTTTGAGAGAGCAGTACTTTGATTATGGATACACACTTACTGTTTGCATTTAAAGTGTTATTTCAGTTATTTATATTTATTTTATTTATACTGTTTTATTTTTTTATGTTCGATTTGTGGAAAGGAGTTAGATTTCTAATGTGAAATCGTACAGGGGAGAAGCCAGACGGTAGAGTTTATAGCAAAACATTTTGCAGTGTTTGCATGTCCTTTACTGCATAGAATTCATTAAAATAGAAGTAAAATAACATTCATTACAAGTTGATTTCAAAATGCACCTAAATTGTTTTGCATTTTGTGATTTTCAGTTGAATAAAATACTATTTTCCTTTCATATATTTCATCATTGAGGATTTCTTAAAAATTGTGTAAAAATCTCCAGGGGCGTAGCCATCATTTCAAAAGTGAGGGGGACAGAATGTCAAGTGTAATACCAGTTTTTTTCAGACTTTTGTTGACAGGTTTTTGCTTAATTGGCTTAATATGCTATTTATTTTTAAAGCAATAAAACAGAAAGAAAGAAAGATGTTCATTACTTTATATTGCACATGCAGGGTTTTTCCTGGCTCAAAACTAGGCGGAAGTGGTAAAATCCTGATCATGCATTTTAATAATAAGATAATTAAATTTGTATTTTTCATAGACCATCATATAGCCTACTGTGTTTGTGGGTGGAGCTCG
>CM038631.1:41276846-41301057 GCA_021554675.1 Leuciscus idus
TTACTAACTGAACTAATGACTAACCAACCAACTAAACTAACTAATTAATAACTGAACTAATTACTAACTTAATAACCAACAAACTAAACTAATTACTAACAACCAACCAACTAAACTACCTAATTTCTAACTAAACTAATTACTAACCAACCAACCAACTAAACTACCTAATTACTAACTAAACAAATTACTAACAAATCAACCAACTAAACTACCTAATTACTAACTAAACTAATTACTAACCAATCAACCAACCAACTAAACTACTTAATTACTAACTAAACTAATACTAACCAACCAACCAACCAACCAACTAAACTGCCTAATTACCAACTAAACTAATTACTTACCAACCAACCAACTAACCAACCAACCAACTAAACTAAACTAATTACTAACTAAACTAATTACGAACTAATTACTAACTAACTAACCAACCAACTAAGCTAACTAATTACTAACTGAACTAGTTGCTAACTATCTAACTAAAGATGATCCCACGACGGAACCCCTTCATGGTTCCATATTGAGCTTTTCTTCTGAGAGTGTATCATGTGACGCACCTTATTGATATTCATATTGAGCTCCAGCTGCTCTCAGTCGTTGTTTTCTGCTTGTGAATCTGAGGAGCGTATAAACACCTCATCTGAAGGCCCCGGTGTCGTGGGCTTCGGCTCCACAGGATTCTCCAGAATACACAGTTTTTCAGACTGGGAATCTTGGCGTAAAGAGTGTTTTGTTTACATCTGTTGACGGAGCGGCGCTGTGTTATGGCATGTGCGTATGAGCCGCGTAAACTCCAGAAATACTAGCGCACTCTCAACAACCTCCAAATATGTGGCCATTGTTTCCTGCTTGTGTTGAAATCGTAGATTAAACAAAGTTTAACATCTCCATGTTTAGAGGGTTTTGACCCCTGAGCCGCAGTGCATTGTGGGAAAGCACAAACTCAGGGAAACTTGGACTCGTCCTCGAACTGCCAGCGACGAGGGTTTGCGTTTGACTGTGTGTGTTTGTGATGGGCTCTCTAGGCTGCGGCTGCTCTCTGACCGGTGTGTGTGTGTGTGGCCGCAGGAACACGACTGACACGAGCAGGAACACAGCCAAGGTCGTCGGGTCACATGTCCTTAAAACAAACTCTAACCTACTTTCTCCTGACAACTAGTCCTCAAAGTCACACCAGATGCTCTGTTTGCATTTCTGATGTCTCATAAACACACACACACACACACACACACACTGCTCACTGTACGTGTCGTTACGAGCAAACTTACACTAATCTCAGAATTATGACCTTTCAGGACATGTGTGTGTCTGAGAAGCATTTCCTCTATTGTTTTATTTGGGCTGGCAAATTAAATTTAAAGCAGGGCTCAGTAGTTTCGGGATTTCTTCGCTGTATTCTCACTTTTTGCTGGCAGGTTTCTCTCTAGAGCTCCCCCCACAGCTTCGGAATAGATATTTGACAACACTGTTGTAAAAACTCGTTGGTGATTCTCAGACACCAGAGGCTATAGATCAACGACATCAAAGCAGATGGGACATTCTTTAAAACGTCTTCTTCATTCGGGTTCGGACAGCGTGAGGGAGCGCAATAATGACAGCATTTTAGCAGATTTCTTTTGGCCGTAAAGCAATTGTTTACATCGCGAGACCTGATATCACGCGATACTTCCTGACGCAGCGGCCGGCGGCCCGCCAGCTCAAAGTTGCAAGTGCGTATTTTCCGCTCACGGGCACCAGGGGGGTGCGAAACGACCACCATTCAACCCGAAATAAGTAATATAACCATTCCAATGACTCCGAAGCTGTTCAGTTAAGGTAAAAAAAAGTTACTTAGAGCACCTTTAAGTAAGTGAAATAAATATACAAACATAACATGAACTAACAATGAACACTACTTCTACATAATTCTTTAATCTTAGTTAACTTCAACATTTACTAATACATTATTCAAGTCAAAAGTTGTATCTGTTAATATTAGTTAATGGACTGAACTAACAATGCACAATTATATTTTTACTGACATTAATAAGTGCGTTAAAAATGCTAAACCTTAGTTTAAAGTTGCCATAAAATTATTAATAAAAATAAAAAAAAGCATTTATAACACTCAATGTTTTTGTTTATTTTCTTGATAAAACGTATAAATTGATGTTTTGGAATTGTATTCCTCTAATCCTTCTGCCATGTGTTTCTGACTAATTTGATTTGTTTTATAAATTTGTCAGAAATAATAAAGTGAATCAAAAGCATATCTATTTTTTTTTATTGGGGCTGATGCAAATTAAATGTAAGTTAGTGAAATAAATATATATAAAAAATGCAATAATAATGAACAATACTTCTACATCATTTATTAATCTTAGTTGATGTTAACTTCAACATTTACTAATACATTATTAGTCTAAACTTGTATCTGTTAATATTAGTTAATGCACTGTGAACTAACATGAACTAACAATACACAATTATATTTGACTAACATTAATAAGTGCATTAAAAATGTAATGCTCATTGTTAGTTAATGCATTAATTAATGTTTACAAATGAGACCCTAGTGCAAAGATGCCATAAAATGATTAACACAATTAAAATAACATATTCAATAACACTCAATGTTTGTTTATTTTCCTGATAAATTAAAGCATAAATTGATGCGTTTTGAAATTGCATTTCTCTAATCCTTTAAAAGACAAATTTTATTTGTTTTATAAATTTATCAGAAATGATCAAGTGAATCAAAAGCACCAGATGTTTATGAAGAAACCAAACATTTCTGTGCTTTGCCAATCATTTTATTATAGACTTTATTTTTTATTCATGTTTTTTTTTTCTTTGTTAAAGTTTGCAGAAGAAAGAAAGTCGTACACATTTGAAAGTAGTAAATTATCATTCACTAAACATTTTGAGCTGAACTACTGATTGTGAAAGATCTTGTGATGTAGTAAATGCTTTTACACTTCTCTCAGCTCTACAATTTTAAGTAATGAAAGACAGAAAGAGAAATGCATCTCTCAACGGAGGAAAGATATGAAAACTCTGATCATAAAGAGAGCGAATGTGAGTGTATTGAGAAGGCCAGTGCGTGTAATTCCCGATCCCGATGAAGACACGCGTGAAGAGGCCGGAAAAGAGCATTTGATGGTGATTCATGGGGACATTCGTCTCCTGCTAATCTCTCCCTGAACAACTGATAACTCAGGGTTTGATTCGCTGACAGGAGACGCGTCTCTCAAGAAGAAATAATGACGACATGCTTAAGACTTCATCAGCGCTGCGTTTGGACAAATCTTAATGCAATGAGGATTTATGAGGATTACAACATAATCTCAAATAATCCAAAGTGCCACGGACAGGGAAACGCTTGTAATAACGGCATAAACCGTCCTGCGTCCTGACAACATTGTCAGTCAACAGCAGGATTAATTGTTTGCGGGGAAACTTGGCGAAGGGTCTGGAGTCGACGGTAATTTAAGAGTCGTAAAACGCTGGACAAAAGAGATGTTACTCGGATGATTCCCAGCGAACAGGGAACGTTCCGGGAACATTCCCTCAGAGTTATCTGCTCTTTAATAACGTTAAAGCACACAAACATCATTTTGAACTTTTAACTGAAACATTTTAGTTGGATGTAACATTTTATAAATGTTTCAGAATGTTACATTGAAAAGTAACGTTCCCATAACGTTTGAAGAACGATACAATGTTTCTTTAACATTCTAATAACCAAGAATAAACAGTTTTATATTTATTTGTAAAAAACTGGACATTTTGAACGTTCAGAGATGGACGACTATATCGTGTCGGACGATATATGTTCATTTTTAATGTAATCATTATCGGCCCGATAAGAAATTTTGCCCAGTAATATTAAAGCTGATAAATAATGGATTATGAGACGCTTTTCAATGCAACATGTAGAACACAAGTAAAATTATAATAAGAACATGATAATTGTGTGTTTGGGACGTGGCTGTTAATGATGAGACTTTTGTTTTTGTAATCAGGCTCTCAAAAATTATATAAAAATTTTGATTTAGATTTATTGGCCAATATATTGACTTAATATAAATATAATGACAATATAAGGCAAATATAAATAATGATCGGTTATTGTTATCAGCCAACATGTTTTAGACAGGTGCATCCCTACAGAGAACGCTTGCAGAACTTTACAGATATTAGCCAAACATACATATTTGTGTTATCTTGGCTTCTCCTGAAAGTTAAGAAGTTTTCCCAGGAAGAGGAAGTCTAATATCGGGAACGGTTGTGAAAGGCTTCATGTGTTTGTGTTGGTCTGATTCATCACAGTATCTCTGAATTATTTCTGATTATGTCGTTTTCTCTAATAGCTTCGGCTTCATTCAGGAAGCGTCTGCCAAAGGCTCATTAAGATTTTTTAAATCTATTTATTGATTGATTGATTTTTCTCACTCTGGCATGAATATTTAAAGTGATATTATCCGTGTCCCGGTAGTGTTCGTCGGCTAATTAGCGGTTGCTGGTGTGTTTCGTTAAAGTCTTTGGTTACTGTGCATGGCTAGTGTGAATGCTGCTAATTTGTGACATAATCAGCGGCTACACAATTAAAAAAGCAATTTAAAGCATCATACATAAATGGACTTGATGCAAATTGCATAACATTCACGAGATGTTTGCACTGCTAACTTCCTGGTATGATTGAATTAATAAGCAGTTTTATTTCTTCCTCACACACCATGTCAGTCCTGAAACATGTCCTGCACCAGTATCTGTAAACCAACATCATTATATATATATATATACAGTCAAACCAAAGATTATTCAGACACCAGATATCATTACTAGTGTGTGCAGGACACTATAGTTCATTTCTGTAAGTGAGGAGAGCAAGATAAAGTAAACTGTGACATATTACACCCAAATATTCTACATTCAGTGACTACCAGTAAAACTCTGTGAGCAATAATGATTGGGACACTTTGAGCTGATCATGTTTTGCTGAAGTGTTTTGTCTTTAATTGCTAATGCTCTTTCTACACACAGACTGAACAAAATGAAGCATTGCTTGGTGATTGGTTGAGCTAAACTGGTATTATCTAATTGTGTAGTTAAATTTAACAGCTGACAGATATTCAACATAATTCATGTGTGAGACAGTCTAACAGAAGGACGGACAAAACCAGTCAAATATCCACTGAGTTCATAACTCTGAGTTCTGCTCATATTTTATTACCATTTTCTAAACTATAGCGAGTAAACTGTGATAATGTGAGAAATGTTGAAGGAGTCTGAATACATTTTAGTTTATATATATATATCCCAGATATCTCCAGCTCACTGATAAATAAGGCTTGACATTTAAAGGAAACTGTGAACATGTAGTTCAGAGACTGAATCGCTGCCATCCAGTGGCGAAGCTCAGAAACGCAGATGCTGGTCAATCTGACTCCGGCTGAAGCTGGAAAGACTCACTTTCACTGGTTGCTTACCAGTTTTCCGATAGACAACAGATGGGAATTAAACCCACAAGAGTGGATCCGCACCGGATGCCATAAAAAGACACTCGGTTCTCCACATCTGAACGGGAGAAAGGCAGGAAAACTTTGTCAAACAACCCAAGTGAAGAGAATTCCCAAGATGGGGAAAAGCAAAGACGGACAGGCGTGGAAAACAGGCGGAGAGAGATTTACCCTGGGAAGTGTTTTCATCCTCACTGGCCATCAGGAGCTGAAAACACACTCTTTTTCCCGGATTCGACGCATGAGAACTGCAGAACACACACGTGAACACGAGATCGAGAGCAGGAGAAACACTTCGTCTGTAAACACATCATCAACATGCTTCCGGTCTTCCTGACCTTCTCTGTGTCCGGCTGCGCAAACACACGGGAAAATGCTGGAACTGAGACGTTTGAGGCCTTAAAGGAGTCGTTCACTTCAGAATTTAAATTTCCTGATAGTTTATTCTCCTCCTCGTCATCCGAGATGTTCACGTCGTCCTTTCTTCAGTCTAGACGACATTTATAACAGAATCAACATTTATATACTTTATAATCATTAATGCTGGTCTTGCACTCGCTGTGATGCGATCAGAATGAAAGGTCAAGTAAGAACAGATCTAGTGTTTACAAAGCCAACGTGCAAATGTGCATTGAGTCAAACCCTATTTACAAAAAACAAAAAAAATCAATAAATAGAAAGTAAAGCAACGAAGTCGGACGATTTTGAAGTAGTGGAGTTTTTCGACGCGAGACCTTTCAACATGATTACTTATTACTTATTATTTTCGACTGAAGAAAGAAAGACATGAACATCTTGGATGATGTGGGGGAAATTTTAATTCTGAAGTGAACTAACCCTGTAATGGTGCCGCCAAACCAAACCAGCCTGTGCTCAGCGCTGGAGTCATACTTTCTGCCCCTCTATATAAAGTTAGCTTTATATATGTGTCCCGCTGACATGTGTTCTTGTAATGAACAGTAAATATAAATACAGCACTGAAGTGAAAAGCCCTTCAAGTGTCTCTGGATGTTCCTCTAGCGCTGAGAATCTGCTAGCGTAGCGGGAGTTAGCGGAGTTAGCACAGATCTCTCTTCCGGATCTCACACTGTCCTGCCATTGTTTCACTCCTCCGTTCCTGCCATTCACTTCCTCACCGGACGCTGCTGTCACCGTGGAGACGAGGGGTCGCGACCCCAGTGTGTCTGCCGTCACCGTGGAGACGAGGGGTCGCGACCCCCAGCGCTTTCTACCTTATTGTCTGCCGTCACCTCTGAGCCGTCTGTCTTCAGCTCCATGTCAGTGTTTTTACATTCAGCGCTGTTTGTGATGTTAATGTGCCCTGAACGATCCTGTGAAACACATCAGAGAGAGAGATAGAGAGAGAGCGAGAGAGAGGGAGAGAGAGCGAGAGAGAGCGAGAGAGAGCGAGAGAGAGAGAGAGAGAGAGAGGGAGAGAGAGACTGAGAGAGAGACTGAGAGAGAGAGGGACTGAGAGAGACAGAGATAGAGAGAGGGAGAGAGAGAGGGAGAGAGAGAGAGAGAGACAGAGAGAGAGACTGAGAGAGAGAGGGACTGAGAGAGAGAGAGACAGAGATAGAGAGAGGGAGAGAGAGACAGATAGAGAGGGAGAGAGAGACAGAGATAGAGAGAGAGAGAGGGAGAGAGAGACTGAGAGAGAGAGACAGAGATAGAGAGAGGGAGAGAGAGACAGAGATAGAGAGGGAGAGAGGGACTGAGAGAGAGAGAGAGACAGAGATAGAGAGAGGGAGAGAGAGACTGAGAGAGAGAGGGACTGAGAGAGAGAGAGAGAGAGAGAGACTAATGTCCTGAGCTCGAGTCAGATTGGCTTCGTTCCAAATCACAGAACTACTGACCACATTTACACCCTACACACCCTAATCAATAAACACGTAAAACAGACCAAAAACGAAAAAATATTTGCATGCTTTGTCGATTTCAAAAAAGCATTTGATTCTATTTGGCACAACGGATTATATTATAAACTTATACAAAGTGGTGTAGGGGGTAAAGTTTATGACACTATAAAATCAATGTATTCGAACAACAAATGTGCAATACGAATTGGCAACAAACACACAGAATTCTTCACCCAGAAAAGGGGAGTGCGGCAGGGATGTAGCCTGAGTCCAACGCTGTTCAACATCTACATTAATGAACTAGCGGTGCAGCTGGAGCAGTCTACAGGCCCTGGACTCACTCTACAGGACAGGAGCATCAAGCTCTTACTGTACGCAGACGACCTGGTGCTGCTATCACCCACTGCACAGGGACTACAGCAGCACCTGGACCTGCTGGAGAACTACTGCCAGAACTGGGCCCTGGCAGTCAACCTCACCAAGACCAACATTATGGTCTTTCAGAAGAAGCCCAGATGTCAGGAACACAGATACCAGTTCAGCCTAGGCAGCACCGCCCTAGAGCACACGATGCAGTACACCTCGGCCTGGTCATCACTGCACACACACACACTTACCTCGGCCTGGTCATCACTGCACACACACACTTACCTCGGCCTGGTCATCACTGCACACACACACACACTTACCTCGGCCTGGTCATCACTGCACACACACACACACACACACACACACTTACCTCGGCCTGGTCATCACTGCATCGGGGAGCTTCAGTATGGCAGTGAATGCTCTCAGAGATAAAGCCTGAAGAGCTCTGTACGCAATTAAGAAAAAATTCCAAAGAATTGAATTACCGATTCCAATCTGATGTAAAATCTTTGATAGTGTAATTCAGCCCATTGTGCTGTATGGAAGTGAGGTTTGGGGTCCACTCAGTGATCAGAGCTACACTAGATGGGACAGGCATCCAACAGAAGCCCTACCAGCCCGTTCTCATCCTAGGGCGTCATATATTGACGCTTTTGACATTTCGTCTACATCGAACGCACATGGCACCCTTTAGCGTCAATATGAGACGCAGATAGAAATGGGCCAGAAGGCGCCTCCTAGCGGTCTAACCCTATTCCTACACTACACCTAAACCTACCCATTACCGAACAAAGCTCTGTGCGTCTCATATTGACGCTAAAGGGTGCCATGTGCGTTCGATGTAGACGAAATGTCAAAAGCGTCAGTATTATGACGCCCAAGGATGAGAATGCGTTGAGCCCTACACACTGAATTCTGCAAAATTATTCTAAAACTACAAAGGAAAACACCCAATAATGCATGTAGGGCAGAATTAGGCCGATTCCCATTGATTATTAATATGCAAAAAAGATCCCTCAAATTCTGGATGCATCTAAAATCAAGTCCCACAGAATCGCTACATTTTAAAGCACTACAAACCCAAGAACTGAACCCCGAAAAGAGTCTCCTCAGTCAGCTGGTTCTGAGACTCACTAACCGGACTAACCCTACTAACCCTAACCAGTCTCAGACCAGTACTGCTTCTCACACTAACATCAGGACAAACCAAATTATCAAACAGTCTAAAAATACATATCTGGAACATTGGGATCAGGAAACTAAAACACAAAGTAAATTACAATTCTATCGAAATCTGAAATCAAATTATGAACTGGAAGAATATCTCCAGAGTGTGAGAGACACAAAGCAGAGACGGATCCTGAGCCGGTACAGGCTGAGTGTGTGTGTGTGTGTGTGTGTGTGTGTGTGTGTGTGTGTGTGTGTGTGTGTGTGTGCGTGTGTGTGTGCGTGTGTGTTTGTATGATCCTGAGCCAGTACAGGCTGAGTGAACACAGTCTCGCCATCGAGACCGGCAGACACAGGAAGAGCTGGTTACCCCGAGAGCAGAGGGTGTGTGTTCACTGTAGGACAGGAGAGATCGAGACAGAGACGCACTTCCTCCTTCACTGTCACAAATACAGTTCAGTCAGAGAACTCTAGTTTAACAAACTCACTAATGTAATACAGAACTTTACAGCCATGACTGAAGTAGATCAGATAAAGATCCTGCTAGGAGAGGGCCAGACAGCAGCACTGGCTGCCAGATACGTGTGTGTGTGTGTGTGTGTGTGTGTGTGTGTGTGTGTGTGTGTGTGCCACAGCCTGAGAGACAGCAGGTGAATGTGTGTGTAATGTGTGTGTCTGACCTCAGTGTGTTTCCCTACTGTCCACCACAGTGACCCTCAGTGATATGTGTGTGTGTGTATATGTTAAAACACTGTGGTATAAAATGTTCCGATACTATAATTTGTATATATGTTAAAACACTATGGTGTAAAATGTTTACAGATATTATAATTTTTTACACTGTTAATTTGTACAATTAATTTAAGTAGTACATTTAGATTTAAGTTATGTTGTAATATTTTATTATTTTGATGTCTTTTACAAGCTTTGGCAATATTGTAACATGTACAATCATGCCAATAAAGCAATTTTGAATTGAATTGAATTGAATTGAGAGAGACAGAGATAGAGAGAGGGAGAGAGATAGAGAGAGGGAGAGAGACAGAGACAGAGAGAGGGAGAGAGAGAGAGAGAGAGACAGAGAGAGAGGGACTGAGAGAGAGAGAGACAGAGAGAGGGACTGAGAGAGAGAGACAGAGAGATAGACAGAGAGATAGAGAGAGAGACAGAGAGATAGAGAGAGGGGGGGGGAGAGAGAGGGACTGAGAGAGAGAGACAGAGAGAGAGAGAGATAGAGAGAGACAGAGAGATAGAGAGGGAGAGAGAGAGGGAGGGAGAGACAGAGAGATAGAGAGAGGGAGAGAGAGAGAGAGGGAGAGACAGAGAGATAGGGAGAGAGAGAGAGACAGAGAGATAGAGAGAGGGGGAGAGAGAGAGAGAGGGACTGAGAGAGAGAGACAGAGAGAGGGAGAGAGAGAGAGGGACTGAGAGAGAGAGAGAGACAGACTTTTGACTTTAACAATCACTTTAATACAAAAGTTAAAAAATAATTTTTTCCCTCCTTTTCTTCTTATATTCTAAACAATTATACAGACAATAAGACATCACAAAACAACTTCTCCTGAGTGATAAGTCTTTAAAAATGTCCAGATTCAATGCAGAGTTAAAAAGCAATGGTTCTTCTTTCTGCCACAAACTTTGTGTATTGCTTGACTCCCGAGAAATCTTAAAAAGTGTCCATGCTTTTAGGAGTGATCTGTAAAACGCTGTTAATCCTGCAAGATCCAACCTATTTATGTCCATCAGGAACAAGTGGCGATCTAGTCCCATGTTCCCTGCTTTCCTCAATAGGATGCACGCTACCCCAGCCCAGCTCACGTCCTTCCCATAGAGGAGTCTCTGAGCCACTTGAAGCCTGAAAGTCTTTAGTCTGGATCTGATGTCCACTAGGCCTTGTCCTCCTTCCTGTCTGGGCAGAGACAACACTGGAGCCTTCAGCCAATGCTGACCCGACCAGAAAAAATCCACCAGACATCTCTGAATTTGTCTCACAAGTTCTTCTGGAGGTTCAAGGATCATCATTCTGTGCCAAAGGGAAGAGGCTACAAGGTTGTTACATATCAGCACCCTTCCCCTGTAGGACAGCTGGGGCAGCAACCATTTCCAATGAGACAACCGCGCACGTACTTTCTCCAACAGGCCCTCCCAATTCTGCTTTCTATATTCAATTGTCCCCAAAAAAACTCCCAGATATTTAAAACCTGCCCTTCCCCATTGTAGACCACCAGGAAGTGGTGGACTATTTACAATTTGGCCACACCACACAGCATCGCTTTTACACCAGTTAACTTTGGCAGATGATGCCTTTCCATAACATTCTAGAGCACGCTTTACCACATCAACATCTCTATCTCCCCTTATTAAAACTGTTATATCATCTGCATATGCAGATAATTTGACAGATTGCTGGGAGTTTTGAAAATTAATCTGTAGACCTGCTAAGTTTTTCCTTAAATTACATAACAGCGGTTCTATAATTATGCTATAAAGTTGGCCCGAAAGGGGACAGCCCTGTCTAATTCCCCTCTGTACTTTCACAGGGATGCTTAGGCCACCAGCCATTTTTATCATACATGTGGCTTCAGTGTACAATAACCGTATCATTGAAATAAAATTATCACCAAAACCAAAGGCCTTTAAAGCATCAAAGAGAAAAATGTGATCCACGCGATCGAAAGCTTTCTCTTGGTCTAATGATAAAAACCCCATTTCAATCTTGTTATCAAAAGCATAGTCATACACGTCCCTCACTAAATGTAGATTATCTACCATAGATCTATCTTTTATGCAGTAAGATTGATCTTCATGTATGATTTCATGCAGTACATTACTTAATCTTGTGGCCAAACATTTGGAAATGATTTTATAATCCGAACACAAAACTGCCACAGGCCTCCAGTTCTTTAAGAGTGTTAGATCTCCCTTCTTAGGGAGTAGTGTGAGCACTGCACGCTGAAAGCTCGTCGGAAGAATTCTTTCAGTGACACTTTTTTGCAGAACTTCAAAGTAGTCATGACCAATAACATTCCAGAAAGCCTTATAGAAATCAGCAGACAGTCCATCTATCCCGGGTGCACGACCTACAGAGAGCCCCATAACAGCAGCTTTGACTTCTTCATAGGTGAGTTCGGTCTCTAAAAAAAGTTTATGCTTCGGGGTTAAAACCGGAAGGTCAAAAAGCAGTTCTTTTCTACATTGTTCTTCTGATTCCTCAGAGGTGTATAAACTTGAATAGAAGTCCACAGCAATTTTTCGCATCTCTGTTTGATCAGAAATATCCTGACCATTACAGTCTTTTAAACAGTACATCAATTTTTCTTGTCCTTTTTTACGCTCTAGATTGAAAAAAAAAGAAGTAGGAGCATCCATATCTCTTGTTGTTACAAACCGACTTCTTACCAGAGCACCCTTCACTCTTTCATTTAAAATTGAGCTCAACAGGTTATTCTTTTCAGTCCACATATCTTTCAGGTTTACAGAGTCATTTGTAATCATACTTTGCTCAATACCAATAATTTCTTTTTCAAGACATTCCAAAGACTTTTTTATACAAAATGAAGAATGTGATAAATATTGCTGGCAAAAATTCCTTATTGTACCTTCCCGATTTCCCACCATTGAATGCAATTTTTCATAACAATTCTTCTCACTCTTCCAAGACTCCCAAAAAGACTTAAAATTGTCCAAAAAAAAAGTATCTTCTAATAATTTATTATTAAAATGCCAATAATAACTTTTATGCATTTTTTTTAATAAAGTACACTCAATAGTAACAAATTTATGATCAGACATTGAAGTGGGAAAAATAGTTGCATTTGTAACTCTATTCCTCATGTTACGTGACGTATAAAGTCTATCCAACCGTGCAGCAGAAACCGTCTCATTACTAATCTTCACCCATGTATACTGACGCGTTAACAGATTATACTCTCTCCATACATCAGATAGGTTTAGATTTTTAATAACATTGGCTAAGCACAATGCACTCCTTAAATGAGGTTCCTCACCTTTCCTGTCCTTTGTAAAATCCAATGTACAATTGAAATCTCCCCCTAAGATAATGAGATCTCCTTCATGTTGTTGTCTTAAAAAAAACTCTAATTTATTGAACAATTGTATTCTCTCTGCACCTATGTTTGGAGCATAAATATTCACAAAAAGAAAAATAAGATTACTAATTTCTGCCCTCACAATCAGCAATCTCCCTGGAACAACTTCATTTTTTGACAAGATTTTCACTTTAACTACAGGGGAAAAAATTACTGCCACTCCAGCACTCAGATTGGACCCATGACTAATAACTTTCTCTCCTTCCCACCATAGGCCCCATTCAGCCTCATTACTTTGATCACTGTGAGTCTCCTGTAACAAGACCACACCTATATCTTTCAAACGTATAATCTCTGAAAGTAACCTATTCTTTCTCCCATCTCTCATCCCATTAACATTAAGAGATCCCACCTGCAAAACTTCCATGAGAAAGAGAGAGAGAAAGAAAGAAAAAGTACATAGAAAAAAAGATTTAGCAGTCCTCATCATTATTGCGTTTTGCCTTTCCCCTTGTTATACGTCCCTTCCCTGTTTGTTTTCCTTGTCTAATAACAGTTATGTGCTTTTTTAACCGAAACCTCTTTTGCTGTGAAAGTTCTTCAATGCTATTTGTTTTCCTTGCCCATACAACAGAGGCAATAAACTTTTCAAGATCTGGGAAAAAGTCACTGACTTCTACACCTGTTTTTCCTTTTGTTTCATCTAAAAAAGAATTGATCTGTTCAAGAGTGTACATATCCTTTTCAGCCACTTTTGCCATATCAGATGTATCGGACCACTGCTCTTCATTTCTCAAACTAGCATCAGTACATTGGGACATTTCATCTAACTCATCAGTCATATTTTCTTCAGAACCACCTACTGGTATTTCTTTGAGTTCGCACAATTCTTCATCACATCCCTGACTTTCACTGTCATCAGTTACATCAGTTATATTCTCAGCAACGCAAACCAGCTTCTCCATACCACCAGTATTTAAATGAACATCACTCACCTCTTCAGAGGCTGCTTTCACCTGTGTCTCCGTTCTCTGTTCTGTGTCCTGCTGATATTGTTTCGCATTATTAACATCTCCACGCGATGTAGATGGCCTCTGATCGTCTTGATGTGGGCATGTAAAACGTTTATGTCCTAGGTCACCACAGTCAAAGCACTTCAGATTTTCAGTGCTTGCGTAAATCATGTACGAGTTCTCTCCTTGATTAACTCGGAACGAAACTTCCAAAGTACGCTCCGGCGAAGTCAGAATCATAAAAACTTGGCGGCGAAAAGACGTGACGTGTTTAAGCGCGATGTTTTTACAGCCTAAAGGAATCATTCTCACTGGACTTACTATTTTCCCGAATCTTAGCAACTCTTTCGTTATGACATCATTACTAATAAAAGGTGGAACATTCGAAATCGTTATTTTTGTTGCTGGAGCGGATAGTGGATTAATCGGGACAAACATTTCCTTTACCCATATTCCGCTCACAGTCAGCTGATTTATTAGCGTTTCAGATCTCAAAAAAACAACAACCGCTTTGTTCATGCGTGAAGCTGAAACTATATTTTCAAACCCTACTTTTTCTCCAACAACTACAAGTAGTTCCTCTATTGTCACACCGGGCTCTGGTACACACCTGCACCCATTTCGGAGTGATAAATTAGGTGACGTTTGCCCGGGAATTGACGCCATCCCGGCGTCTAAAATTCCACGGGCACGCGATGAAAAACTATCCTTAATTTGAGTCAAAAAATAACGAGGGGTAAGGCAAAAAACAAAAAAAGAAAGACGAAAAGAAAGAAACATATAGGCTTAAGATAAATTAAGGCTTTTCGCAAACGCTCTCAGAGCCGCAATCAGTCTCCACGCCAACACTCCCAACAGTCACACCGGAAGTGAGAGAGAGAGAGAGAGAGAGAGAGAGAGAGAGAGAGAGAGAGAGAGAGGGACTGAGAGAGAGAGAGAGAGACAGAGAGAGGGAGAGAGAGGGACTGAGAGAGAGAGACAGAGAGATAGACAGAGAGATAGAGAGAGGGAGAGAGAGAGGGAGAGGAGAGACAGAGAGATAGAGAGAGGGGGGGGAGAGAGAGGGACTGAGAGAGAGAGAGGGACTGAGAGAGAGAGATAGAGAGAGAGACAGAGAGATAGAGAGAGGGAGAGAGAGACAGAGAGAGGGGGGGAGAGAGAGAGGGACTGAGAGAGGGAGATAGAGAGAGGGAGAGAGAGAGGGAGAGAGAGACAGAGAGATAGAGAGAGGGAGAGAGAGAGAGAGAGGGACAGAGAGAGAGACAGAGAGAGAGGGACTGAGAGAGAGAGACAGAGAGATAGAGAGAGGGAGAGAGAGAGAGAGGGACTGAGAGAGAGAGATAGAGAGAGAGACAGAGAGATAGAGAGAGGGGGGAGAGAGAGAGAGAGGGACTGAGAGAGAGAGATAGAGAGAGAGATAGAGAGATAATATATATATAATACTATCTTTTTTATTTAATTTAACTATTATTATAATTCTGTGTACTAAATGTTCTAAATCATTTTCTATGTTGTTGTGATGCTTTGGCAATACAAAATGTACTTTTTTGTCATGCCAATAAAGCTTTCTGAATTGAATTGATAGAGAGAGGGAGAGAGAGAGAGAGAGAGACTGAGAGAGAGAGAGATAGAGAGAGACAGAGATAGAGAGAGGGAGAGAGAGAGAGAGAGATAGAGAGAGGGGGAGAGAGAGAGAGAGGGACTGAGAGAGAGAGAGAGAGAGAGAGAGAGACAGAGAGATAGAGAGAGAGAGAGAGAGATAGAGAGAGGGGGGGAGAGAGAGAGAGAGAGAGAGGGACTGAGAGAGAGAGATAGAGAGAGAGAGACAGAGAGAGAGAGAGAGGGAGGGAGAGAGAGAGAGAGAGAGAGAGAGAGAGAGGGAGGGAGAGAGAGAGAGACAGAGAGATAGAGAGAGAGGGAGGGAGAGAGAGAGAGAGAGAGAGACAGAGAGAGAGAGAGAGGGAGGGAGAGAGAGAGAGAGAGAGAGACAGAGAGAGAGAGAGAGAGGAGGGAGGGAGAGAGAGAGAGAGAGAGACAGAGAGATAGAGAGGAGAGGGAGAGAGAGAGAGAGAGATAGAGAGAGGGGGGAGAGAGAGAGAGATAGAGAGAGAGACAGAGAGGACGAGTTATGAGACGAGATCAGATGGTGTTGAAATTTTTTTTTTTTTTTTTTATCCTTTCATTTCAAAATATTACAGCTGAATTGTCAGAGAATTATAGATCATGTTTTTGTCCATAAGGTCCTCAGTGTTCAAACTATTACACACAGTCCTAACGATAAGCTTTACAGCCGTGCAACACATTAGTTCGTTAAAAAACAATACTTTTATTCATCAGGGACGCATTCAATTGATCAAAAGTGACAATAAAGACAATTATAATGTTACAAAAGATTCTATAATAAATAAATAAATGCTGTTTTTTTTTTTTACTTTCTATTAATCGAATAATAAAATGTATCAGTTTCCACAAAAATATGAAACTGTTTTCTTGATCATCGAATTATCATATTAGAATGATTCCTGAAGGATCATGTGACACTGAAGACTGGAGTAATGAAGCTGAAATTCAGCTTTGATCACAGGAATAAACTACACTTTACTGTATATTCACATAGAAAACTGATGATTTACACTGGAATCATATTTCACTGTTTTACTGTATTTTTTATCACATAAACGCAGCTTTGGTGAGCAGAAGAGACTCTTATAATTATTTTTGCAGTGCTCATATATTGTCCAAATATGCCTTACCACTTTTGTCTACGGCGATATCGTATTTTTCCTTTTGTAAGGCTTTTTCCTTTATGTCCGTATTTCTAAAAGTGAATAAAAAGTCTGCACCGGCTCTGTTTATTCGAAACCAGAGTGTCATAAATGTTTCTTGATCATCAAATCATCATATTATAGGAATAAATTCACACTTTACTGTATATTCACATAGAGAACGTCTCGGGTTACGTATGATGACCCTGGTTCCCCGCAGGAGAGATCGGAGACGAGCGTCAGGGATGATCCGACAGAACGGATCAGGATCGAGAGGATTTAATCTTCCCTCAGGATCCTGACGATCGGGTGTTTAAGGCCAGACGAGTCACTCGCTGAGGTCAAAAGACACACGCCTGCGCACATACACACACAAACACACACACATAGATATGAACACGTAATACACATGTGCACGCCGTCAGCAGATCCACGTTTGTGAAGTTTGCGCGGAGATTATCATGTTTTTCACTTTGGATCGTGTTTCAGAGTTTGCGTTCTCGTTCTCCAGACTCTGTCCGTGTGAATGAACGTCCAGAACAAGTTCCTGTTGTTGTTTTTAAAGCAGAACTCAAATGATTCCCAACAAACGGAGACTTTCTGATAAAAAAAACACATGTGAAACTTCACATCACTTACATAAATAAGTAATCAGTATTGTGTCAGTCTGATAAACAACTAAACAAGATGATAAACTACTTTAGTAAATGTAGTTTTTGAATGCGAAGGCCAGTGTGGGTTATGTTTAATACATTTATTCTGCGGATAGTAAATGTATAATGATGATAGCCAGCGCCTGGGACTCGGTGTCATGATGTAAAGCGCTCCGGTCTCTCGTTAGCCCCGTCTGTGTGTGTGTGTGTGTGTGTGTGTGTGTGTGTTCCTCGGCGGACTGATTTGTAAGTTGGGCCGATGTGTTTTTCCCTCTGATGGCTGTTTTGAGAGGTTTCTCTCTTGTTTTCAGACTGAGAGTCCCTGATTAGAGAGCATCTCGCCTCGCTCGCCCCACTCGTCTCGCTCGCCCCGGTTCGTCGGCCTGTCAGTGCTCAGCTCTGGATAAAGACGGAGAGAGCCGGAATTCCCAACCCTGGAGGATTGAGGAACGAGAGTTTGTGACGGACTCTTTCTGTGTGTTTTCTAGCTGACAGATACTTAAGTTAGTAGAAAACAGTTGGAGCATGAGAGAGAGAGAGAGAGAGAGAGAGAGAGAGACACTACATTAGATGTGAGGAATAGAGGCCTTGACATACACAATTGAATGCTGCTTCCCCTGAGCACACACACACACACACACACACACACACACTGACTCACACACATAACAGACTCAACAGACTCTCAACGCAGTGAAAAGATTCTCGCTTTACAAAATATGAGAAAAAGATCGTCTTTTCATGTTCTCCCTCTTAGAGAGATAATAAACAGCCTTTAGTTTGAGATCAGATCACTGTAAAACACACACGTGACCCTGACCGCAGAACCAGTCACGAGTCGCACGGGTGTATCTGTGGCAATAGCCAACAATACATTAAAATTATCGATTTTTCTTTTATGCCAAAATTCATTAGGATATTATGTAAAGATATTCTGTAAATTTCCTACCTTAAATATATAAAACAAATATTTGTGTGAGTGAATGCAACACAATCGTAACATAAATGCACAACTTTAAAGGAGATTTTCTCAGTTTTTTTTTTTTTGCACCCTCAGATTCCAGATGTTCAATAGTTGTATCTCGACCAAATATTGTCCTATCATAACAACTGATTATTTATTCAGCTTTCAGACTATGTATAAATCTCAATTTAAGCAAAAATTGACCCATGTGACTTTTTGTGGTCCAGGGTCACATAGATATAAAAAAAAGGTTTTATCATAATTCTGTGAGTTGCTGCAGAACATTCTCGATGGTGATTTATATTCACTGTTCAACTTTGTCACTCAGTTTGTTCTAAGAAATGATATTCTAAGAACGTTCTGCTAATGTTCCCATTAAGTTATTAAGACGTTATTTATTTCTGATTGTTCCCTGAATGTTTTAATGTTTTAAAAATGTTTTTTTCTTGGTTATGTGAACGTTAATGGAACATTTCATTGTATCATTCTTCAAACATTATGGAATGTTACTTTTGAATGTTCTCTGAACGTTCCGAAACAAGTAGATACATTTAAAAAAAAACTTTACATTTAAAAAAAAACGTTACATTTAAAAAATGTTAGCGGAACATCCAACTAGAAAACACGCTCCATGGATGATGTATAAACAATGTTTTTGTGCTAATATTTTAATCAATCATTTAAAAAGTTGTATGTAGAACATACTATATCTATTACGATTGTGATAGAATACACAACACTTGAATGTACAGAACCTTCATAAATTGAATAAAAACAGATGTTCATTCTTTATTCATTTTGTACAGTTTCAAATCTTGTTGAATATTTTATAGAAAAAGTTCTCGTTCTCGTTTCAGCCAGACGACCAGAACGCATCATCTGTGACGCTCAATCATCACTTCTGACTCCACCAATCAGGTGAGTTTGGGGGCGGGACTAGTGTTCAGGAAACCTGTCTGAAAACAGCCATTATTCAACAGGCTGTCAACATTAGTCTCCTTTAGACATGCAGTCATGTGACGCGTGGATCTCACTGCATACGTGAATCTGAGCAACGTGTGAAAGGTCATGTGACCAGTCATGTGACGTGTGGATCTCACTGCATACGTAAATGTGAGCCGCGTGTGAAAGTCATGTGACGCGTGAATCTCACTGCATACGTGAATCTGAGCAATGTGTGAAAGGTCATGTGACGCGTGAATCTCACTGCATACGTGAATCTGAGCAACGTGTGAAAGGTCATGTGACGCGTGAATCTCACTGCATACGTGAATCTGAGCAACGTGTGAAAGGTCATGTGACGCGTGAATCTGAGCAACGTGTGAAAGGTCATGTGACGCGTGAATCTGAGCAACGTGTGAAAGGTCATGTGACGCGTGAATCTCACTGCATACGTGAATCTGAGCAATGTGTGAAAGGTCATGTGACGCGTGAATCTCACTGCATACGTGAATCTGAGCAATGTGTGAAAGGTCATGTGACGCGTGAATCTCACTGCATACGTGAATCTGAGCAACATGTGAAAGGTCATGTGACCAGTCATGTGACGCGTGAATCTCACTGCATACGTGAATCTGAGCAATGTGTGAAAGGTCATGTGACGCGTGAATCTCACTGCATACGTGAATCTGAGCAATGTGTGAAAGGTCATGTGACCAGTCATGTGACGCGTGAATCTCACTGCATACGTGAATCTGAGCAATGTGTGAAAGGTCATGTGACGCGTGAATCTCACTGCATACGTGAATCTGAGCAACATGTGAAAGGTCATGTGACCAGTCATGTGACGCGTGAATCTCACTGCATACGTGAATCTGAGCAATGTGTGAAAGGTCATGTGACGCGTGAATCTCACTGCATACGTGAATCTGAGCAATGTGTGAAAGGTCATGTGACGCGTGAATCTCACTGCATACGTGAATCTGAGCAATGTGTGAAAGGTCATGTGACGCGTGAATCTCACTGCATACGTGAATCTGAGCAATGTGTGAAAGGTCATGTGACCAGTCATGTGACGTGTGAATCTCACTGCATACGTGAATCTGAGCAACGTGTGAAAGGTCATGTGACCAGTCATGTGACGTGTGGATCTCACTGCATACGTGAATCTGAGCAATGTGTGAAAGGTCATGTGACCAGTCATGTGACGTGTGGATCTCACTGCATACGTGAATGTGAGCCGCGTGTGAAAGTCATGTGACGTGTGAATCTCACTGCATACGTGAATCTGAGCAACGTGTGAAAGGTCATGTGACGCGTGAATCTCACTGCATACGTGAATCTGAGCAATGTGTGAAAGGTCATGTGACCAGTCATGTGACGTGTGGATCTCACTGCATACGTGAATGTGAGCCGCGTGTGAAAGTCATGTGACGTGTGAATCTCACTGCATACGTGAATCTGAGCAACGTGTGAAAGGTCATGTGACGCGTGAATCTCACTGCATACGTGAATCTGAGCAATGTGTGAAAGGTCATGTGACCAGTCATGTGACGTGTGGATCTCACTGCATACGTGAATCTGAGCAACGTGTGAAAGGTCATGTGACCAGTCATGTGACGTGTGGATCTCACTGCATACGTGAATGTGAGCCGCGTGTGAAAGTCATGTGACGTGTGGATCTCACCGCATATGTGAATCTGAGCAGCGGTGTGAAAGGTCAGGACAGTGATGATGTCACTGATGATGTCACTGATGCCACGCATGAGCTGCACAAATCCAATCTGTCCAAATATGAGGCTCGCGTTTCAGAAGCAGGTGTTTGTGAATTCACTGTCTCTTAGATAGCGGCCACCTGTCTCTCTCTCTCTCTGTGTGTGTGTGTGTGTGTGTGTGAGAGTCAGTGAGCTGTGATGTGGTTTAAGGGTTTGCAGTGGCTGCATGAATGAATGCTCCGACCGGCTCTAATCCCGAGCGCTGTTTCCTAACACAGCTAGTTAAGTTAATCCGCCTCATTTAGACACTGCAGTGCCGGGAACAGAGTGTGTGTGTGTGTGTGTGTGTGTGTGTGTGTGGAGCAGATCCGGTGACGGACACTCATCCGCTGCACGTCCCACTGATTCCCTGTTTTACCCCGCGGGCGTCGCTCTCCGTGACCACAGGAATAATTTACTGCAGATCCAGAGACTCATTCCTCTGCCCTGCTGAAGAACACACACATACATGTGCTTTTACACTACCATCTGATATATTATTAATAGAAATAATACAAATAAATACTTGTTTTTATTAATTAATTTTAGTGCTAGTTTAAGTTTGCTCTAAAATGATAAAAGAATATATATTTGAATCATAAAATTATGCATTATTAATAATGTATATATAAACAGTTATATTTATACAAATAGTCATTATAATTAAATATACATTTATATGATTACTAAATATTAATACATAAATAATAATATAATGATAAATATTCTAAAAAAATATTTCAGTATCTAAAGCATCTAGTGTCAGTTTCAATTTATTCTTAAATTATAAAATAATATAAATATGAATCGTATTTGAATTATATGATTATTAATAATTGTATTAATAATTGTATATAATAATAGTATTAATAATGTATATATAAACAGTAATTTTAATGTTAATAATTACATTTGTCTATGATTAATAAATATGAATCATGATTAAATAAACTGACTTTTTATTAACAGTATTATTAATATTAATAGAAATAATGAGAAGATATAGTTTTAAGTACCTAAAACATCTTGTGCTAGTTTCAGTTTACTCAAAAATTATAATGAAAATAATGTATCATATTTAAATTAAAATAATATTATTATTTAAAATATATAAACAGTAATATTAATTTAAATAGTAATAATAATTAAATATATATTTAAATAAACAGATTTATTATTAATAGAAATAATACAAAATAACATTTGTATTTAAGTACCTAAAACATCAGTCAGTTTCATTTTATTCTAAAATTATAAGACATAAAAGTATCAATATTAATGTAAATATTCATTATAATTTATGATATTTAAATAGTAACATTGTTGGCAAAGATACTTCAAGCAATAAACCCATGATTGTTTGTGCATTACAGTGATTTTTACCATGAATAAAGTGTGTTTTTAGCCAAAGAATGAAGGGGTTGGGAATAATAAGAGCCTAAAACCATGGCAAAAATCATTTTAAAGCTTATTGCTTTTTATGAAACAACATATTTATTACATCTTAAAAAAATATATATTTAGTATTAATAATATTTGGGGTAAAAACATTCATTTGTTTGCGGCTGTTTATGTGTGCCATTCTGTGCATTACCATATAATTTAATGTGTGATCGTTTGTTTATTGCCATTTTACAACATGGCTCAGAATTTAGAGTCTGAATGATTCTATAATTAAGAAAAATGAAAAAATGGCATGGAAAAGCCTCTAACAAGTGTGTCAATCATGAGGGAATTCAGTGTGAGCAGGTCAACAGCAGCACGATTTATGCCGTTTATGAACATCTGAGGCATTTTATGCATGACATGTTAAACACTTCAGAAGTGTGTGTGTGTGTGTAGGTAACATCCTCCTGTTTCCTCTCCTCTGTAAACGACTGTTACGGTGTTTGATCTGTCCGGTGGTAAATACCAACAGACAAAAATGCTTTGTGAGCTTGTCAAGCGGAGGTCAAACAGGCCGAGGAATCCGGTGTAAATTACTCCCCGAGAGCCTCGTCAGTGTCACGGCGAGTCTAGCCTGCGCTGAACGCTGGTCATGTGACCGGCCCCGCGGGCTCAACGCTTTACGTGGATCTCGAGCCGTCTGTGCTTCAGTTCAGGTGCAGCGTCCAAGAAAAATAATTGAACAAACGATACAGCGAGCGTTCCCACGTCGGGACACACTGGAAGAGCTCACGTCCCTCGGAAGGAATTCACACACATTTACAACCTTTCAGAGCTGCAACAACATCCACAGCTTCCCGGCAGGATTGAGTCCGTTTGATACGGCGGTTCAGATCGCTGACCTGTGACCTTCTGACTGCGAATACACTGAGAGAATCCCAAAACAACTTCTTTTTCTGCTAAATCATATCTAAAATGTATCCTAAAAACAAGAAGACAAAATAAGGGTGAAAAACAGCAGAATTCACATAAAAACTGGATATTACGGAAGAGGATTAGGGCCAAGCAAAAATAAAAAAAGGCATTATAATGCGAGATTAAACTGGTTAAATTTCGAGAAAAAAGTAAAATACAGTGCCTAACTCTTTATTGAGAATAAACTCATTAAATTTCGAGAATACAGTCATTGTTTCGAGAGAAAAACTTGTTAAATTTTAAGAAAAAAGTAGAAATACAATGTTGAGAATAAAGTCATTAAATTTCAAGAATAAAGTCGTGTTTCGAGAAAAAAACTTGTTAAATTTCGAGAAAAAAGTCAAAATACAATGTTGAGAAAAAACGTATAAAATTTCGAGAATAAAGTCGTATTTTCAAGGAAAAAAAACGTGTTAAATTTCAGAAAAAAAGTAGAAATACAATGTTGAGAATAAAGTAATTAAATTTCAAGAATAAAGTCGTGTTTCAAGAAAAAAACTTGTTAAATTTCGAGAAAAAAAGTCAAAATACAATGTTGAGAAAAAACATTAAATTTCGAGAATAAAGTCGTATTTTCAAGAAAAAAAAGTTACATTTAGAAAAAAAAGTTGAAATACAATGTTGACAATAAACTAATTAAATTTAGAGAAAAAAAAGGTAAAATTTAGAGAAAAACATTGAAATACAATGTTGAGAATAAACTAATTAAATTTAGAGAAAAAAAAAGGTAACATTTTGAGAAAAACGTTGAAATACAATGTTGAGAATAAACTCATTAAATTTCGAGAATAGTCATTGTGTTTCGGGAAAA
>CM038631.1:41306297-41332805 GCA_021554675.1 Leuciscus idus
ATTTTGAGTGAAATGCCTGTGGCTCGTGACAGGAATGCTTATAATCACAATAGTGTTAACATAATTATTATAATTTTTTTTTACTTTTGTATGTAACATGTAACATATGTAACAAGGACACTGTAAAATAAAGTGTTAGCGAAGTGTGTGTATGTTAATGTGCATTGCCTGCCAGATGTGGGCCGGATCTGGGCCGACACTAAGTTACCGTCTGGGTGCTCATTAACATCTATTGTAAGTTCATTACCGTAATGTTTAACCCTTACACTGCGCTCTGATCATCCTGACTCTGATTGGATCTTCTTTTACCCAAAAAAGCTAGTTAATGTTATTGCATTGGACTAACACTTACTGACCTTTGCTCACACGGGGCATAAAACTTCAAAATATAGCGTAAATATGATGATAATATAGCATAATGAGAGACTCAGAGCCACCAAACACTGTAGTCGTGTGAATGAACGTCCAGAACACATTAAAAGTTTCTGTTTTCTGTGAGAATGGTGTGTGTTAGCGGCCCCTAAGTTAATAACTAATGACCTTTACAACGGAAGTGAATCAATCAAAACTAACTTTATCTGGACAATAACTTTATTCTAGATCTGCTGTAAAGCCTAAACAATCTCTGTTACTGTAATCTCCTATTATCACTGTAAAGCTGCTTCTGTATAGTTAAAGCGCTGTATAAATGAAGGAAACTCATCAGCAATTTAAAAGGTCATTTTTGACACGAGAACAGAATTTTCAGCACAGCTTTTCAATTCTGTAATAAATGCAATAGAGACTTTATTTCTCCCACTCTGTAGATCAGGTTTCAGGATGTATGTGAGCGCTTCAGTGATGGACAGATCAGAGGAGGAGAGGAGAAGAGGTGTTGTTCTCGGAGAGCAGGAGCAGAGAGGCCAGAGTTTGACTGATGCTTATTTAGTTCAAACATGACCTGAGAGAGCAGGGACACAAGACGTGCTTTCAGCCTGACAGGAGTCACACACACACACACACACACACACACACACACACACGAACCATGAGGCTTCACATAGGCTGCAGTCTTCAGCATCCCGACTCATAAGTGCATCACACACACCGCATTCTGCACACAAAGCGCATTCGACTTTGACATTTGCACGTTGCTGAGCTAATGATACCGTACGCGAACATACAGAAACACAAATGACTCTAGCAACACAAGCTAGATTTTGTGCTTTCCAACCACTTCTCATAATGCAATGCATATACATCTGACATGTTTATATCTAGCTGGCTGAATAATGGCAGAATGGATGAAATGGCCCGTGCATATTGTTTCTTTGAGGATCTGCATTTGAGTTTCAGGTTAAACTATGTTTCTGCCAAATCATACACCAAACATTGGGTAAAATAGTCAATATTTCATATGCTTTTGATGCTTCTCGGTATTAATTGAATATTTCTTTCATTTAGTCCTTTTTCATAGAGTTGCATTCTGTGATTGGCTTTATTACTTTATCATGCTTTATTGGTATTGGTATTGGTATTGGTAACACTTTACAAAAAGGTTAGTTAACATGAACTAAGAATGATCAATACTTTTACAGCATTTATTAATCTTAGTATTAATATTAATTTCAACATTTACTAATACATCATTAAAATCAAAGGTTGTATTAGTTAATATTAGTTAATGCTCTGTGAACTAACAATGAACAGCTGTGAACAATGAACAACTAACATTAACAAAGATTAATAAATACTGTAACAAATCTATTGCTTATTGAACCTTATTGTAAAGTGTTGCCACTATATTTTTCAGAAAACAAGACTTAACATAATTTTGCTTCTCCAGTAAATGTGTCGTAATTTAAGAATGTTTAGATATAGATTAGATATAGAGCTGGAAACGACAAATACGAAATAAGATGATAAGTAAGAAAATCTCAGTTGGAGGTTTGACTTCCGGATGACAGAATCTAAACGCTGAACACTGAACATCCAGGTTTGTCACTGCTCTGGTGATTTGATTAATCTCGTTAGAGTGTTGAAATGACCTCCAGAAGCGGCGCATGGAATCAGGTTAATGAGAGAGGAATATCTGAGAGGAGTTTGAGAGATTGTGGTGTTGCAGCGGCAAGTTTTGTTGGTTTGCATTCTCTCTGAATGAGGGTTTAAAGGGAAAATCTCCCACTTCAATAGCTCTTCCAGAGACTTCACGGTGAATTTACTGGGATTCGCCACCTCAGGATCCACTCACGATGCCTCGGGATCTAACCAACGCTTCTCTGGGAAGAGTCTCTCCCCGTGAAAATACGGTCAGAATCGTCATCATCATCACCATCATCATCATCATCATGGTGTCTGTGTGTTATATTGGTGGCGTTACGAACACGACGGTCCTTGAATCACAATGGCTTTGATGTCCCTTCATGAAGCCTTTCTCTCCCCTCTTCGCTTCTCCCTCGTCTTGTCTTTTCGCCCCGGGGTCTCACCGACGCTCCGGCATTCCTGTTTATTCTGGGTAATCTCGCTCTCATCTCCGCGTGGCTTTGACAGATGGTTACGGGCACACAATAGCATTAAGACTTTGCTTTTTCTGCTGCGTGCTACACAACAAACAGCCATCAGAGCAGCCGAGTGTGTCGCAGGGCAGCTCGCGTCTGTTTAAAATCACATCTGTGTGTTTTGGCTGCTAGATTACGGCCCTTTATACACCCCCCGTGGAAGGTAAACTACATTAACCTTGCTTGCTGTTATTAAAATGATAGATCTGCCAGGTTTACCTTCTTCTTCTGGATGCACGCTTCACACACACACACACACACATGTCGTGGTTAATATCCGGGCGTGTGGTGGCAGTGGTGTCATTTTTAAGGCGGGCGTCGGGGTGTCAGCGAGCGCTCAGAAATGATGCATAGAGGTAAATAAGGAGGGTGAAATTAGCCCTCCTGTCAGCGCTACCTTTCACCCTCGGGCCGAGGGAAATTGACTGCACGCTAGATTTTCAAAATTAGCCCTTAATGTTGGCCTGACAAACGGGGGCTTCATAATGCTTTCCCGTGTCATCCACACAGAATCCATCATCACCTTTCCCCCTCACCCCTCTCTCGCTGCTCTCCGTAATTCGGTAATAAGGTGAGAGAGAGCGAGAGAGGTACAATGCCACATCATTTATATGCAGGCGTCGCGCAGGTATTTTCCCATAAGGGATTTGCATTGTAATATTGGCTGCCATTTTTATGGGTGGAAATCGGCCAGGATGTTTCGGGTGCTAAATGTGTCTGCTACTACATAAAAATATCAAGCCCTGAAAAATTGTTTGCTGATCCAGATGATAACCCCTAATGGCACTCGCATAAATAAATCAAGATTTAATATTCTAATGTTCCCTCATTTGAATATTCCCCTTTTATGGATACCTGGAATGCCCATATATCTGACGCCTCTGTTCTGAGGATCGTACAGCTTATGCACTTATTTCGAGGTTATATATTTTATGACGTAATTTGGCCTGAATTTGGACAGGCTTGCGAAATAAAAATGGATTTCTTTGATTTTTTCTTGTGTTTAACCCATATTCATTAACAAAACAATTCACACATTGATCTCTGACCGTTCCTCTCATAATCTGATCTGAATATTATCCTAATGTTTTCCATCTCAGATAGAGAAACAAACAGATCCCAGGGTTAAGAGCTGTACACTCTTAAAGAATAAAGGTTTAAGATAAAACAAAAATAAGTCAGAGTCTGATGCCATAGTAGAAGCCATAGTAATATACAGTATATGCCTAGTTCTGTCATGATGCTGTCCTTCTGTTCTTAATGCAAGCTGATGAGATTCACAGCGTAAACTACTTGGCACAATCTGATTGGTTCATGTTGAATCTACAGCCAATGAGCTTCCTGCTCACAACATTTAAATGGCTGGTTATGAGTTCAGAGTTCACCTAAAGCGCTTCCACTTCCCCAGCTCCACCTGTATAGATCTGTTATGGGTTATTGATATCATCACAGCAGCGTATCAGTTCCTGTACTTACAGATCTATTCCAACAAGACCAAATACAGTAACATTCTCACATCCATTACCATGCTAAAAATCTTCAGAGAGTTGTAATGATAGAAACATGTCATAACGTCATAAAATCACTGTCTAAAATCACTTACTAGTAGTGCATTGCACATGCAACTATCAATCAAAAACATTTGACATGCATCAGACTCACAGAATGATCTATAACAGATAACCAGGAGTTCCTCCACCTTTAACAGATAAAAGGACGAATGTTACTGTTCAAATCATTAAAAAATATTGCACATTCCGGCTAAACCTTCCAGAATGTCTGGTTCCTTAGATTAAGTGAATTACTTTGTTCATTTTTACAAACTGATGGAAGAACTGAAATTAATAATCATCCTCAGATCTTGCACTTTTTATACTGCCCTTATTATGCTATTTTAAAGGCTTCTTTAATTTTCTTATTATAATATACATTACCTCAATTCTCTCAGTGTCTGAAACAGTTCATCCGAATATTCTGTCTCTCTAAGCCCCGCCTCTCTGAGAGCTGCTCTGCTGTGATTGGTCAGAAACTCTCATTATCATATCATTCAAGGTACACATTTACATTCTTATCAGTTCTTGCTTTCCCTGGGAATCGAACCCATGACCTTGGTGTTGCAAGCGCCAGCGCTCTACTGTTTGAGCTACAGGAAAGCTACAGGAAATCTGATGAACAGTAAGGATGGCGTGGGTTTTACCGTATCAATCTCATCAAAGTGGATTTGCTTTGTCAGCAGAAAACAGCGTCTTCTCGACACGAACAACACGAACCAAACTCTCCCAGTCTCAGATACACTACAGTGTTTGAGGGCGGAGTTAAGAGACGCTGCTCAGCCAATCAAGACCACAGGCTGGCATTATGCTAATGAGTTACTAACCTGCGCAGGTTCAGCAGGAACTGAGACTGAATTACTGACGACTCGTTTCAGTTCAGAATCACTTCTTTCTTTTAGGAGAATCTGATCTTTGAAACTTTGCAGTCGTTTCACATTCACAAACAGCTTTAAACCGCATGAAAGGGAATATTCAAGAAAGCATAATAGAGGCACTTAAATCTTTTTTTTTTTTTTTGCGAATAACTTTTTATTCTTTTTGTTGGTAGAAAACCACCTATGATGTGGCGACTTAAAACACTCACTTAAACCAGGACTTTCTCTCCACAGAAGCAGAAAGCAACTCCAGAACCTCGTTCAGTGAAAGAAGGTTCTTGATAAGAACAGCTTCTTTGCTGAATCGTTCTTTATTTTTAAGAGTCAACGAAAAGCTCTGCACTCAATAACTCTTAAAACCACACACACACACACACACACACACTTATCCCATAAGATGATGGTCTCGGAGCCGTTTATGTGTCATTAGTGTCAGAGTTTGAGGAGAAACTCGCTCTGATCCAAAGCTCTTCAGTGCTGAGCGCAAACACAGACCTGAGAGTTCAGACACACATCCACGTATGAGATAGATTTATTATATATGAAAAGAGTCCTGGACTCATTCGACTCACACTGCAAACTCACAGAAAACCTCATTGCTTTGCCATGATTCAGCCTAACATACAAAATACAATCATTCCATAGGTTACACACTCCTTAACATTAATCTAAAAACAGAATTACAGCCAAAAAGCACTTAAAAGAAAGTAGTTCACATGATTATCCGTGATTGACCTCAGCTTACAGTGCATCTGTATTCACAGCGCTTGACTTTTTCCACATTTTGTTACGTTAGAGCCTTATTCCTTACTCATTACTCTCCGGATGCACTGTATATTCATTGTATATCCAGGTCTTTTGCTCACACAAAGCTACGGTACATAACAGCTATGACTCCTGTTGTAGATCCACAGATATTGGGGTTGGGAACGCGAGTAAATAATGACCGAGTCTGAACTTCTGGACGGATAAAAGCCGGAAGACTGATGTTTCATTACTGGCCCCGGAAGCATCCGGAGTTCACGTGGATGTCGAGTTCTGAGCTGAAATATGATTTCTCGGAGGCTGTTATCACGGCACATAGGTGGTCTTCAGAGCCGTCTGTCAGGTTTATTGATACCCCTCGCTGCGGGACTTTGTCTTCTGGTTGAATGTCAGCCGTGTAATAACACAATAACCAGAAAAAAACAAAGTACTTCTGCTGACAAAGCATTTATTCTGTCAACAGGCGCTGTCACGGTTTGATCGTGCAGGTGCTGATAAAGACGGCAGGGAATCCTCGGAAAGCTGAAGCGCCTCAGGCTCTATTCCACCGATCCAGCCTGAATAAACTCATTACAATAAGTCATGGTCAATAATTATAAAAGAGCGGCCACGGCAGTCGAAGTAATAACATGCGCGAGAGCCGCAGAAAGAAATGTAAAGGTAAAGCTAATTGAGTCTGATAAGGTTGCGGTTAAACTGCAGTTTGGGACGGAGAGGCTCCAGGCATGAGATTCACATTAAAACAATTACCTCCCATAAAACACGTGAAATTCCCCGTACAAACTGCTGGAAGTGTGTTTTATAGATCACACGTTTAGAAGAATCACATCAGGGAAGTAAGTGTTTCTTTATTTTTGGAGAAACAAAACTTACTGTAAAACATCCAGCTCAAAATGTAGTCGTTCTGCACGTCTGGAGCTTCTGACGTCACACACACACGAACACCAGCACGTCACCGTCCACTTACACACCACTGTTGGGTATCCAGGACTGGGAGAGGAAATATGATGTTGAACCAACAGTAAGCATTTACATTTAGTAGACGCTTTTATCCAAAGCGTCTTACATTGCATTTCAATGTACACATTTACATTCTTATCAGTTCTTGCTTTCCCTGGGAATCGAACCCATGACCTTGGCGTTGCAAGCGCCAACCCTCTACTGTTTGAGCTAAAGGAATCAAACATGCATCAAAAGTGCTATTACTTATTTCACAAAATAAAATAAATTTTCCTACAGGAAAAATAATACATATTTAAATATTTTTATGTTCAAACCAATTTAATATTTAATGTAATATTTTAAAGTACATTAAACATTAAATATATCCACTCAAATATTTTTATATCTTAAATAAATTTGATCTTAAATGTAATATTTGAATATAAATACGTTTGTTAAATATTATACATTTAATGAATCTATTTAAATGTGTTCATATTAAAATTAATTCTATATTAAATGTAATATTTTTAATATAAATGTGTATATTAAATATTATATATTTATTTAAATATTAATACAATCTAAGGGTCAAAGAGAAGGTGAATACTAGTGATAAAAAGGATGAGATGACTCATTGAAAATTCCGAGATATTTCCACACTTTCCATATATGTATATATTCTCTGTAATATCAAAGTTTAATAACTTTAATAACTCCTGCAGAGTTCATCTTCAGTCTGCCAGCCAGATCTTGATCAGCTTGTTCAGGTGTGTTTGATTGGGTTTGGAGTACTTTAGGACTGGACTCTCCTGCATTTATATCACCGATAAAAAGTGACTTATCCATTAAAATGATTGCTGGGATGCTCGTCTCTGCCAGTGTTAATGCACTGCTGTTGCAGATGCGCATACGAACCTGCCGTTTAATTAGCAGAATCGCGTCTCCTTGAGTCTCTGACCTTATTTGTTTGCGCCGAGGTAATTTCATTATGGCGTGCGATTCCCTGAGCTCCTGGTGTTACGGCGAAACGCTGGCAGGAGACGGGCGGAGGATTTGGCACTGGACCGCTGAACGGAGAAGCCGCGGGAACAATACGACTCTTTCATGTTGACAAATTCCATTAGCGAGCAAAAGGTTGTGCTTATAGAGCGTTTTATTTATGATAATAGCTCAGCATAAAGTGGAGAAATATCCATCACCTGCCACCTATACAGACACACACAATGGCCTTATGTCTGTCTTTCTGCTGTCAGCTTAGTCTCTCTCTCTCTCTCTCTCTCTCTCTCTCTCTCTCTGTGTGTGTGTGTGTGTGTCTCTCTCTCTCTCTCTCTCTCTCTCTCTCTCTCTCTCTCTCTCTCTCTCTCTCTCTCTCTCTCCCCCTCTCTCTCTCTTTATCTCTCTCGGTTTCAGGTTAATCGCTACAGGGAGGGTGAGTCTGTAGAAGATGTTTTACACTCTCATCTCTGACATTCAGGAGGATAATCAGTCATGCAGGGAACACAGGAAAAAATCTACAGCAAAAAGACTTTCTTTCCTCTCCATGTGTTATTGAACTGCACCGCACAGTATGTTAAATCATTAAAGTATTAGTAGACTGTGCTTAACATCTGCTAATGCTTTATTTAGATGCTCCCTATCACACATGCTAAGTAACTTTGCAACTACATCAACTTCCTCATGGCTTTTTCTTGCCATAAAAATGTGCTTTATAAGCTCACTGTTGCAGTAGCCAGAGAAACACTGTTATACAGTCAAGGGTCAAGAGCCCAACTAAAGCAAACACTGATCAGCATAATGGCGACTATAAACGTTATTATTTTCAATAAAACATCTAAACCTCTGATAATTCTCAACAAGAACTTCTGCACATGTATGAAATAAACTGGTTTGTAACTGGTTTCACGCTCAGTGTGGCTGTAAATCAGTTGTAGTTCTTGTGTTTCTCTCTTTTCTGTTCTTGTTTCTCTTCCCTTCAGTGATTCTGCTTGTTAACAGCATGTGTTCATCAGTGTCGGAATTCACTCACTTCTTTTCATTCACTCCGTCAAGTGGACTATATTAGTGAACTAGTGTATGAAATAGTGAATGATTTGGAACAGTGTCGACTTTACAGTATATTCCTCTAGGCCACTTTCTCGAAAATGACAGATATTAACCAGAATACATTATTTTCTACGTTTTCAATAATTTTTTCAATCCATTATTACCGTTTTAATGGATAAAGGTGTGTTACTCTCAGAATTTGGCCGCTTTTTTACAGCAAGGTTGAACAGTGAGTAGAATGACTAAAATGGACCATCGAAATAAAGTTTAACCATATTTTTCATTCTTAGTTTGTGTTGTTAACTAATGTTAACTAAGGTAAAACATCAGTAACCTGTAAAGACATACAGAGAGCAAACAGTTTTGCTTTATAATTCCTCTCACAGAGTGATCTTAGACAGATTCAATGAAGAAATTTCAGCTCCTTGCATTGCATCAGTTGCAGCGAAGGGTTTTTAATGAGACAGAAATACTCATGGCAGAGAAAACAGTGATCCTGACATCCTCAGATTTGGTCATTAGGGAGAAGAGAAAGAGAAAGAGATTGGGAGAGAGATTGAGAAAGGGAAGCAGAAGATGTCTTGGAGTTGCATGTAACTTCACATCATGGTGTGCACAGGTTGGACCTATTAGGACAGCTTAGTAATTCAAGAAGATGCAATTTGAAGAAGGCAGAGAGAAATATAAAACACACAAGTTTCTTTAAGCACTTCCCAGAAGACAGTCTGAAGAATCCATCAGAGATAGATGGACTGACGGACGGACAGTGGTTTAAGCTGCTCATGAAAGCAAGACACTCAGAAACTTGATCCTATCGCTTAAATAGCTAAGTGTTTTATGAGAAAAATGTTTCCAAATGTCTTTCCCAAAACTTCCCTGACCACACCAAAGAAATGCCACAGTAATATTGTATTTCATCCAAACTCTCCTACGTGATTGTCTGACTTTAGTGTAATTGCATAAGAAAATTGAGCGTCTGACATGGAAGATCTCAGATGGAGAAACACTGAGTCTCCGCCGCTCTTCGGCTGTAGGTTACAGCGTCTCAGTTTAGGTTACAGCGTCTCAGTTTGGGTTACAGTGACCAGATCTAGCTTTTCCAGTCGTTTCCTAGACAAATAATGGCTGAAATGTGTCTATTGTGCATGATTATTCAGTGCACATTATACTTCATAATCTTTCACCAAACTCTATTGTTTACAATAAAATAAAATCTCATCTGATAATATCAAGTGCTGTCCTGTGTCTCTTCCTGTTATTGTTTCAGTCAGGCTGTGAATGACAATAATTTTCATGTTGATGGACTGATGACTGTTCTAACGAAAAGCATTGATATTTTTATCAGCACATCTAGAATTACTGATGTCTGTGAATCCATAATGTTGTTCCATAAAAGACAATCTTGACTCTAATAAACAGATCCGATGGTTGAGTCTTCCATTGTGTGTCTCAAATTGAGAGCAACAACAACAAACACTGAAACAACGTGTCTCTGTTCCAACGCCTATAGCTGACTATATAGGCTGCATTTTAAGGGGTCATTCATGTCGTAAACCTGAAGGTTGTTCCTAAAAGTTAATTCATGCAATCTTCATGGAGAAAACCATTCTAGAATGCAAAGCAACAACTAAAAAAAAATAAAATAATCTGTCCTAGAAATATAATGAATTCACTAATGTTTAAAATAGACTTTATTGCCTAATGCTTGTACTGTGTAGCTGTTTGCTTGTTATATTGTCAGTGTATATATACTGTTTTCATCCAGTGGCAAGAACTCATTCTTAGAACGTTTTGCTAAAGTTCTCATTATCAATAGTTATAAAAATGTTATTTCTGAATGTTCTCTGAGTGTTTAAAGCATCCAGTTTTAATAAAAATAATAATAATAATTAAAGTAGACTAGTGTGATCAACAGTGCCAATTTTCTTCAGATTTTATTTAATATTTCCAAAATTATTCAAAAATAATTTTGTTTTGTTTTTTACTCAAAAAATGAGATGCCTACTCTCAAATAAATGAGGCCTACGATTAATCAGATGCAAAAAGAAATATAAAACGAGTCCTAATTGAAAGAGAACAAGTTGACAAAAAGATTGAATCCAATATTGGGTGATAATATAGCATAACAAGTGATTTATAAGCTATTTTTTGTAGGCCGGTCATTTTTGACCGGGAACACCACAAGTGTGACAATGTGCCATTTTGTACAAAATAAAAGTTTTTCAAAACAAAATTCCAGGTGAAAAATTAAAGTAGACTAGTGTGATCAGCAGTGCCAATTTTCTTCAGATTTTATTTAATATTTCCAAAATTGTTCAAAAATAAGTTTTTTTTTTACTCAAGAAATGAGATGCCTACTGTCAAATAAATGAGGCCTCCGATTAATCAGATGCAAATAGAAATATAAAACCAGTCCTAATTAAAAGAGAACAAGTAGACAAAAAGATTGAATCCAATATTGGGTGAAAATATAGCATAATGAGAGATTTATAAGCTATTTTTTATAGTCCGGTAATTTTTGACCGAGAACATCACGGGTGTTATAGGGTTGTGAACACCACACAAGGGTTAAATCTTTTAAAACGCTTCTTCTTGGTTATGTGATCGTTAATGGAACATTCCTTTGTATCATTCTTCAAACATTATGGGAACGTTACTTTTGAATGATTCTCTGAAACAAGTAGTTAAATTTAAGAAACGTCCAACTGAAACCTTACCGGGAAAACGCTCCATGAACGATGTATAAATCATGTTTTAGTGCTAATGTTTTGAGGACATTATTAAGAACCAGATAACACTGAATGAATGTTCCATTAACTTTTGTTCATAGCTTTGGGAGAACCTGCAATAGATGAGCTCAAAGTCACATTTGGGTTCTTCAAGAGAATAAGGTTTCTCAAGGTACACCGGCAAGGACAGCACGGCTGTTTATTCCTCAATGCTTTACTGCACTTATAAACACATTTGCATAATTTGGTTACTTATGCACTAAATCAAAATTCTGTTCTTTATATTTAGAGCCTGGCCTCTTAATTTGCAATCAGGAAATGGTACAAAGGACTTTTGTCGAGTACGGCAAATCAACAGAACAGCAAATGAGCGCTGAAAAACGAGAATGATTTTGATAGCCCTGCGCTCCTCCCTCTCCCCCCACCCAGCCACTTTAGCTGCATAATCTAGTAAAGATTAAAAATAACTATCATAAAACAGGCATTCCCTGAAAGTAATCCACCTCCACGGAAGAGGACGGGCTCCGGCTCGCTCTGTCAGCCTGTATTTTAAACAGTTCTAATCATATACCTTTGTGGACACTTAATTAAAATTACAAAACCAATTTTAATCTGTAGTCCAATTAATATGCAAATATATGCAAATGTAGCGAAACAAGGTGGTGATTAAGTTAAGAACACTCTCCTTTAAGTGTGAAAACAAACCCTTTTTTCCCCCCTCTCGTTCTCTCTGATGGATTGTAATGTTTACTGGGCTCATGCTGAGCGGCGGAAAATAGCCTTTCCAGGATCATCTCTGAGAACGAGGATGTTGTCGCCGCGTCGTCTACACTCATCGCTGAAACTCAGATGAAGGTCGTGACAAAGGCCTTGTCCACACTCATGCGCTTTTTCTCTTTTTCTCTCTGTCTAACCCTTCCATTCACACTGAGACGCCGTGTTTATCAATGAAAACGTAGCTTTTTGAAAACGCTCTCCAAAGTGGATGCATTTGACATCGGTGTTGTCGTGTTGTAGTGTGGACTGGCCAAACACAGGTGTTTAACAACGATGACGTAAGTTTAGTCATGTGACACATATTGAACCCATAGATATTGATGTTTATAGCGGTATTGTGCCTGTTATGAGCTGTTCTCTTTCACACTGTTGATGAAATATCTTACCTCATACACTCTTCATATCACAGTCCTGCAGAGATGACAGAATACACTCACATGTGCTGCAGTGAAACATGAGAACAGTTTCAGCGTTTTAGACCAAACATACAGTGGTGAGTGAGAGCGACCTGGACCATCAGTGAATGAGGAGATATTTTGCTAAATAAAATGATCCTGTCAGAAGAATTGCGCAATAACTTTATAATTTATTTTTCCGTCTGTATCATCTCAGGGAGTTTTTATGAGGGTTTACACATGCGCAGTAAAGGGGAATTTAGTGTTTTCAGGCGTTTTCCAGAAGTTTCTCATCCACACTGAAACGTCGGGAAACGCCTGAAACGCTAGTGAAGACGGAGAGCGTTTTTAAACGAAAAGCCTGAATCATCAGTGTGAGGACTAGTAGCATCTGTTCACCACTGTAACGAGGTATAGACTTCAGGAACTACAACAAATGTGGGCGGGGCTTGATTGTGTCTGTGAGGAATTGATTGGATGGTTGTGGTTTCCTATTGGCTGATCGCATGTGAGTGACAGGTTATAGCCCCGCCCTCGTCATTAGAGAAGAGAAGAGATGCTGAAGAGAGACTTATTCTCATTCAAGATTATTAAAACTATAATGATCAACATCAGTGAATGAGATATTTTGCTAAATAAAATGATCCTGTCAGAAGAATTGCGCAATAACTTTATTATTTATTTTTCCGTCTGTATCATCTCAGTGATCTTGTGTGAGGGTTTACACATGCGCAGTAAAGGGGAATTTATCGGTTTCAGGAAACGCCGGAACGCTAGTGTGGACGGAGAGCGTTTCTAAAGGAAAACTCAGTTTCAGATGTATCCGGATGAATGTAGACGTGGCCAGAGAGAGACGGTCGCAGCTTTACAACATGCACCAGCTTTCAGTCGCTCTAGGTGAGCAATGACAAAAGAAGGGTCGTATTTATAATTATGCCTTGGAGATATCGGATGAAAGCCGTCTCTGGAGCGTCCACACCAGGTAATGACTCCAGCTCATCATCAAACATGTTCGTCGAGGAAGCGTTTAAGCCAGAGATGAGTGGGTGCGAAAGGCCACAAAAGCAAACTTTTCTGCTCCTCCTCCCAATTATTTTATTCCAGAAGGTTAAAATGACACTTTCCACAAACAGAGTTTCCACTCGAGGAGTCCGACCCTTCGCTCATCACGCCACCTCACGCTCTTGAAAAAGACGTCTATAAGTTGCGCTTAATTAGAGAGGTTTCTGATGAAACGGCAGAAGCGATCAAACCGACAGCAGACGTGTCCACAGTTTACATCCCGGTCGAGTCACACGTGTCCGACTCTAATTAGTGCGTTTGAGGAGAAAATGCTCACTTTTTTCAGTTCCTTAACAAACCAGGGAGAAACGAAGACATGCAAATGAAGATCTGCGATGTAAACACAGAACACAGTGAAGCAGAGCCCAGAACAGACTAACAGGAACGCTAACCAGATGTGCAGAATAACATGTCCATGCAATGCATCTTTACAATAATATCTCATTTACTAACATTAGCTAAAATAAACTAACAATATATTTTACACCATTTATTAATCTTTGTTAATGTTTGTTAAAAACATGCAGTTTGTTCATGTTCGTGATAGTGCAGTAATGTTAACAAATGAAACCTTATTGTAAAGTTTTGCCAAATTACACACACACACACACACACACACACACACACACACACACACACACACACACACACACACATAAGATGGATGTATCCCAGGACTCGTGCAGAAAGGTATTACTGATGGTTCTGTCGACTCGCTCCGCCGAGACTTTCACTCAATAGTCATTTGAAAATGGAATCAGAAGGTTTGACTGGGTAATAAAACAGATCGTTCGCAGCGAGAGGCACTTAGGACCAATGCCACCAAATATCTCATTTCTTAATCAACAGCAATTTCACTGATGACTTTATCTCTGATTGGATTAAAGATAAATTTCAAAGTCAAAAATCATTTGATCTAATTCTCTTTATTGGTAATAATCTGACATCGTCCCTGAGCTGCAACCAATCAAAACGCTCATTGATTTCAGCCGACTGAGCTTTACACACACACACACACACACACACACACACACTCCACTCCATTATTACAAACTTTAACAGATCTCCGTGACCCGGATGTCAGAGTTGTTTTAGACAGGCAGTAACAGATCGTCAAGGTTTAACACAACGGGGTTTAACACAACGGGGTTTAACACAATGGGGTTTAACACAACGAGGTTTAACACAACAGGTTTAACACAACAGGTTTAACACAATGGGGTTTAACACAACGAGGTTTAACACAACAGGTTTAACACAACAGGTTTAACACAACGAGGTTTAACACAACAGGTTTAACACAACGGGGTTTAACACAACAGGTTTAACACAACGGGGTTTAACACAACGAGGTTTAACACAACAGGTTTAACACAACGAGGTTTAACACAACAGGTTTAACACAACGAGGTTTAACACAACGAGGTTTAACACAACGGGGTTTAACACAACAGGTTTAACACAACGAGGTTTAACACAACAGGTTTAACACAACAGGTTTAACACAACGAGGTTTAACACAACGAGGTTTAACACAACAGGTTTAACACAACAGGTTTAACACAACGAGGTTTAACACAACGAGGTTTAACACAACAGGTTTAACACAACAGGTTTAACACAACGAGGTTTAACACAACGGGGTTTAACACAACAGGTTTAACACAACGAGGTTTAACACAACAGGTTTAACACAACGAGGTTTAACACAACGAGGTTTAACACAACAGGTTTAACACAACGAGGTTTAACACAACGGGGTTTAACACAACAGGTTTAACACAACGAGGTTTAACACAACAGGTTTAACACAACGAGGTTTAACACAACAGGTTTAACACAACGAGGTTTAACACAACGAGGTTTAACACAACAGGTTTAACACAACAGGTTTAACACAACAGGTTTAACACAACGAGGTTTAACACAACAGGTTTAACACAACAGGTTTAACACAACGAGGTTTAACACAACGAGGTTTAACACAACGGGTTTAACACAACAGGTTTAACACAACAGGTTTAACACAACAGGGTTTAACACAACAGGGTTTAACACAACAGGTTTAACACAACAGGTTTAACACAACGAGGTTTAACACAACAGGTTTAACACAACGGGTTTAACACAACGGGTTTAACACAACAAGGTTTAACACAACAGGGTTTAACACAACAGGTTTAACACAACAGGTTTAACACAACGAGGTTTAACACAACAGGTTTAACGCAACGGGTTTAACACAACGGGTTTAACACAACAAGGTTTAACACAACAAGGTTTAACACAACAGGGTTTAACACACGCTAGTCTGGCAAAAATCTGAGAAACTGCATTGATGTTCATTGATAAATGTGAAAATACTGTTTCAAATGTTCAGGCACAAGAGCGAAACATTACAAGTGTTCACATGTCTTACAAAACACAAACTCCAATATAATTATTCAATCACCACATTATTCTGGTAAATATCCAGTAACTTCTTCATGAAATGGAAGGCACTGTTTGCATTGAACAAACGTCACTCACTGTAAAACCAGAAGATAATCCGCCCTAGAGAAATAATACATTAAGCATACAATATTTTCAATCAAGTAATTCAGTCTCAGTTCCTGCTGAACCTGCGCAGGTTAGTAACTCATTAGCATAATGCCAGCCTGTGGTCTTGATTGGCTGAGCAGCGTCTCTTAGCTCCGCCCTCAAACACTGTAGTGTATCTGAGACTGGGAGAGTTTGGTTCGTGTTGTTCATGTCGAGAAGACGCTGTTTTCTGAGATCGATCCGGTAAAACCCATGATATCGTCACTGTTCGTATCACTGTCAGATTCAGTTATGATAATGAGCGTTTGCTTTCTGACCAATCAGAGCAGAGCAGCTCTCAGAGAGGCGGAGCTTAGAGAGACTGAATCTCTGAACGAAGCGTTTCAGACACTGAGAGGAAAGAGCTGATGTGCAGTGGAGATTAGGAGAGAAATAAAGTGTTCTTGACTTTGGATGAATGTGAATCTGCTGTTAGAGACTCAGAACAACATTAGGAACCTGTAAAATAGCATAATAGGGACACTTTAAATGTTTTTGATAGGCTTGTTTTGAACCCAAAACATTCCTTCTTTTCCTTCATAAAGAGCGAGAGAGAGAGATTGGACAGACAAAATCCCATCCTAATCTCTGATCGTGTTCCTGTGGGTCTCGAGAGGAAAAGCACAGTATGATAAAATATGCATAACATGTTAAATTTTTCACTGTGTACATAGTTTCAGTGAGTGAGCGTTGAGGGTGTGTGTTTACAGTAGTAATATCACTGCCGTCTATAAACAATAACCTTACATCATCACTCACACATCAAACCCTCCTTCTTATTCCTCTCTTTCTTTTCTGTCTTTAATTTAGATGTCATTTGCTCCTCTTTTTTTCTAATAAAACAGTCATTTCCTTCAAATATTACATGTTTATTTATTTTTTTGTCGTTGCTGTTGTTCTCATCATAAAAGAGTTTTCTTTTAAATTTAAGTCTAGCATGTCAAGGGACTGAGAGCATCATATCACGCAAATACTCTTCCCTCGTTCATGAAAATATCATCACACACACACACACACACACACACACACACACACACACACACACACACACACACACACACACACACACACACACACACACACACACACACACACACATTTACAGAGAGATAAAAGTTCTGCCATTATTTGAAATGATCTGGGAAGTGACTTATTAGTTGTGTTTGTACAGTAAAGGACGGATGCTGATTTCTGCTCATACGATGTAGACTTCTATCTCAGATTAGACCAAGAGTGTATGTGTAAAACTAAACTAAATCAAGCAAGAAGAAAAAAAATTGGTTTGTTATTAAAAAACAATATTCAAAATAGAGAAAGAGCAATTTTGAAGAATGTTTGTTATTTCGATAGTCCACTTTAGCCATTCTAACTATACAGTAAGTAACTTTGCAACTACATGTCAACTAACTCTCATTACATTAATTAGTTTAGTTAGTTAGTTTAGGGTTTAAACTAAACTGTTAGTTTCCAACGCAGGACTTCTGAAATCATGAGGTCGTTTGTTTGTGAGGAACAGAGTGAGATTTAAGCAGCTGATCCCTGAACATGTTCTTTCCATCACAGCTGTCAAATCCCATTATATTAATCTCATTTACAAACTAACTTTCTGTGGGAATCGACCACAGTTCTCCATATAGAGTTTAAAGGAGTCTGATTTAAATTTCCTGATAGTTTATTCTCCTCCTCGTCATCCGAGATGTTCACGTCTTTCTTTCTTCAGTCGAAATGAAGGTTTTTGAGGAAAACATTCCAGGATTTCCTCCATATAGTGTCTTCAATGGGGTCCAACGGGTCGAAGGTCCAGATGTGAGTTTCAGTGCAGCTTCAAAGTCTCGACTCGATCCAGCCGAGGAATAAGAGTCTTATCTAGACAAACCAGCCGACATTTATAACAGAATAAACATTTATTTACTTTATAATCACTAATGCTGGTCTTGCACTCGCTGTGATGCGACACACATTACGTGATCATGAGGAAAGATCACCGTTGGACCCCATTGAAAAATCCTGGAATGTTTTCCTAAAAAAACGTAATTTCTTTTCGACTGAAGAAAGAAAGACGTGAACATCTTGGATGACGAGGAGGAGGAGAGTAAATTATCAGGATTTTTTTATTCTGAAGTGAACTACTCCTTTAAAGTCCAATTTGACTTAATATGCATTATGCAACTCATTTATCCAAATAAAAAAGCAATGATCCATCCGTCCTTTTTTCTCAGCCAAAGTGGATTGAGAACTCTGCTTGATATTGACAGATCTATACTCCTTCAGCACGCCCTCTTCAGTGAGAATAGAGACTGAATTTGAAAGCTCTCCGTTTAAGAATAGGTATTGTGTTTCTCTTTCTCTCCCTCCGTTTCTTTCTTTCTTGTTGCCTTAAATTATTCCTCCCTTTAATAGCATCAAATGCGTGACAGCACCTTTGTGTACCTTCCTGCCGCCCATACTGTGGGAATTGCCTGGGCCGGGGAATCCTGCGCTCTGATTGGCTCAAAGCCTTGATGTGGCGCTCGAGCACAGATCTCACTCTCTTCTTTCAGTCTGTTTCTATCCTCCCTCTCTCCGTCTCTCCGTCGCTCCCGTGGAGAGATGATTTACGGGAATCATCCCTCTGTTCTCCAGGCCTTCAGTGGAAGCGTCTCTTCTTTTCACTCATGAGGGTTTCCGTATGCCTATCTCTCTCTCTCTCTCTCTCTCTCTCTCTCTCTCTCTCTCTCTCTCTCTCTCTCTCTCTCTCTCTCTCTCTCTGTACCAAATCGCCTCTGGCAAAAGGAAGAATGCTTTGACTTCTTCAGTCTGTAGTTGTCCATGATCAAAGCTTCCGTAAGTCTGTCCTGACAATCCGATGTGTGCTGGTCGTAACCCTTTGATTATGTCCCTTTGAATCTATCACACTGTAGAGACGTGTGTGAGGACAGGGAGACGATGCTCCTGTTTCTCTCCATTAAAACACATATGAACTCAGTTCTTCTTAGTTTGTAGCATTTATGAATATGATGTGCTACTAAAGAAGAAGTAGATCCTCCGTCTCAACTTCTCCTCATCTACATTCACTACAGATTCACTCTTCTTTAGGTGACCACGTCTTCTTATGTCGTCCTCTTTCTAAGACCAGCTCACTCACTCACTCACTCACTCACTCACTCACTCACTCACTCACTCACTCACACTCACTGACTCACTCACTCACTCACTCACTCACTCACTCACTCACACTCACTCACTCACTCTCACTCTCACTCACTCACTCACTCACTCACTCACTCACACTCACTCACTCACTCACTCACTCACTCACTCACTCACTCACTCACTCACTCACTCTCACTCACTCACTCACTCACTCACTCACTCACTCACTCACTCACTCACTCACACACACACACACACTGACTCACTCACTCACTCACTCACTCACACACACACTCACTCTCACTCACTCACTCACTCACTCACACTCACTCACTCACTCTCACTCACTCACTCACTCACTCACTCACTCACACACACACACACACACACACATTCACTCACTCACTCTCACTCACTCACTCACTCACTCACTCACTCACTCACTCACACACACACACTCACTCACTCACTCACTCACTCACACACACTCACTCACACACTCACTCACTCACACTCACTCACTCACTCACACACACACTCACTCACTCACTCACTCACTCACTCACACACACACACACACACACTCACTCACTCACACACACTCACTCACACTCACACACACACTCACTCACTCACTCACTCACACTCACACTCACACTCACTCACACTCACTCACACACTCACTCACACACACACACACTCACTCACACACTCACTCACTCACTCACTCACACTCACTCACTCACTCACTCACTCACTCACTCACTCACACTCACACTCACACTCACTCACACACTCACTCACACACACACTCACTCACACACTCACTCACTCACTCACTCACACTCACTCACTCACTCACACACACACTCAATCACACACTCACTCACTCACTCACTCACACTCACTCACTCACACACACACTCACTCACTCACTCACTCACTCACTCACTCACACACTCACACACTCACTCACTCACTCACTCACTCACTCACTCACTCACTCACTCACTCACTCACTCACTCTCACTCGCTCGCTCACTCGACCCCTAACTCTTCCCATCACAGAAAACTTTATTTTCACTTAGTTACAATTCTGCATTGCGTTACTCTGTGACAGCGAGTGGTGATTCTGGATCAGAGTTCATGACCTTTCCCAGTATCATAGTGAACTATCCAGCAGATGTGAAGAGCAGCACCTGCAGACTGTGAGCAGCCTGCGGGAGAAACACACACACACACACACACACACACACACACACACACACAGCGCTGCAGTCGAGCCCAGGCTGATGAATGGCTTTGTGTTGTGTGTCCGTGGGGTTTCTGTCAGACAGGGCAGTCTCTATTAAATTAGCACTTGTCAATGTGGCATCGGCTGATTGATAAATGGCATGTCAGACAGGAGAGAGAGAGAGAGAGAGAGAGAGAGAGAGAGAGAGAGAGAGAGAGAGAGAGAGAGAGAGAGAGAGAGAGAGAGAGGCGTATCGTTCGGCCCAACCGGAAAACTCTTTGTGTTGAGCAGAAGAGCTGAAGCCAAAGCTGCTTTAATTCACTTTAAAACTTCATTGATCACATTGTTCATCGTTACTGATTGTGTTAAGAATGGCAGGTTCGAAACACACACACACACACACACACACACACACACACACACACACACACACACACACACACACACACACACACACACACACACACACACACACACCTGTGAATAACTTTTTTTGTTAATCTGAAAATTCTTCTAAATTCCTTCTCAAAATTGATCTGAAATTCTGCCTTATTTATAGTTGTCCACACACATACGTTACTTATACATATTTCTGTGCGAGGACACTTGTGCAAATTTGTTTATGTTTATGTTTTTTTTTCTGTGTGTCTATACAGTGTGTGGGTCTGTGTGTGTATACAGTGTGTGTGTCTGTGTGTCTATACAGTGTGTGTGTCTGTGTGTCTATACAGTGTTTGGGTCTGTGTGTCTATACAGTGTGCGGGTCTGTGTGTCTATACAGTGTTTGGGTCTGTGTGTCTATACAGTGTTTGGGTCTGTGTGTCTATACAGTGTTTGGGTCTGTGTGTCTATACAGTGTGCGGGTCTGTGTGTCTATACAGTGTGCGGGTCTGTGTGTCTATACAGTGTGCGGGTCTGTGTGTCTATACAGTGTGCGGGTCTGTGTGTCTATACAGTGTTTGGGTCTGTGTGTCTATACAGTGTTTGGGTCTGTGTGTCTATACAGTGTGTCTGTGTGTCTATACAGTGTGCGGGTCTGTGTGTCTATACAGTGTGCGGGTCTGTGTGTCTATACAGTGTGCGGGTCTGTGTGTCTATACAGTGTGTGGGTCTGTGTGTCTATACAGTGTGTGGGTCTGTGTGCCTATACAGTGTGTGGGTCTGTGTGTCTATACAGTGTGTGGGTCTGTGTGTCTATACAGTGTGTGTGTCTGTGTGTCTCACAACTCACTATTAATGTAATACAGGATTTTGAACCTTTATCCCTGAATCGTTCTGAATGCAACACAGTTGGCACAAAACATGCTTTTTGCAGAGGTTATCATGAGGTTATTATTCATTTTTTTATTGATCTGTCCAAAAAAACTACATATACCCCCCCCCCCCCCCCCAATAAAAAGATACATTAACCCCCCCCCCCCCCCCCCCCCCCGCCCCAAAAAAAAAAAACTAAGCAAAACCACTAGAATTGATCTATTTAAATTATGCATATAATGTATTATACATTAACGTATAATTATGCATTAAATGACAGACTTAATGTGACATTTTCTTGAGAGTTTCAGACTCAAACAGCACCAGTTCCTGCATGTTCCACTGATTCCCACTAAAACATGCAGGAATGTCCAGTTTTTCTCCTTCAGTTTATGATGATGTGATCGACATTTGTTCAACTCTGCTCGCTTCTCTCGCTGTGGATCATGGAATGATGTAAATAAGGGTTAAAGATTGCCCAGGCACAGGCTTTTACTGTGCTTTACGCATGTGTCTAAATACAAACACACTTCAAAGCGAGCGGCGTTGGAAATCACCTCACATTTTCACCTCCGGTTGCTCAAAGCATGTGTGTTTTTCTGCGAGACCGGACAGAGAGTCGTCAGGGAGCCACGAGTGTCAGCCATGCAAATAATCATTTACTTACACTCTTTGAGTTTGCTTTGGTTAAGGCAAATTACCATCTGAAAATGAGCTGCAAAGGACTCTGGGCGAGAAGCTTGCATCTCTCTCTCTCTCTCTCTCTCTCTCTCTTGTTGGGGAGAGAGAGAGAGAGAGAGAGAGAGAGAGAGAGAGAGAAAGGAAATGGAAAATCTTGAATATCCAGGTCCTGAATATTGCTACTGAATAACTGCAAAATATATTTTGTGCTTGATAGAACATCACATCTGCAATGGTTTTATAATTTGATGACTTTCAAATCCATCTCGAGGTTTCCATCCAAATGTACCTGTTTGAATCAACAACAGGCAGGGCATTTTCATATGTGTGTGTGTGTGTGTGTGTGTGTGTTTCCCAGAGAACATAATCTTCTGACAGTCTGAAGTTCACAAATGTTTGCTGAAATCTTTCTTTTTCTTCCTTGCTTCCATGTGGGAATACTTGCGAAGTGGCAGTGATCTTGAAAACACATTTATAGCGAAACCTGTGGTTTTCAACTTCAAAACATTTCATAAATAACATTTGGAACGCGTATAAATAAGGTAAGAGTTCAAGACTAAATAAGGGGACATAAATAATCATTCTTGCATTAATACAGAGCATTTTTTTAAAATGATTACCGAGCACACATTCTGCTTTTCCCCATGTTCATCTTTTTTAGTGTGTAATGTTGCTGTTTGAACATGAAGTTCTTCTCTATATCAGTGTCAGTGTTTCTGAACTCCTGAAACGCCTCCATTGTAGTCTTGAGTTTCTTCTGGGAACAAACACGTCACAATATTCCTCATTATAATAATTCATACGCAGAATAAAGGGGCGGGGCCTGGTTGAGTTAGTTAGTAGTGTGTTAAACTGGCGGTTATGGTTAGGGGCTGGACATTTCCCAAACATGACCAATCACAACACACTGCTCCAGCCGACCAATCAGAGCACAGTGTGTTTTTCAGGAGGAGGGGCTTCATAGAGACAGGAAGTAAACAGAGCGTTACTGACAGACTGGGAAGAGAGGAGCCGCAACAATGGAGAATATGAGGAAAATAATCAACATTCAAGCAGGAAAAGTTCAACTCAAGACTTTGAGAAAGGGCATAATATGGCCTATTTAATTATTTGCAACTCGAATTGTGTGATGCTAAAAAAGCATTAAAGGGGACATGTTATGAAAATCTGAGTTTCTCCGTGTTTAACAACACAGAAAACATGAAAAGTGAAACCCAGTAACTGTGTTCTGGTCAGTCTTTCTCTGCAAGCATGTATAAATAATCCGATCAGATTTCTCTCTCCTTCTGATGAATGAAGAGGATCTTATTATAATATTAGCGGCCCTTAATCTGCACGTTTACACACACCAGCCGACATTTGGTTTCACGAGCGACAACAGAGACCAGTTCTAACGCACTGGCAGAAGATCCAGCAAAGCCTGAAACTGTTCTGTGGTTGAGCACAGACGAGCACTGAACACTATTGACCAGAACATGTCACCGCTGTCTTATAAACACCTCAGGAACTGTGGACACTTGTGGAGAAGTTAAACATGATGATGAGATGATCAATGTAACTCCACAACAACTACAGAAATGTCTCCACTAACATTCAGAAACTCTTCCTGAGTCTCTCCGTAAGGCTGCACTCACTACTGGTTATTCTGGGATTCTGGATGAGTGAGATTGGCCTGTTTTGTTATTGCTGGAGTTTCTGAAGCTCGTGTAAAGACTCCGCCCTCTTCTGAACGGAGGCGGAGCTACAGCTTATTTGCATTTAAAGAGACACACACAACAACGGTGTGTTTTTGCTCACACCCAAGAAGGGGCAAATTTGACACATGCTATAATAAATGATCTGTGGGTATTTTGAGCTGAAATTTCACAGACACATTCTGGAGACTCCATATATTTATATTACATTTTGTGAAAAGGGGCATAATATGTCACCTTTAAGATTTAATGCAAAAGGCAAAGACATCCATCCAACAATTAAATGAACAAATCGCTTGATCTTGAGTACCTGGTTGATCTATCGGCTGAGAAGTGAAAATGAACAAACACACATCTGTAGTTGGAGGGTGAGGCCTGTGGTGTTCTGTCGTCTATTGTCCTGTTTTTTGGGCTTGAGATTCAGACCTGTCACTCATTCTCTGTCCTGGGCCTTTTATTCTCAAAGTAAGAGACGCTGTTTTTGATTTTCCCGAAGAAAACAACAGGTCCTTGGGTCGCGTCGGCACACACACACACTTCTGTTCTCTGGTTTGATCCTGAGTGTCTCTGTGTACCTAGATTTCAGCAGCTTGCCTGGACGGATTAAAGCAGAAGTGATGTTTTTTAATCAAAGTGTGGTGATCCCTGCAAGGCAAATTACTGCTGCAGGCCGGAGAGCGCCAACCTTGGCACGGGTCTTCGATGAAACACGGTGAGTCCTGGATCTACGGGCCTGTGGTCTGGCCCGCACACACACAAACACACACACACACACACTTCAGCCGAGCGAGACTTCATCCTGACCTTAAATATGAGAGAACATCTGCCTCCAAGATGCGGGAGAGCAAACCCAGCAGCGCGATCCACATCAAACCCTTCAGATAAACACGATCGCCATCGAACCCTTCAGATAAACACGATCGCCATCGAACCCTTCAGATAAACACGATCGCCATCGAACCCTTCAGATAAACATGAACCCTCCAGATAAACACGAACCCCATCAAACCCTCCAGAAAAACACCAAACCCTCCAGATAAACACCAAACCCTTCAGATAAACACCAAACCCTTCAGATAAACACCGAACCCTTCAGATAAACTCAAACCCTCCAGATAAACACGAACCCCATCAAACCCTCCAGATAAACACCAAACCCTCCAGATAAACACCAAACCCTCCAGATAAACACAGAACCCTTCAGATAAACACCGAACCCTCCAGATAAACACCAAACCCTCCAGATAAACACCAAACCCTTCAGATAAACACCAAACCCTTCAGATAAACACCAAACCCTTCAGATAAACACTGAATCCTTCAGATAAACTTGAACCCTCCAGATAAACATGAACCCTCCAGATAAACACGAACCCCATCAAACCCTCCAGATAAACACCAAACTCTCCAGATAAACACCAAACCCTTCAGATAAACACCGAACCCTTCAGATAAACTCAAACCCTTCAGATAAACTCAAACCCTCCAGATAAACACGAACCCTCCAGATAAACACGAACCCTCCAGATAAACACAGAACCCTTCAGATAAACACGAACCCCTTCAGATAAACACCAAACCCTTCAGAGAAACACCGAACCCTTCAGATAAATTCGAACCCTCCAGATAAACACGAACCCTCCAGATAAACACCAAACCCTCCAGATAAACACCGAATCCTTCAGATAAACACCAAACCCTTCAGATAAGCACAGATCCCTTCAGATAAACACCGAACCCTTCAGATAAACTCGAACCCTCCAGATAAACACCGAACCCTTCAGATAAACTCGAACCCTCCAGATAAACTCGAACCCTCCAGATAAACACCGAACCCTTCAGATAAACTCGAACCCTCCAGATAAACTCGAACCCTCCAGATAAACACTGAACCCTCCAGATAAACACCAAACCCTCCAGATAAACACCGAACCCTCCAGATAAACACGATCCCCACCAAACCCTCCAGATAAACACCGAACCCTCCAGATAAACACGATCCCCACCGAACCCTCCAGATAAACACGATCCCCATCGATCCCCATAAACATGATCATCCTGATAAAGGAATCCACGCCTTTCAGATTTCAGGAAGTACTTCCCCTCCCCCCAAAAAATTACTTTTTCATTAATATATAACAGGGGTCTCCAACCTGTTTTTGAGAGCTACTTTTTAAAAATGAAAGTGGCCGAGAGCTACTCATGTAATACAATATCTTAAATAATGTCTCATAACTCTCATATTAACAACT